>VXAC01002488.1:85817-175644 GCA_013399225.1 Rhipidura dahli | reverse complement strand
AAAAGAAAAAAAAATATCCCCCTTTTCCCTCTAAAAAAAAAAAAAAAAACCCAAAACCAAAAAAAAAAACCCAAAAAAACCCAAACAAACCCAAAAAGCCAAAACTTTTCCTTGCCATTTGAAGTTACTTTTTAACTAGGGTGTTTTGGAGCGTGTCCTCCAGTCTTGGAGCTGCACGTGGCACATGACTGGACTTGGCTCTGTCCTTTCAGCCAGCTCTGCCATCTGGGAGCCTCCTGCCCCATCTTCCTTGGAAGGGTATGAGTGGCTGCTGCTGGACAGGCTGCACTCACCCCTCCCAGCAGCCTTCCCACAGCACAGCCAGGGGGGAAAACAGGAATGTGTAAAGAGCTGTGGAAAAAGACCAGTCCTGCAGTAGGAAGAAGACCTGGCGAGGAGTTCCAAGCTTTCCACGGAGCCTGACCCCCCAGAAGGTGAGCTTGGCTTTCCTGCCAGGGCTGGGTTTGCCAGTTCCCCCTGTTTTCACGAATTCCCAGTGGTCTCTGGTTGAACCCATGTGTGGCTTCACCTCCCTCTGAGTCACAGCCCTGCTGACAATGCCCTGTATGTGAGGGAGGTGAGCCGTGATGGGAAGTGCAGCGGATGTGCCGGACACAGCACCACATCTTGTGGAGATCCAGTGGCAATGCCCGCTGTGAGGTTTGCATTCTTCCCCGTGGTGCTTACTTAGCTCACTGCTCTGGTCCTTGCCCTTCCCCTCGTGCCCAGGCTCTGTGTTTGCTGGGGTTTAGTCTGACCAGTGCTGGCTCAGAGTGGCCCCTAAAGGGACACTGCCAAGCTGGAGGAAGGCTGTGGTTGGAGAGATGAGTGTACACAAATTACATAGTGCTCTTCACTGTGTAGAAACTGTCCTGTCAATCACCCAAACTGGCTTATTTGCACCATTTTGAATGCAAATCAGCCCTCGAGCAGGCAGAAGTTACAACTGTATTTACCTTAAGGCCCCTTTATCCTATCAGAGCAATGAAAAGCTCTCTTACTGCTAAAACCATATTCCACCCTTCCAAATTGTGGGAGCAATTTAGATTGTCTCCATCATAATTTAAAGGCATTATTACTACTCCTCCTATGGGCATCTTATTACTTCATTCTAAACAAATGCTCCTGGAGACTGAGGGTCAGCTATAACTTGTATGAAAGGTGTGGACAGACCTGTTTGTGCTGATCTTGTTGGACCAGATGTGGGTGTAGCTGCTCTCAAGGATTCCCCACCATCCATATTCCTCCAAGCAGAGCCAGGAAAATGCAATGTAGAATGCTTGTCACCCAAATGAATGGCAAGCAAGCCATTTTACTTAAGTGGAGGACAGTTCTTCCTCTCCATCTACATATTTTTAAGTCAAATTTATTAAAAATGGAGATACTTCAACTGCCAGAGTTGCAAATATAAATGTTATTTAACTAAATAAAATTATTTTCTCCATTCTGGGCCTCTACTCATGTAGAGGCTGTTGATGAACTTTGACTCTGAACAGTCACCTTTACAAAATAGCCTCGTGTGATATAAATCTACACCATCCCATTGCTCTCTCTGTTGATTTATATCAGTGGACCAGCAATTATGCCAACATCCACAACAATCTGCATCTCGATTGGTGGTGATTAAGGACAGAAAAGCAGCTGGGAGCAAGAGAGAATACAATACTCAAGCTGTAACTAAAAACCTGGAGAGCAGGAGCCTGATCCACAGTGTTAGGAGAATGCTGGGAATAAGCTGTACTTAAGATATGACTTAGTTTGAATGGACAAAAAATCAGGCCACAGCCTGGTCTTACAGGCTCAGATAAACTAGGTGCAGTTTTAAACCCACAAACACCCATGGTGGTGACAGTAGCTGATGAGGAGACCCAAATGATCCCTAAATGCTCCACATCCTGCTTTGGCAGCGCTCAATTTGCACTCCAGGACTGAGAGTTTCACTTCACAGCACCCAGTGTGGGGATTAGTTGGGTTTTATTCAGAGAGTCATATTCTGGTAACTCCCAAATTGGTGCTAAATAACAATTTTTCCAAAACTCAGTTCCCATTATCCCAAGTTCTTCTGGAAAATACATCTGTGGCACTTTTCAAATCTGCTGCCAAAGAGCTCAGCCACTCCCCAGACCAAGCAGAAATAACAAGGAATGCAGGATGTGTTTTCTTCAGAGACAGGTAAAGTTTGTCTATGAGAGAAGCAATCCAGGAACAAGCCCAGGGAGCCTCCACACTGAGAGGCTTGTTTTGTTTTTTTGCTTTACAGTTTCACAGCTTTAAGTCCTTTCAGGTTATTCCCATTCCTGCTTTAAAAGGCTGAAATTCTCTGTAGTGCAGCCACAAATATCACAGCCCTCTTGTCAACGTCCAAGCAGCTCAGAGCTGCAATTTATTTAAAGCTAGCCTGAAGTGAACCAGTTAGTAAGAGCTGGTTTCCTATCACACCTCATTCCACCTTCTGCCTTTGAAACCCACTTAACACAGCCCCTCTATTCCTCAGGGACTTCAGGGGATTAAGGCAGCCCCCATGACAATGCACTGACTGTTCCAGCACTGTTGCCTTTTCTGTTTATCCACTAAAATGAGAGTGGACCAAAAATAAAAGGCAAAGAAGCAAAAGGAGAGGGCAGAATGAGTGAGAAACAGAAGGATGGGGGAAAAAAGGAAAGTAAGATTTTTAATGCAAAAACAAACCCCTGTTTTTCAGGGCTTTTTCCAATACCAGTAAGCTTCAAGCATGAGCCTTGTACCCTTAATGTAGCAGAGAAATCATTTCCCTGCAGCCCTCCCTCTGTATGTCAGACAAGGTGCATTTATTCCAAGAGTTCTCTTTTCTTAGGGAGACCCAGGTGTAAAAACCCAACAGAGCATTCAGTTGCCTGTGTCTGAGGGGCCCAAAGGATTATAACTCTTATTTAGAGCAGCTGATAACAGATTCTGATCTGTACTTCTTTACTTTATTAAAATCCTCTGGCTGCTGGCACCATGCCCAAGGCATCATCTACCTGCAAAATCTGCAGCTTTATCTTAATGATAACAAAGCTGGGATAACACAGTGAGTGTTACAGTGACACAAGGATGAGTGGGATCTACCTGAACTTGTTACCACACTCTTGATTTTGGGAAGGTTTGGGAAGGCTGCTGGATGTTGATCTGGAGCTACTCATCAACATTCTGTCCTGAAGGAATTCTAAATGCTGAGATAACCACAGGATGGAAAAGACAGTGCTTTTGTGAAGAATGTACATAAGATATATTCTGAACAACTTTCTCTTTGGAAAGGAAGGATACTCTGGGAAGAGATTTGTAGAGCACACAGTTTAATGACAATCCCAACAGCAGCTGAGGAGCCCAAGGCAACAGTTAAATATGCAGAAATAGTGGGTGGAGAGACCCCACAGCACCAGGCTCAAGAATTAGCAGCCTCCCTCTACCCTTCAGACCAACATCTGGAATACACGTGCAGGCAAGGGAGGGCTGATAAAAGCTGCTTGAGGCAGCTCAAAAGTTTAGGGACCCCATGTGGCTTTTCTATGGAAAAATGCTGTGGAGGATTCAATCTCTACCACTGCAGCCATAAACCTTTCCCTCTCACACTCTCCTGTGCAGTGCATGTTTGGAGGAGTCTCTGCAGGATTTTCTTGCCCTCATCACTCTTCAGTCATGTGCAGTCAAAGAAGAAAAGGAAGGGAATCCATCCATCAGCCCTTCAGGACAAGTGAGACTCCAGCCTGTGGTGAGTGCTGAGCAGTGGATGGGACATCAGGGCAGGTAAGACAGGGCACAATCAATCAGCTCCAGATGTCTTTGCACCATGAGAGAGATTTCTGGTCCTGGGGCAAGCACAACAACCTTCGATTGCTATAGCTGCTGAGTAGTAATAGAGTCCAGAAAAGGGCTCACACTGCTCCAGCTGGATAGAACCTACTACCTTCTACTGTGTAGCTGGCTCCCACTAGTCTGAATTTCCTTTCACAGCAGCAGAGTTCTTGCTGCTCTCCATTGCTACATCCCTGTTCTGGGTTTTGCCAGTGGCTATATGACCCTGCCTCAAAGTTCTCATGGGGGTAAAGAGCTGAGGCATCAGTTCTCAGGGACATCCTGTGCAGGCAGCAGGTGCCATGAAAGGACTGTGATTTTGAATGGTTTGGGATGTTTGTGTTACTTGTTTTGCATTGCCTCACTTGCAGGAAACCCTGTGATCAGTTTTCCTCCTTGGTTAATGCCTAGTGGGAAAATTCCTTTCCTGCTGAGCAGTCTCTCTGCCCTGCAAACCCTCCACCACCACAGGTGTGGGGTCAGGAGAGGAGGAGGGGGTCTTTGTGAACTGTAGGCATTCAAAACCACAGCCCACAAAGTAACCTCCTCAGGTCAGAGCAGGTGGGTAGGTTTATGCTGGGACTTGTTTCCTCTTTTAGTTTTACTGGTTTCCTTCAGCAATCATTGGGGCTTAACTAAGCTTTTTCTGGCTTCCCCTTGTGGTCCTAGAGTTCTTTTGTTCCTGGGGGAAATGGAGCTGTAAGGATCCCAAGCTTTCCATTCAAATCATTTTATATACCTGAAACTGTTGGTCTGGGTTTCAAGCTCACCTCATCACTGCCCATTTGCTCCATGCAATGAGGGGAAAAGGACAGAAGACAAAGCTGGCATCTTCTGAAGCTGAAATCTCTTTTTGTTGGCTGATACTTTTTCCTCCAGGTCAAAATAGACTCCCAGTATATTGGTGTCAGCACTCACTTGTCACCCATCCCACCCCAGCCCAGAGGGAGAGCACAAGAAGCACCTGTTATGAAAACACTGAGCAAAGGAGAAGCCCAAAGACCCTCTAAGGGATTTAGTGTAAGTAGCTTTTAGATGAAGGACTATCCTGCACCTGGAAATAAACAAACAAACAAACAAATAAATAAATAAATCATTTCCCCATATGCACAGTCCTGACTCCAGGAGCACAAAGCAGGGTCTGAGCTGCTGGCAAGGCACAGCCATCACCCTCCCTGTGACTACCATTCAAGTCCAACACTTTTCCTCCTAAGCCCCTCAGTCACCACACAGAGCCCCAGCTGGGATCTCCTCACCACTGCCTGGGGTTCCTCTTCACTGGCTACTGTAGAAAAATCACTCTTGCTGCAAATCCAGCTCATTTTTCTTTTAAATTGGGCTGAACATTACTTACATAGTTCCCTGCAGTGAAGAAAGCACTGACAGTGACAGCCTCTGATGCTCTGCAATGTTCAAGGCTTCAGGAGTTGCTACCAAACATCACTATCAGACACAAATAATCCTGCTCTAAGCTCTGTCCTGACAGAACAGAGAGAACAGCCTTTCCTGGGTGCGTGCAAGCAGCACAGATGCCTGGCATCAAAATCTGCTTCAGAGCATCCACTGAATGCATTAAACAGAAAATGAACTGCGTTCAGCTGGATCTCAGTTCATCCTCCCAGACCAAGATTTCAAGGAAAGGCCTCAAGTGACTATGCAAGCTGTAATAGAGGGGGATGAGAGAGTTGTTATCTGCCAGCAAATTGGCTGGATTTGGAGCATCCCTGCTGCAAACAGAGTTAGGGCACTGACAGCAGTGTGCTCCACATCTTCAACCACTCTAAAAACATCAGCTCCACCTAGCTCACTCATTTTGGCCTTTGTGTCAAACTAAGTGCAGGGACAGCTATGGAGACAACTGTTTGCAGAAGGAAGGAGTCTCTCTCCTCTGGTCCCACTTTCCTGGCTGGCTGCACCACAGGCTTATGCAGTGACAGCGGTCAGGTGGTAGGACCACCATGGCTCCACTTCTCCTGAAAAAAAAGCATGCAGAAGTTCTTCCTCTCTCCCACCCAGTCTGTGTGCTCAAGCTCAGAGAGCTTTGCTATTCCCAGTCCTGTAATGGAAAGGTGAGCAGGAGAATGCTGGAGAGGTGTGTGCCCCCACCTAAGCACAGTGACTGCCCCTGCCTCTCTGTTGGCACCTCTCTGCCACAGCCACCTCTGCCAAAGACTGGTAAAAAATGTCTGGGATCTCTGGTATCAGTTTTGGATCCCAAACACAGATACAAAACCCCAACAGACTTTAGGAGTGGTGAACTCCGATTCTGAAGTGCCTGGCACAGAGAGGTTTGAGGCACAGGTACGTAAATGGCTTTAAGGTCTGTTATCAGTGAAGATGAGCTCATTTCTAATCAGGAATAAGCAGAACTCCAGATGGAAGCTTGAAGGCACTTTCAGCAATCCAGCTTTGCTAAAAACAAATCCAAAAGCAATTCCTGTGGCTCCACTGACACACAGTGACTTGCTAAGTCAGGGTAACTAAGTTTTTACTGTGTGCTCGAGCTTCTTTTGTGTCCAGCAACCCACACATGAGCACAGGATCCACACTCCTTGACTGCACAGTGCTTTGGAATGACATACTGTCCTAAACTGTTCCTCAGGGTCACCCTGAACAGGCCTTGGCAGAGCACATGAAAAGTTCATTTTCACCTGCTTCATCTTAGCAGGCTGAATCTCCTGGTGGAAAAGACACAGAATGGGGATAAAATTTTCAGCAAATCTGCCTAACTACAGCCATAAAATGCCCAGAGAAGTAGCTCTTATACATAAGAGTAAATCCTTGGGAGGTTTTTCTTCAAGAAAAAAATGCTCACTTTCCCCCCCACCATCAGAGTGTTCTTATAAACCTATAACCAGTTCAGGCTGTTTCTCCCTCTGGGAGATTTCAAGTGATTTGATTCAGCTTTCTAACATTGTTCAAGGTAGACTTCATCTCCCCTAGCACTCATCAAAGCTGCTAATAGGTACTTCAGAACTCATAAAGAGATGACCAAATCTTGGGCATCGGGGACTCTGGCTCATTTATCTTCCACAGGCAGAATCAGATCTGATTTTTTGCACTGCCTGCTCAGATGCTAATGCAGTGCATGGCCCCTGGCTCCTCATGGAAGCTTCCCTTGCAGTAACACTCTGCTGTGAAACACAAGAGAGGCAACACAGACTTCATATGGCTCCAACATTTAACAACAGGCAGATGGAGAACTGAGAAGTTCTGAGAAAAAAAGGAAAAGGAAAAAAGAGTTTTACTTAGAATTTGTTTAGTAGGAGTGGGGAAGATGAGAGCTATAAACCAAAACCAACACAGAAGTTTTAAACACAAGCCTCCTAATTTGTTTAATTAGGAATAGAGAAGTTTTGAAGCTCAGATTTCACGTGCTCTATGAAGATTTTTGGAGGTCTCAGGATCTTATTTAACACAAGGCAAGTGGATCCATGCCATTTTCAATAAAATTAGAGTATTTTATTTAGATCTGATCCCACAAATTACAGTGAAATTTCCTCACTTTACAATGAGAATCTAATTATTATGCTGCTACTGATATAATGTAATAATTAGATTCAGGTCCAGATATACCAGAGAAGTTGTGTTGGTGGAGTGACATTTATGTAGTACATGAAATACCTGCATATATTAAGGACAACTTCATGACTAACTAGCAAGAAGCTCTTTTTGTCAAAATGACTGCTTTGATATAAAAAAAAATTCCCATTGAAGACAAAGACATGCAAATCTATTCTGCAAGGATTATCATTAGAACCCTCTTTTTCTTCCTTTTTGGCAGGAGCTTAAACTCAGTTTCCCTTGATATGATTTTTTAGACTGCAGTTACTTTTGCTGTACTGTAACCTGGGTTTGACTGCAGTTCTAACAAACAGTCATGGATAATAAGCATAAAACCCCCCACCTTTTAGACTGCAGTCTAAAAAATATAACCTCTACCTGGAGTCTATTTATATGGCAAGCAGCCTCATTTCTTATCAACATGGCACTCCAAGGTGCAGGTATTCAGCTATTACTGAAGGGACTCTCTTTATAGGAGTTCCAGGTTGGTTTTCCTGTTTGCTGGATGCTGTAGGGATTCCCTGTTCCTCAAGGCCACAGCCTCAGCTCCCTGTCTGGGACTATGGGTAACATGGGAGTAAGAATACAAAGCTCAGCCTAGCAGCTCCCCTGATGCAATTATCATAAACCACAGGCCACTCTGTTCTCTTCTTTGCCTGAGGAGCCTTGAGATCAGATTGTGTCCTGCATGGTGCTGTTGGGTAGGGAGGAGAAGGGGTACTTTAGCTACTCTGAGGAATCCGAAAGAGCATTTAACTGCATCAAGCCACAAAATTAGAAAAGCCTTTCTGCCTTCCCCTAGCATTAGAATGCTAAAAATCAGCCTCCAAAGCTGCTTCTTCAACAGAAGGCAAAGACATGCCCCTTTGGAGGACAGGTCACCCTAAGCTGGGTGCCCGTGCTGGGTGGCGGGTCATGCTCTGTGGACACGTGTCTCCTTGCCCTGATGCCAGGAGCAGCCCAGCCTGGGGGCACTGGCACAGACAGCTCACCCTCACTGAGATGGATTCCACCCTCACTGTCAGGTCGTTGGTTCGTTGTTTTTATTATGACTCGAATTGACATATTTCATTACCTACCATCACCCCCTGCCCCACGGTGCGTTCATCACACGTGTCAGCTCTGCTTTTCCCATCTGCTGCTTGATTAGCCTTTGTTAGCAGGAGCACCCCAGTGATGCACATGGAGCTGTGTACCTTTTGCTCGTGTGCTGGAGGACACCACTGCCAAGGGGGCCCTGAATAAAAATAGTCAGAGCCAGAGCAAGGCCCAAGGACATCAGAAACGCCAGCTCTGTTCCCAGCTCTGCTCCTGACCCGCGGCAGGGACATGGCCCAGCATCTTCTCACTCACCCTGGGTGCCTGCAAATTCTCTCCACTCTTTCTCTCTGGAGTTCAGCAGCTCACCAGCCGTCACCCTGTGCTGTGTGCTTGTGCCTATTACAGGGGCTGTCATTTTGGTACAGTCTTTTAGGGAAGAAATCACTCTCAGGCTCCTGTTGGTGACAAAGTAATGGCACGTGGGGGCAGTTGGCTGGAGGAATGACAAAATTAGGGAGTTATTATACCATATCCCCCAGTACTGGGAGAGATTATAGATGCCACACAGGCTCTTGCAATGGGAAGCTAAGCAAGGGCAGCCAGCAGAATCCATTTATGAAGAGTAGGTCATCCTCAGCAAATATGATTAACTCCTTGGAGTGGAGGTGACGATGAGAGCTGACAGGGCTGAAGCAGCAGACATAATTGACTTGGACTTCCACGAGGCTTTTTTTTTTTTTCTCCATACAATACCACATAAAAGACTTAGGGTTAATAAGTCTGGCATTGATAGTGAAATTCTCAATTGGCTACAAAAAGAATGGCTCAGTAACCGAGGTTAGACAAGTTGGAAAGTGGTGATAAATGGATACAGATGGGGTAACGGTGAGAGGTGAGAAGTGGAGTGCCTCTGGGAGCAGAGGTGGGGGCTGTTCATGCATCAGTGACCCACCCGAGAGGGGGATGGAAAGTGAAGTGTGCACATCGTCAGAAGACACAGCACTGTGAGGGAAGTGGAGGGAGACCACATGTGAGGAGACAGAGTTAAGGACAGGCAGGGTAACAGACATCCCTGCACAGTGCAAACTGGAGAAATTACAACAACAGCTCAGAGTGTAAAGAGCTGGGGAAAGGATGGGTGGGATTGTTTTTCTGCAAAATGGTGATTAAGAATAGAGTGTGAGGTAACAGAAAAATATTCCACAGGTAAAGGAAATACAGCCTTCAGAGGCAGAATGAAGCTGTGACTCTGAGTGCTAGACACTAGCACTGCAGTCCAATATAAATATAAAGCCAATTTCACTCAAAATTTTTCTCTTTTATTCTATGAACAACTTATCCACTAACTGGTGTGTCCATTAACTGATCAACATTTTAATCTGTCTACCTATTATGCAGCCCTTACCAGTTCAAAAGCTGAGAACCCCAAAGTTTTATTTCATCCTTGTATTCAGCCCTTTAGCATTAAAGAAGTATTATCTCCATTTTACAAGGATCAAAAAGCATAAAGAGATTAAATTTAGTTACCAGCTGTCATAATTCTATCATAAATCCTGCAATACTTTGAGATTTTCTTTTCTATTTCTGATGGTCAAGGAAGGCTCATGATAATCAAGTGTTTTTATTCCGTTAGTCCATATAATTTCATAGTCCAGGCCTTTGGAGGACCTCTCCAAACAGCCAAGTGAACACAGTTAGAGTATGGTCTCTGCAATACTTTGTTTTGCTGTGCAAACAAAAGGTTGCTTACATGAACGTTTGCAGAAAGCAAGTGTCACTGAGGCAAACACATGGCCTCTCCTAGATAAATGCTTTTTGCAATATTTGCCCAGCTGTAGTGATTTTTCAGGTTGTGGTTCGAAAAGTGACCTCTGATTTGACCTTAAGAGGTAGACTCTCGAGCCACCAGCTGCAGCAAACTCTGCTTCTCAGCAAAGTGGGATGAGCTGACACACACCAGAGTTACAGACTTTACAGTAAAGAGTCTCTGCCTGTGCACCGGGAATGAGAGCTAAATCTGAGAGCTCTAAAAATGCAAACATCTAATCCTGGGTTCGGTCAAATCAAGACTTTCAGTAACTTAAGATGGACAAAAAACCATGAAACATTGTTGGCCATTGCCAAGGTTGCTAAGTTATTGGCACTGGTGGAGGAAATTTCCTGGAACACCAAGATCTGCCCTGCTTGTCCCACCCACCCTACCAGTGGGAAAAACTCCCATTGACTCCAGCAGAGCAGAGCTGGTCTGGAGCTTCTTAAATTCCCCCTCAACGCTTGCAGCTTGCAGGTAACTGCAGATAGGACATTCAAATTCCCTAACCCAAGAGCTTAAAGCTTAACACAGGATAAAAGCAACAAATGAAAAATTGTCCTTATTAAAATGAGAAGCAGAGTAAGTTGAGAGCGGCAGTGTTAAGGACCAGGCTAGCATTTTTATAGCTAAGAGCACATTTTACTGCTGCAAACCTCTTCCTAACTGCAAATAATTAACAGTGTTAAAAACATCCAGCTCTAAACAAACAGTGCTTAAAATGGTCCCAATCCCCAAATCCAGCAAAACCCTTGAAGCTCATATTGAACATTTAGCATGCCATGCTAATGGCACATGAGCACTTGCTCTGGCAATTTCCTCAGCTGGGGTCACAGTGCCAAACCATGATGCCTCTGTGCCACTCCTTGCTTGGAGCTGGGATTAGATTGGGTGGATAAAAAAAAGAACCATACTGCTTTCCTTAATCTTGTTTTCCTTAAAAGCAGAAGCCACTTCACCTATGTCATGTCTACCTTGTAATTATCCTTTGTCTGTTTTGGAGTTGTGCATTTAAGTGCTTTTTTCTGCTCTTTTGTCACAACAGTCTGCTGCTTGTGATCATTGTTATTTAAGGAGAGAGATTTCAGGAGAAAGGAAAAGGATTTTTTCTTCTTTTGCTGTGCATTTGGAAAGTATTTCTTCCTTTTTTTTTTTTTTTTTTTTTTTTTAATAATTCCCATCCTAAAAAGCCTCCCTGAACTCTTGTTTTATGGACATACAAAAAGCATAATTTTCTTTGTGTAACTTGACACATCCCAGTGGCAGCACAGTGCTTGATTATTTGATGAGACAGCATTGTGGATCACATGCACAATGGCCCCCGAGAAAATTACACCCTCCCAGGCTTCAGTGAGAATCTCTTTGATGACAAAAGAGTTATTATTATGAGTATTATGCAGACAGGTCAAACTCTTAATAATTTCAGGAGTTGTTCCTTTATCATTTCTTGACTGTTTGGGCAGGACAAATGCAAAGGTAACTTCCATTCCGAGGAGCAGAGACTGGATTTAGCACATCGTTGAAAGCATTTGCTTAACTCTAAACAAAAGGAACAACAGTTGAATTAATGGGAGCACTCATGTACTGCACACTAAGGATGTGCTTTTACAGTTTT
Source organism: Rhipidura dahli (assembly GCA_013399225.1). Classification (NCBI taxonomy): domain Eukaryota; kingdom Metazoa; phylum Chordata; class Aves; order Passeriformes; family Rhipiduridae; genus Rhipidura; species Rhipidura dahli. The sequence goes on along the minus strand of VXAC01002488.1, from coordinate 163,801 downwards.
ATTAACTCCACTTAATGAAGTTTAAAAAAGAGATACAGAGATATATTTGTTAGTCTGCTGAAATCATTCTCTTTCTCTTCTCTGTCAGAGCAGTAGCCTTCATTAACTCAGCACTCTCCAGCCTGGCTAACTAGGGCAGGACTTGCAGTAACTAGTAAAGTGAGTTGAATTATTCATTATGAACTTTTTCCTAGGGAGGAATGTATCTTCTTGGTTTTTCTACTCAGAGATTTTACATGAACATATCATGATTCTTTTCTTTAATGATTTCCCTGTTCTTGAGGATTTCTGCAGCAAGGAAATGGTGCAAACAAATTATGCCCTGTTGGCCATGGCATGATCCCAGCAGGACTCTGCTCAAGAGCTCCCCACTGAAATGTGTGAGTGGTCACCAAAGTTATATGATTTCTCTATTTATTAGACTGGCTGAACAAAACATAGAACAAAGACAATTTTAATGCTAAGATTCCTCTTATTTGCCCTTCAAAAGGAACTCTTTTCTTTTCAAGATTTCCCAACTTACTCAAAGTATTCTTGCTTTTCCCCAATATTTTGCCTGTTTCCACCTCTAATGGTGCAATATTCCTTTGGTCTTAACAGCCCATTCCTAGCAAAAACTTTCTGAGACTCACTGCCAGGCTTAATAAGGCTCCCAGTGGGAAGAAATTGAGATCAACAAGGGATATCTCTGTGCTTATTATCATGTTGAATCTAAGTGGTGTAATTCCTCAGAATTCATTAGTTTAACAACATTCCCAAAATATACTTGGCAAATTGTAAATGTATCCTTTCGATTAAATTACTCCAAAGTTACAGATTTTCTTTTCTTTGTGTATACTTTTACTGAAAACTCACTCGACTTACAGATTGCCGTGAAAGTTTCCTCTTTATTGGAATTAGCACAAGAAGCACTGGGAGTATTTTTAGCAATGTGCTTTTGATTAACGGGTCATATTTTGAATGCTGTTAACAGGGGATTTTTAAGTGCAAGATTTCTTCTTGTAGAGGGTCCCACTCTGAAGTTGCTGCATCAGCAGTTCCTGCAGGGGAGGCAGTGCAGAAGAACAGGAGGGGTAAGTGTCCATCAGCATATCCCAGAAGCAAAGGAAGCCCAGATGGGGAGAAAAGAGGCCCAAGGAACCAGCAGCCAATTCAGCCACTTGTGGAATATGAGATTGTGAAAGACCCTCAGGTACAAATGGAACGAGAGGCACTGCTGGAAGTGGCTCTTTACCTGCAGAACACCAAATTCCCACAACCGTCCTTCCCAATCTAACATGAGTGAGCAAAGCCTGGTGCTTGTGGCAGCCACATATTGCAGAAGACAGGGCAGAGGTCCTGCCATGGTTCTTCTGAAACAAGGAACAAATCCCCCTCAGCACCAGGGCACAGCCAACAGGCAGCCAGGGAGAAGGAGAAATTCTGCATTCCGGGTGAGGAGGGAAATGTAACAGGCCAGGTGCTGGAGAAGCTGAAAGGCCTCAGCACTGGATGATGCTGAGTCCTGCCTTAAACAAGAAAACAGTCACAGAGTCCTTCCAGAAGCCTTCCTGGAAAGATGAGTTTTGACAGAGAAGACTCGGGACACTTTTGTTTCCAGCTGTGTCTTGACTACAGCTGTCTCTCAGGAAAGGTATTAGGCTGTCCGAGGAAATCTGGGGTGCCTGCTAAGCTCACAGCAGCCTGACACCTGCAAGGAACAGCACAAAGAAGATAACGGTGAGCGTTTGGCAACTAAGGATTTGCTTGAGCTAGCATGTCTGCTATTTGTAATTCATAGGCTTGGCAGAATGATCTGGGATTTTTCAGTGGTTTTCTCTCAACCCACAAAATAGATCTCGTTTTAAACCAGGCATTTTCTGATCTGTTTTTAGCTTTGATATTATGGTCAGAAAGGGAAATCCCCAAAGATATATTGGTGGTTGAGGTACAACATCCTGAGTCTGAGAGATATAGAAATATCTTGAATATGCTCTCCCATCATTTCTAGGCGAGCCATTTCATTCTGGTTATCTGCATAATCCTGCAAAACAGCACAGATGTTTTGTAACAGTAACACTCAGTGAACTTGCACAATCTCTCTCCCAGTCACCTTTCTATTCAGAAGCTGAGTATTTGTTTTCCTCTCCAGTGCTCTGCCTGGGCAGCAGATTAATCCTGGCCATACAAAATGGTGCCTGATAGAGCAATATAAAATAAACAATTTGCAACAGATCCTGAGCTGTGTTCCATCAACCGCAGAAGCACAGGGGACATGGAGACAGCTTAGGTGGAGAAGGGGCTCATTTGTCATTAAGTCAGTGGCTGGTAACCTGCAGGTACACCTGGACCAAAGAGATTGGAAGGTCACAAGAAATGGAGAGGCTAATGGGGGCAGAAAGCCAGACTGGCATGCTTATTTGCTGACACAGTATGTGGACATGCAGTAGGGAAAGGGATAATCCAACAGGTGGGGCCAGGCTGTACCACACAATTTTGGATGCTGAAAGAATGAACTTTTCCATCACAGTTACTATCTGAATTTGAGCAACGTAAAGAGCTAGTTGTTTTCTTCCCCTTCCCACTATAAAACCTGAAATTTTGCAAGCCAAGCAGTGCTGAGTTATTCAAGACGTGTAGCTAAATTAAAATATTCAGGAAAGACTAGGTGGAATCTCATGTGAGAATGGAACTAGCCCTCAGGACTTTAAAACTTTAGTTCACCATGACTGTCACTGCATAAAATTTAGTAGACAGCAAAGGACAAAGTGTTATGACAAAGTGACATTTGCAAAGTGAACACATCTACTGCCAGGTGGGGAACTGGGTGAATGAACAAAGATGCCAGAAGATGTGTTTTCCTTGTCCTTTAGGAAGCTGTGTTGTTCAGTAGTTGTGCCAGGATAGTGTTGCTTTTTTTTTCCCCCTAAGAAAATAGCCCTTGCCTCATGCCTGGCATTTATAAGGGTAGAAATGTTATCCCATAAAGACACTAAAAACAAAGGTATTCGGTGATCCCAAACATTCTGACTGAGGGCCCAAGCTGATCCCCACTTGTTTGCCAGCACCCTCCAGCCATTTGAAACCATCTGATTTTCCAGCTCCATGGTGAAAGTCAGGGCTGCAGTAGGAGAAGCATGTCCAAACAAGGCCAGAGTTAACTGGGCCAGGAATTATGGAAAGCTGTGAAAAATGAGCAAAAGGAAGCAGACCTTCACTGTAGTGCTTGTCATAAAAAAGGCAAAATAGAAACAGACAAGAGAAAAACACATGCACAGAGAGTTAGACCAGAGTTGCCACTGCTCCTGGGAGACCTGAAAGCAGCAACTCACCTCTCCAGGGCAAGTACCCACTGTCCATAGGCTCTGCATTTGTACAGATTACAGAAGAGACTTGTAAGGACATTTTTGGCTTCAGTATTCCTGAACTTTATTCTTCACTGTTGTTTTTTTCCCCAAGACTGGAGAAATCTGCCTGGGAAATTCTGAGACAAACGCTAGCTGCTGTTAGTCTATCATTTATTGAATGATACTAAATGCTACTAAATTAAAAGACTGCTCCTTTACAGCTCCATTTCAAGTACTTTTGTTACCTCACAAGCAAAGCTGACAAAGCCACTTTGCTTTCTTCAGACACAAAAGGACATTTTGAAGTAAAGCCCACTAAAACAAACTTGGTAATATTTCATTGAAATTGGCAAGGGCAGGAATTTTCATGCTTTAGTTTGCTGCTCTCCAAAGAGCTTCAAAGAACTTCACAAAGCAACTTCTCCAGCACTTCCTCATCCGAGCAGTCCTGCTGGACTCTTGGAAGTCTCTGCCTCTCCTTTCATGAGCAAGGTTGGCTTCATCAAGTCCTAATGACCAAGCCCTGGGAGACGCTGAATACCTGCAGCCCAACATCTCTGTAAGATCTCATTATGCCTTTCAACAGCGCTGAGACAAAGGGAATGCCCCATTACACAGATGGATCAACTGAGTCATTGGGCTTTTAACACGACTTGCCCAAATACTTGAATCATTGGCTAAATCTCACGCGCCTCATCCAGGCAATTAGTGCCCTCATGGTGAGCGGGTCTGGGTAAATTACTAAGAAGAGAAAGATGTGGCACTGAATAAATGACTGTGTGCACACTGTACACCGTGACTGAACTGCAGATTAGATCTGCTTAAACTAACTTTAAATGAGCTAATGCAGATATTAGCAACAGATTGGTGGGTTTAATCTGCTGGGCTGAGCTGTGGGGGCCAGCTGAAACGCCTGGATCTGCTGGTGGAAGCAGGGATGCCACCCTACCCTCCCTCCTCTAACCACCAAACACTCTGCTGCCCGCTACAAATTAGTTTATAACTGAGGAAGAGCTCCCACATCAGATGCAGCCTGATAGCACAGGGAGGGTAGGAGCACACATAACCTGGAAGGACCTGTTCCCCAGTCAAAGATTGTCTCGAGATTTGCACTGGAGCAGGGCTCCTCCCAAAGCTCCACAGTCCTTTGCCAGCTGCCAGGAGGAGGCAAACCCGGCTTTGAGGCAGTGGAAAAAGGCATCTCCTCCATGCTGTGCTCATGATGGGCACCTCCAGCTTCCTGTCCACCTTCCCACCCTTCCCAGCACGCAGCTCAGCCCCCCACCTTGGCAGCCCTCTGGAAAACCCAAAGTATGTGGTGAGAGCCTGCGTAAATCTGGTTAATTTAATTACTTCTGGGAGATGGATATCTCTGGCTGTGGAGCCACATTAGTAAGCCTGATGTCAGCCCCTCCTGCGGCACACGCAGGTTGGGGCAGGAGGAGGTGCAGGGGTGCAGCCAGCGGGGCTGGAGGCTGCAGGAGGGATGCATGACAATCTGCAGCTTCTGCCATCTGCCAGGGGGCAGGAACCAGGCTGGAAACTCGGATTTCAAGGCACAGACCTGGACTTCTCTGTCTCATGCATAACTTTGGGGTGGGGGCAGATTGGAAACATGGCGTGGGTCTCCTTTAGCACGATTTGCAAAATGATTCCATTGCCATTGCTTCAAAAGCTCCTGGTTGCTCCCAGGAACAACAGCAAACAAGACATGATGCTTATTCAGGCCTCAGAAAACCTTGGGCACGAGTCCAGACTGAGTTGGGTCTTTGTTCAACCTGCACGTATGTGCTGCACCTCCCTGAAAGCAGCTGTGGCTTCCCCACTCCTGGGTGCTGTGTCATCTCAGGAGCTGCATTAGGCACCCTGCTCCCTCCTAGACTTTGGACAGCAAGGCTGGGGATGCCTCTGCCACCTCTCCTATCTCACAAACCCCTGCCATGCCTTGTAGATAACTCATCTCTTTCCTTCTGCTCCTGTACAACCACCTCACTCCAAAAAAAGCTCCTTATTCTGAGGGCTGAGGAAATGAATTCCCACTGTTTTCAGCAGGAGTTATGTACCAAGGATATCTGCAGGTCTGAGAGTATGTCTGAGCTCCAGGGGCTAGCGCATAAAGAGCAAGAATTTCCTATAGAGTCTTAAACCCAAATAGTATTTCATTCAAAGCAGCTAATTTGCTTCATGTAATCCAAGTTCTGGAGCAGCCCTTATAAATGGAAGCAATACCCTCCTGATATTCTCAGCAGAAGCAGTTTCTTCTTATTTCTTTCTACATCCAAAGATTATCTGGCACCCATATAAAGGTTAAATCTAGCCTGAAAGCATATGCCTTTCCTCTTTGAGTTTGATTAACTATGGCTGAAATGATACTGTGAACTGGGAGCTCTGATGACTGGAGTGGTATCAGACAGACAGACAAGCAGGGGGAGAAATGAGTCTTTTTAAGTTTTTGAAGTAGTTCTGAATGAGGTCTAAATTGCACCAAATAATGTGCTTAAATAAACTGCTAGCAAAGGAAACAGCTGTCAGAATATTATACTTCTGTGGATCCAAGTACATACCCTACAGTTATGGAACAGAAAATTGTCAAATGAAGATTTAAAGTGACACGATCTGTGTGTGGCAGCAACAGCAGGTAAAACACAGGAGTCATTTAAGCTGCTTTAAATTTAACTGTCCCATGTACTGAGTATTGAAGTTTTTTAGTAGCTGCCTTGTGAGCTTTCCTCTCCATGCTATGTTAACACAGCGAGTTTCAGACCACATCTGATGGTTTAAAGCAACACCTTTAAGCAGTATTTCCTACTCTAATAAAGCCTGTCTTGGGTTTACTAGCAGAATATGAACTGTTAAGAAAACACCTGAAAGGAACAATGCATGAAAATAAACGTGCTATTTTCTAAAGCCCTGTCCTTGTTCCTTCTCCATACACAGCTTTAAGCCTCAGATGCTCTACTGACTGTGGCTGTGGGGGAAAGCTGGACCCAATGTGAGTGACTCTTGCAGATATTCTTGTGCCAATGGCTTGACTCTTGAGTATTGGGGAACTTCAAGCAGGCAGCAATTGTCTCCAAACATTTCACATCAGGGCTATTTAGTGTGTGCAAGGACACAGCTTAAAGACATCTCAGGCCCTTCTGGATAGATCATGAGCAGGGGGGTCACTGCTGTTTGCTTTTGCACATCAACTGTGTGGCTTTGAAATCACTTTTCAAGCAAGAGCACGACACAAGCCCTTTGCAGGACAGCTTCTTAGTCTCTTCCCCTGCCTTGGGAAGCTTCCCAACACAGCAGGAATAACAATTGAAGGTGCAATCCTGGCATTTGCAGGTTACAATCATTTTGACCTTGGTGAAGAAGATGAGAAAGACTTGACCCTTTGGAGTTTCAGATATTCTAAACAATTGTAAGCATCTCACCAGAGCTTGTGTTTGCAGGAGGAGGAGTTGAGTCCCTGGTGTTCTGCTGGGCTCACAGGGTACCTCAGTGAATGGTCCTAGTCTGGAAGCCCAGAGCTAAACCTGACCCCCTGTGTGGTCACAGCAGCCTCCCAGTGCTCCCTCCCCCTCTCAGGAAACAACACACGATAATCCAAAGTGAGCTCAGCAAAGAAATGCAAACAGAACAGCCTGAAACATTTAGACAAGTGTAAATGTCTTCCTAAACATTTGGCCGAGTGAGGGCTGTGACTCTTTGGCTACAAAGCAAGTGCTGAGCATCAGCTCTGTGTTCACCGGGGTTGGCCTGAGAGGGTGAAAAAAGGGTCCAGGTTTTTAATAAGCTAAGAACACGAGGCAGCCTGCCCAGTCAGGCTGTGAGATGAAACATTCAATCTGATCCATCCCTATGGTATCGTGGAGGCTGTATTTTTGGAAACTTCACTTTTTTTACATTTCTATTTTCTCATGGCTTTGCCTCTGGACCTCATTAATCTCCATAGTACTTGTAAGTGAACAATTGCCCTAATTCCATCTGGCTGGAGTACAAAAAAAGTAAAGACATTTTTTTAAAAAAAAGAAGGAAAAGAGCGTTGCTTTTTTCTTTCTTCTTCTCTTTCCCCTCCTTATTCTGGAAATTCCTGGTGATTCTACTTAACAATGGGTGTATGAAAAGCTTCCTTCTTAGGAGCCAGAAATTAAGAATATAACTGAAAGTGCCAATGGATGAACATTCGAAATGAAGGCACTGATGGAAAAGGGTAATTTTTTTTGTGATAGGCAGCTAGTCATTCATCCTTTACAGAAGCCAAAGGGCTGCTGCTGGAAGAATACAGTGGCCTAAAGTTGGATAAACTCTGCAGTCAAAAGTTGAATGGGTTACTTTTAACAGGGTTCAGAAAGTAATGGAGAAGGAAGTAGTTTTCTGATCTAAACACATTTCTAAAGTCACCAAAACAGGGCCTTGACAGTCAGCTCTTCTGAAATAAAATATACCATCCTATGACTCTGAAAAACAGTGTAAAAGCAACACAGGGTACTCAGAGCCCTCAGCACTTGAGTTTTCAGCTGGAATCAGCACCTCTGACTTGCCTCATCTAACCCAGTTTTGCCGGGAACTGTTAATGTCTATGACTGACCTGTGTCAAGGGACTTTGAAAATATTTGTTTATCAGGTTTGGGATTTGTTTTCTTTCATTCAGAAAAGCTCTCCTCATTTGTATTTCTCATATACACAGAGTACTTCACTATTTAATTCCTGCTCATTCTGATGCCTCAGCACTGGGGACTTCAGAGCAGCATTTGGCCCCATGCTGCAGCTGGGAGCTGGTGTCTTTGCCCTGCTGCTGCAGCTGAAAACCTCTTGTTTGTGGTACAAATCATTATCTGAACTCAACTTTATGTTTGAAGACAGTTTCAGTTCTGGTGTGTGAAGCAAAATGTAGAATTTGTGAGAAAAGATGTTCACAGTAGCAGCTGAAACCTGCACATACCCAGAGCAGAGAAATTCAGCTTGCAGGTCCTGTAGCCTACACACTGCCCAGCTCCACAGACTTATTAAATGAATCCTGATTTACAGGCAGGTAATTAAGAGCAGATCTGCTGAGCAAGAGAGCAGCATTTCTGCAGCTCCCCTTTGCCAGCTGGATCTCACATTGGAGCACAGCGCTGGCACCGGGGCTGAGCCAGCCCTGCCAGCTCCTCCACTCCCACCGCTGCCCTTCTCTTCTCTTCTCTTCTCTGCTTGGCTTCGGGCTCCTCCACCTCCCTTCACTGAACAACTTGTCTACCACCAGCTCTGAGCTTGCAGGAGGGGCTTGGAGTTCCTTTTCCTTTGTGTTTTTTTTTTTTTTTTTTCCCCTTTTCTAGAGAGGAGAGTTTGTAATAAGTCTTAAAACATGGCTTTGCTGAAGGGCTGGCATACAGGATTCTTTCCTAATTCTCCCAAGCCTCCATTAATCCTTATTAATACCATTAGCATGGCTTATGAGCTGGGGAAAGAGCCTGGAATGCATGCATTCTGGTTTGTCAGACAACTACCTGTTCCACATTCCTGTAAATCAAGCAGGAATGGACATCCATGGCCAAAGTGCTTTAAAGGGGACACCTCTGCCCTGTGGACCACATGCTCCTAAGGTAGTTTTAAATAAGCTGAGTCAGTGGCTGCTTCCCTGAAAGCTCCAATGGAGAAACTAACTAAACCCCTCCTTCCCATGGCACTACTTTAGAGCAATTAAACTTGACCTCAAGTTCAGTAGCCAGTCTCAGCTTAGCTCCTTGTGCAATTCCTAAATGACCAGGAAGGTACCACGTGCTGCTCCCTGCTCCTGTGATATCCGTGAGCACTGGCTGAGGTCTTATCAGCTTTCTGGCCAGAGTCTACATGTTTGGGAGGCTTTGCAGCCTTTCTTCATGAAGACTGAAAGGTGGGGAAATTATCTGGGAGAGAGGATGTTATAGTGGTTTTCATGTTCAGGTCCCAGTTTAGGTCTCCACAGGTTGTAAGCTGTTGCTGCCTGCATTTCCCCGTCAGCAAAGCATTTCAGCACATGCACACTTCCTTTCAGCTGACTGACATCGCTGACTGTGGGACTCACAGAGGTGCAGCTCCACTCTGGTGATACAGATAGGAGCTCTGTTAAAAAATCTGCTCCATACATGTGAGCTGAAGGGTGTGAGGGGCATCCTGCTTTAAATGATGAAGTACAACATCAGAGGCTGCACTTAAAATTTCAGGAAAAAAACAACTATCAGCCCTGGACAGTGTTTAAATCCTTTAGTAATTCACAGCCTGGTCATGCACAGCCACATCAGACAGTTCTTGGGTCTGTATGGTTACAGTTTTTAGTGCTTTGGGTTGTGCCACATCCAGAGAGCCAGAAGGTTGCATTGCCAAACACACGGCATTTACTGAGCATTTTGTGCAGTTCATCTGCTTCTTTTACTTGCTGGAAATAGCAATCACCTTCTTGTATCCCACACACTCAAACTCACATCGATATGAATTTGGAAAATACTATATTAAATGATTTATTCCAGCTTTATGCATTTCCTAATGATGTAATGAATTATTGATGGGCATTAGGAAAAAGTAAAAGAAGCAGAATAGTATTTCAACCGAGGCAGTTATTTAAAAAAGTGAAGTGGAAGGAAAGTGTTTTCCATGCCATAAGATTTTGTACTTTGAAATAGTTTCCAATCTAAAACTAGGACGACAATATAAAAACAACTCTCTTCAAGTACTTTTACAAACAGAAGTCTGCCCCAGTGCAGGCTCTGGCCAATGAACATGTAAAATCTACTGAAAATGAAAAGCAATTCTGAAAATGCAAAGAATCACTTTGGAACAATACGCAGAATATTTTCATTTAAAAATTTGGACAGAATGGAGGTTTTGGCAATTAAAGAAAACCCTTGGGAAGTACCTAAAAATTAAAAATTTAAACTTAAATTCACCCTTTCTCTCAGACAAGGTCAATTTTAATGAATCAACCTCTCCTGTGCCAAGTATGACGAGACTTCATTCCTAACTCCGCTTCCAAGGGCCACTCTGTGAAAAGATAAGAAGGAAGCCAAGAAGCCAAACTGCACCTCTTCTTGGGGAAGGAAAACAAGAAAAAATTGTTTAACAACTGTTACACTGATTGTTAAGGCTCTGTTGATACTAACACTTAGCAGGATATGGGGGTAAAGATGAGACCAGACCTTCCTTGTAGCAGCTTGTTAAACCCCAAGAAAAGCAGCAAAAGCTGTGTTGGAACTCTGGTAACATTTGTGCCCTTGGTGCTTCAGAAACAGAGCAAAGACAAAAGCACCTCCCCCAAATAAAAACACCTGCACAGAGGATGACTTAACAGAAAAAAGTCAAAACCTCCACAGAGGAGGACTCTAAAAATATGCTCAATTATCTGCAACACAATGACAGCAGTTGATTCAATTTGAGCATTATGGTTTTATTATTTCTCCCTCTGTCAGTGGGATGCACACTGTGAGCAACAATCTCCGTGGTTTTATGACTAAGTAGGAAAGTAGCAAATTCACCATGGGAAAGAAGAAAGGTAACGAAAGCCTGGAGATGTCTTCTTCCTCCCTTTTAAAGGACTGGTAATGAGAAGGAAACTGGTTATAGTCAGGGCTGCCAGTCTATCAGATGGAATGAGATTTGAAGGGGAAAAAAATTAATGGCATGCTAAATATGTTGCTGAAATGCACTGGGAATAGCGTCACGTTAAGAAGAAAACAGCTTAAGATCATGTAAAACGGAGGTCAGGCGTGAGAAGGAATGTGTCTGAAGAGAATTGTGTGCATGCTAAAAGCTGCCCACGAATTCTGAATACACACATTGAGGAGTGCACAATAATCTGGTCCAACAGGGTTTTCAGAGGGGCAATTATCTACATCCGCAGTTATTTTGGGGTACACTGCATATTTTTGACTTATCACAATCTTGCATTCAGTGACATAAACAAATATGAGGATGTGGGTCACTACAATTTTTTGCAAAAAAGCAAGAATGTGATAAGAGTAGTCTTGGATTGCTCTGTTAAAATGTTGAATACTTTTATCAATTTCAACTATAGTGGACAATTTCCTTTTATCTCTGCTCTCTGAGGGAATAAACTTTGCACACTCATGCTCTGGGCATGTGCATAAGCACACCAAACTTTTGAAACAGTTGGCTAATTTTAACTGTATTTGGCAAAGGAATGATTCTCATAAGTTTTGAAGGTCCTAAAGGTTTTCAGAGGAAAGGGAAAGGTTGCAGCAAGCCCTGATACCTTAGTGCTGAATTCTCATGGAATCTCAGTGTGGAGACATGAGCACATAAAATTAAATCAGTTTCCCAAAGTTCATGAAGTTACGTGCTTGAACACTACAGTAAATTATAACAACAACAATGAATCACATATAAACCACCAAAGTTGGAAGCCTCCTTTTTAACCAAGTCACCATCAAATTTTCAAAGACTAATTTATAGTAATTGATCTCTAGGATGCCAACAGAGGCTACTCCAAGGGTGGCATCACAGCAAAATCATGGGAAGCTTGAAAAATCAGTCTCTGAATAACCAATCCTTGGAAGAACAAAATTACAAATGCATCTCCTGCTGAAATCCCTTATAAGTTTCTGAATGGTGCAGGCTGTCGCTGCATTGTGGATCTAATAATGAAGGACATTCAGGGGGAAGAGCAACTGAAGGAGTGAACCAGGAGAAGAGGAATCTCACTTGCACCACCATGGGTGTGTGCTCAGGGACTGAGGCAAAGACCAAATAGCAGAGATAATTTGGAGGTGTAAATTTTAATTAGCTGGAGAAAGACCCTCAGCAGTGTAGCTCCAGGAGAAACTTCTGCCACCACAGAAACTGAGAAGCAGTACTGGAACCCAGCAATCTCAGGAAAATGGCATTTTGAAATCACAGCCTCTGAGAACTTGACTTCTAGGAACAGGGAAATAAAAAAGAGCTGATAAAAGAACTGGGAATAACATTTGATTTCTAAGGTACGGGAAAGAAGTCAGTTGTAAAAATTTTTTTTACATGAATTTGATCCCAGCCCCATTAGAATCCAAAGGTTCTAGGGTCACTAGATGATTCTAGAGAATTTTCTGATGGCCTCCCATCTGAGGGAAAAAATGAAAAACATTTAAGGCATTTCCATGAAAAGTTCCAGAGTGGCATTATCCAAAAACAAAAAAGCCTTTCCATATAAAAAACCACCTCCATCTTTAGTGTTTTTTATTTACTCAGCAGGTTAACCAGTTGGAGAGCTAAGAATTTTTTTTTTTTTTACGAGAGGGTCTTTTAGAAAAGAAAGTCCTGTGCAGCCTGAAGTTTTCCCAGATCAAAAATCTACTTTCCTTAATCTAAAGGGTTAATGTGCTGGTCCCTACACAGTGTTGTAAAATATCCTGGCCAGCTGGAGTGCTTACTACATAGCCCATAGTCTCGGACAAGCCTGTTCTCTTTAAATTGTATTTACATGGATTTTCTTTCTGGTTTTCTATTTGTTACACTGTGTTAAATAAATCTGGCTTTATTCAAGATAATTTGGATTTATTGATTATTACTGGGGACAATTACTCTGAGTGATGTCCCAGGGGAAGAAAATGAACCTCTGGTGAGGGGCACGGCGGTTAAGGAACTGTCACACTCGGTTAAAGGCACAGGAGCTCCCTCGCAGAGAAATGAAAGGATATTCTGGCGGTGCTCGCTGCACGCACCATCTAACTGGTGATTAAAATATACACCATGGACTCAGCAGCTCATAAGGGATTTTTCATTTCTATACCACTGCATCAGAGGCCATCTGGAGTCATTCCTGTGTCTGGCCTGCTCTGTGTTCAAATCCGCCACTGAGGTACAACCACCGGGGCCCCAGGTGCTAAATGTCAAAAATTCTGAACCAACCTCAGAATTTTTAGCTAAATACTTATCTAGGTGATGTCTTCATGGCCTGTAGATATCTGATAGGATGGAAAAATAACAATTCTTAAGCCCTTTTGTCTTTCTATGACGCACTGCCTCTTGTTGTACTTTGTATAGAAAAGACAAGTAGGGTTAAGAGAAGAACATCTTGCTATTGTCTGAACTTACACTTCTTTAAAAGGCAACAATAAAATTCCCTTTGACACAAAAGCAAACGACAAAGCCACATAGTCCAAGTCCTCTGGAGTCACAGTTCTTGATTTAAAAAGTACATTCAGTTGCTGTTTGTTTGTATTTACATTAAAATTCTTGTAGTTACAAGTGTGTTTTGCAGGAGATATGTCATTGCTGCACTGTGTTTGCCTCAGGTCTGTACAGCCAATGTCCCTGGGAGCAGGGGAAACAGGGAAGTCTCAGCCACATCCCTGGGTGGGATAAATGCAGCATCCCAGTGATGCTTCCCAGCTCCCTGTGAATGTGATGTGTTGTCACCTCCACAGAAGGACTCCCAGGCACAAACTGGGTGGTGTTGCTACTCACTTCTTATGGATTTTATCCTTTTTTTTCTTAATTGTTGGACTTGAAAAATAGGGGAAAGGAAATGATTCTGAGGGAGGCAGTTTCCCTTTTCCAGAGCCTGATGGATAGAAATAGATGCTGCTATTCAGAAAATTGACACGGGAATAAGGGGAGGTTCCCATTCATCTTTGATCAGCTCATTATAAAATTCACACTTGCTTAAGTCCTGTAAGCAAATAGCAGAGATCTAAAATGGAATCAGACAAACCCCTGCATGTGCTGACACAGCACTGGTGTGGCTGCCCAGAGAGGGGAGACAGTAAATGGGGGGTGGGAGTGGAGAGGTACAATTTTAGCATTTTCTCTCTCTAAGGTTGAGTATTTGTGCCTGTCCCTGCTCATTTGCCTCTAGCAGAGCTGGTGGACAAGGAGAGGGATCACGAAGATTTACAGCTGTTTGAAGGGGAAGAAGAACCAGGGCAAAGGCAGAGAAGCCCTTGCTGTTCACACACTCTTGGGGACTATTTTTTTCTCTTTGTTTTGATTCTTTACTTAAGAGTTCATCAATGTTTAAATACACAGAGAGCCCTTTCTCACAGGACAACAGCAGCCGTGAAGAAAAAGAGGAAAAAAGCACTTTTATTTTAGATGTTATCTCCAAGCAGTGTACAAGATTTACACTGAGTCACTGGCTGGATTGTTGAAAGTGCTTCATTTAGTCTGTGCTCAAAGCCACACAGACTTCAGCACAGCTTTAGCATGTCCTTGTCTCTCAGGGCAAGGACAGTCAGGAATTCAGACCTAAAAGCACAAATAAAAATTAGGTAAAACCTTTATGATTTGTTCACTTTCTAACATGAATTTTGGTAGCCACTAGGATCACACACATCCTACTAATCATCAGGAAAGTTCATTGTTCTCTGAAGAAACAGCAGATCTTTATGAAGCATGTACTTATCTACTTTTATTTATTTTATTACTTTTTCCCAACCACCCATTTATATCAGTTAGTTGCATTATATTCACCCTGGTAGCATCCAAATGCCTCATAATCTTTAAAGCATTTACCCTGACTCTTCCTTATCATTAATATATTGCTTTTCTCTTGCAAATAAAGTACTTTTCTGCCCTTGATAAGACAAGGGACTTGAGGCCACAATTTGAATATCCACCTGTAGGTGAGTGGCCCAGGTAAACCTACCCTGAAGTGAAAAATATCAATTTCATTTCCACCTTGCTGCAAATCTCCACTGGGCAATGCGGACTGACAAAGCAGGTGTACTCCAGGGCATTATCACCTCTAATTCCAATTGGAAGCAAAATTCCTTGTAACCAGCCATTTTCATGTAACATGACAGAATATGAGGACTTCAGATAACAGGTAAATAAATATCTCAGAATTTCTCCATTAAGTAAGCAAGTTAAGAAGCCTTTAATGAAGGTGAAAACAGAACAGACTCTAAGCCTTGTCCTTCACCTTGCACTTGGTTCATCTCATTGTGTTTTCCTGCAGCAAAATAAGTGAAGTAGAAAGGTATATCTGTTGATTTTAAGACAGATGTTTTCCTGGTGCATTTTTTCTTCCTGGTTTTATCTTAGGGAAAAAAAAAAAAAAAAACAAACACATATTATCATTCTTTATTCAGCATTCAGGAGGAGGTGTTTGACTTGACTGGAAAAGGAGCAAATTTAGGATGAAAATGGGGAAACATGAATCAAAACCACAGGGAGTGGCTACTTTCTTGGAAAGTTTGTCACAGTTGTGCTGGGTTTCAAACAGAAGCCCAGGAAACAGAGATCCTGCAGAGATTGCAGAAGATGTTGGAAGTGTTCTGACATGGCAAAACCCAGGACAAGGCAGAGACACACTCATGGCACAGCAACATCTCTTTTAAACAATAAACCAGAACAGTCAATTTTCAGCATTTCTAGCATTTCTACTTCTACCCCCAGGCAAGGGGAACAATCTTCATTACACTGAAGAGTAAATAGAAGCAATCTCAAGGAGACCTTTTACAGCAGCAAAGTGTTGTGTAAAGCAGAGTGGGGATGCTGCACCATTGGGACCAGGGAGAAAGCATGGTTCAGCAAGAGGGAAAGCAGCAATACCTTTATTTGAGCTCTCATGTTTCTGGGCTGCAGGGAAAGTGTTATTGCTCCTCCACCAAATGAGTCTGAAGTCTCACACTGGGCATCTTCACGCAGAAGAGAGCAGGTAAAGTGCAGATATGGACCTGCTGGAGTGAATCCAGAGGAGGCCGCAGAGATGCTCTGAGGTCTGGAGACTCTCTGCTTTGAGGAAGGGCTGAGGGAAATTTTAAATCTTTACATCTATCACTGTGTTCCCCACCTTCTCTTGGACTCTATGCAGAGACGTGAACCATTAACAGAATACCACCTGTCAGGAGAGACCCATCAGTCTCAGAATTCTAATAAAGGGCCTAATGAAGAATAAAGAGATGCTGCAAATGCAGAAATGACATCCCTGAGTTATGAAGTCCCTGCAGTACAGCCTGCCTGGCTTTCAGCTCCTGATGTCCGTCAGCAGTGACACGTCCCAGGCACTCCAGCCCTTGACACACCAGTGTGGTTCTTCCCTACCCTCCTATTTATTGCATGAGAGCACAGACACGAAGAGGCTTTCCCACCAGGGACCAGCCTTCCAAAGTGTCTGCCTGTGCAGGTCCAGAAGAGATCTGAGCCTCATCCCTGGTATTTTATTTCAAGTGTCTTTCCTGTAGCTCCTTCCTCTGTAGGTTAATGAAGACTTAAGCACTCCGTCTCGGCAGCACTGATGTAAAACGGCTGCTTATTGCCTGTTCCATCTCACTGACTTTTATTGTGATACTTAAACCAAAATGGTGAACTATTACACTTCATAGCCTGAAAATAAAAGCAGAATGTTAAAAAGCAGAGGCTATAACCTCTGATCCAGTCAAAATTGCTCTAAACATATAAGACTCATAATCTTGAGACAACTCAGCTCCATGGGGACAGGGAAAGGCATGGATTATCATCCACAGCATCGGAGGGACTTTAATTGTAATGCTACAATTTTTATTCCTGACATGCCCAAAGATAACAGGGGAAAACCTCGGCCAGAGTGTGAAACAGCTCAGCTCCACTGACTCCAGTGGAGCTAATCCAGTGGGAATTCAGCCCATTTGCTGGAAGGCTTGGATAACCTGCAGCAAGTAATGCTGAGATAATGGTTCTCCTTTTCTTTGGACCACATTAAGAAGCCACTGAGGTGATAGCAGCCAATTTTCCCTGTTTCCAAAGGCCCACCTCTTCTGCAAATCATTACAACTACAAACACTGCATTTCCAATTCTGCACTTTACAGGAGCCACTTGGGCGGTGCAAAATCCATTTTTAGAGCCAGGAGGTCCTGGGGTCAGATCCACAGTGGCTTGGGCATAGGAATCAAATAGGAGAAGGGAGAGGGTTGGCTCTCAGTCACATTTTCAACTTCCTGATCCTGGGGAAAGCCAGAGGCCAGTTGAAACTGGCTCAGCTTTGAGGAGGGAAGGGACTGCTTTTTGCTGTAACCTCATTCCTTACACACATACAAGTATGTTCTGCTAATAACTTTGTTTTTAAGGGCCTGCCTTAGATATATCCAAGTTAGCCAAGATGGGTTTAAGTTCCCTATTCCAGCACACTTCCCACCCAGCCACTGGAAATCATTATTGAACCAAAACAGCCTGGGTGGGCACCTTTAGTAACAGAAATTTGCCAAGTGGTTGCACATTTCTAATGCAGAACGCCAAAAGGTAAAGGTGGCACTACTCAGAATTTCTGGTATTACACAGAGTGAAAATTCAACATGTTTAAGTTGCAAAGATGAAATAGTTTGAGGGATTTCTACTTTGGCCCAAAGCATGTAAAATTGGTGTGTTCTGAAAAAAGGAGCCTGTTCATGTGGAACCTGTAGGCACTTCAGAGCTCGTCTTTCTGCTTTTGGTTTCCTCCCTGGTGAATCTCAGCAGGTTGCTGAAAGCCCATACCTTTAAGGGAACTAGAAAAGAGAAAAAGCTCATAAAACCATCTGCAAAATCAGACATGACAGCCATTCAGGAAGTCCCTGATCCCCTAAAACAAGTCTGCTAAGACAGGGAGGTGTTTGGGATTGGAGCAGAGTCCCAAAGACCTCTGTTAGACCATGGCCAGGACCCCAGAGCCACAACAGAGAAGATTGGCTCCCATAGACAATATCTTTGCAAGCAACCCTGGATTTATGGGACACTGGGAATTTATCCAGCACTAAGTAAAATAACAGAGATAAGATTTTTAAGTGACTCACTGTTTGGAGAGTCTTTTGGGGTACACAAGTCAAGACACCTCCATCTGTTAAGGAGGATAGGAGGGACCAGACTTCCAAGGAGAAGCAGATTTAAGGATAACAGATTTACATGTCAGGTTCTTTAAAAGCTGCCTCAAGGTAGGAAATAAAAATAAAATGACACAAAACAGGTACTACCAAGGCAACCTACAGTCTACATTTGCTATTGAAAAATCTTGTTTAAGATCAGTACATTCCAAAGCAATTCACTTCTGCATACAGAAGATCTGAAGAACTTCTTGCAAGAGCAAGGGTTTGGAAAACCTCTTGGACAAAAAATACCCCTTCAGATTTCTTAGAAATACATGGTCAACAATTAAAAAAAATGTGATAAAGAAATTAAACACTTTATTGTCAATAAAAATAACATTTATAGCTCAAGAAGCACCTGAGTCATCAGATCCTGGGAGAGTTCTGTGGAGAAGTATCTCCATATGTCTGATCAGTTCTCCCATGCTCCCTTAACTCCTGCTATCCATCCACTTTAAAAGAGAGGATATTGGGCTAAGCAAGCCTTGGTCTTAATCAGTGCAGATGTTTTCCGATCCTAATGTTCATATGTCTGAATACCTTTATGGAGGTAAGAATTTATAGAGCTCCTGGTAGCTGTGAAGATGGAACTGGTCTGTGTCTGGTATTTTCTTTCTAGACTTTGCAATGATAAGATATTTTTTCCCGCTTTAGAAAGAAGCAAGATTTTAAGGATTTCAGTCCAGTAGCTTGGCCTCTCAAATGCAGAAAAAAAAAAGAAAGAAAGGCTTTGGAAATACCTAAACATAGATGCCATTAAGGAAACAAAGCAGTTTGATATAACACAGTAGCAGCTTTACCTCTATGAAACAGCAAAGCCAGGAGAGATCTAACTAATGCATCCCAGCTCTGTAGTTCCCATTCCTAGGAACTGATCACCCCCAAATCCTCACAGCATCCCCAGGGGACAGCGGAGCACTATTATGTCCTTTTTCAGAACCAAGGAAGTGAAGCACAAGAGGAATAAGCCATTTAACCAAGGTCCCACAGGAAGCTTTCAGTGCACTGCAGCATTAAAACTGAGACTCCTTTTTCCTGGACAAACCCTGGTGCCCGGAGGCCAGCTGGGCTCTCGGCAGCAGAGTCCAGCTCAGCCCTGGCTGAATTGCTTTGCTTCCCCCTCCTCAGAGGCATCCCCGGCTGCTCCGAGCGTTCTGTGACCTGCTGCCTCTCCAGCCACGGCTCAAAGCCAAGGGAATTCAGTTCCCCTCTTGAAATCCACTCTCTCTCTGATGATAATGAGCACTTTAATCCATCAGGAAAATGTAGAGCTTCTTGGCGCCGCTTTTTATTCCTGATCTGTGTTTTCTCTCTCTCTCTTTTAGGTTAATTTATCTGATTACATGCAATGCACTGCGGCCGTGTTAAGGTACCAGTCGAGTTTCCACTTGGAGGCTTGGAGGAAAGATTACCATTAAAACGTGACTTCCATCCACTCAGCTGAAATTACTATTGATTGCCAAAGAAAAATATTTGTGCTGTGAAGCTGGGAGCTATGATGTTGAACCGTATTAACATAATGTTAGCATAGCTACGGGTGTTTAGTGGCACGCAATCAGATTTGAAATGAACGTTGATTATAGATTGAGATTAATGTTCACATATTCATAGGAACACAATGAAAAGAGCAATTTCCTTTCTACTACAGATCAATGGTTTCCCCATTCAATTATACAGCTGTAATAATTGCATTATGCGGAAATATTTCTTAATGGCTTATTTCATTCTTTCTGTTTGCCCGTGTGTGAGTGTGTGAGAGAGAGAGACAGACAGAAAGAAAGCTCTTGTGGACTTGTACTCACACATGCATGTGTGAAATCTTTTGTTGGTGGCACTTGCCAAAGCCTGCATCCAATGCAAAATACTTTAATTACTAGTGCAAATGCGTAATCTTTGGCTGAGCTAACAATCTCTTGGCATTTTCCCACTATTCTCTTTATTCCCCAATGGCATCCTCAGATTCCTCTGCTTGTTTAAGGGTTTAACAGCTGGGTCCCTCTGCACAGCAGAGGTGATCTGTGCGTGGCTCTGAATCCTCAGTGTTGCCCCAAACAGCACCACCACAGCCAGAGTCACCTTGCTGGGTTCATGCAGGTGTGTCCCACTGGTTTAGCACTAACAGGAGCTGGAGTTTTTGGAGCATTGCAGTCTGGCACAGATGAAGCTCCTCATTTTGTCACTGCTGTCCATCCACTCACAGCAGAAGCAAAAGAGTATTTAAGCAAAATAGTATCTTAATATTTCTAATAGCTTCCGACTTTGTTCTTATCACTCAGGGATTTGGACTCAAATTAAAAATGAGGCCTTGAATAGTGAAGGCATATCTGCAGAAACAGGAAACAACTACTGGACCTCCTATTTTATCTTACAATCAAGGCAAGACAGGACACCTTCTGTAAGGAAATCTGGTAGTGAATGGAGACTAACCTCAAAAGCACCTAAGGGATGAGGGTAGAAGAACTTTTTCTTTCTATTTCACTGCAATGCTGCTTGAGGGGGCACTTTTTCTCATCTTCATCAGAAATAAAAGTTCCCACTTATTCTTTCTTTTAGATAAAACGAATTAGCTCAGATGTACTCTCCTTCTAGGAAGGGACCACCTTAATTTCCTAGTTTGGTGAGTCAGCAGCCAAGAGGAGAAGAACATGTCTTACAAAAGAACAGATGTACCTTACTGGAGGGGTTCATATGTGTGAAAGAAGAAGTTTTGCACAGGAAAAAGCCACATCCTTCAGAGAAAGTCAAG
The DNA here is from genome assembly GCA_013399225.1 of Rhipidura dahli. Taxonomy (NCBI): domain Eukaryota; kingdom Metazoa; phylum Chordata; class Aves; order Passeriformes; family Rhipiduridae; genus Rhipidura; species Rhipidura dahli. The sequence goes on along the minus strand of VXAC01002488.1, from coordinate 142,969 downwards.
CAGTAAGAAAATAAAATAATAACATCAGGAACTGGTGGAGCAGCTTACAGTACATTACTGGTCTCAGCTTTAGGGGATGTCCTGTCATTGAACCTTTTGACTTGAGATGACTTGAAAACATCCCTGCAGAGATAATTTGCTGGACAGCAGTGCTGCCTGCAATGCATGTGCAGAAGCACATTCTCCAAGCCAAATCTTGACAGAAGCCTGCAACATTTCCAAGCTCTGTATCAGACACATCCTACAGATCGTGTTGCTGGCAATGGTCAAAACTAACAGGACAATAAAAAATATTCCTAAGGCACACTTGAGCATGGCATTTCAGAGGTTGTTCAGCTTTGGGGCTGAGGGTGTTCTTGTTGTACACCATTTCTGCTGACTTTGTTCTTGGCATTAGCAGGAATTTTGAGAAGTTGTACCAGTTGTCATGTGAGAGCTGCATCGTGTATTTAAACTGTCTTGACTTCCCCAGGAGAGTTCATTCTTTTCTCTATGGAAAAAGTTTCTGGCAACACAGCACAAAGCTATTCCTCAGCATGGTATGGATTATTACCTTTGCCTTACATTACAAAGTCATTGAGGTAAAGAATTAATTTTTGTAGGGTTTTTTTTTTAGTTTTTATTTTCTCCCTAGAGCATCCAGAAAAAAAGGCATCGCATTTTGTTATATTCCACCTTTCTCCACATTGTAGGAGAGCAGCACAGCACAGGAGCAGGATTCAAAGACAGATGTCAAACCAGGTTTAGCAGCTTTTGGAGGAAACTCCACCTCAGCTTGACATGTTGAAGGAATTACTAGACAGGGCTCACAAGAAACTGCAGAGTCACTTGTCCCCTTGTGATGCTGAGTCACCAGATGGTAACAAGAGAGAGAGAATGAGGCAACAGGACCCACTCATTCAGCACTTAACTGCTCCCCCTTTTTCCGCTTTCCTCAAAGTTTCACATCTCTGTTCACATGCCTGGGTTATTCAGAAGTCACATGGAGGGACAGGAGTGTTTCAGCCCTCACGTGCAGTTTTGCTTCTGAGACAGTAGAGTTTCCAAAAACGTGGTACATTTGAAGGGTCTTGCCTGGAGGAGAAATAGATGGAAGTAATCGTGGCTTTTGTTAAACTAAGTATGTGGGCTTTGGGGAAGTCGGATAAGAGGAGTTAAAAGAATGGAGAATGTAGAAAAAACAAAATAAGTTTGATAAACCCCAGTGAACAGAACAGAGAATTTAAAGGCTATGATGTTTAAGATTTTGAAAACTTAGCAATTTTCTGAGACCTGTAGGGGAACTTTGTTTTCAGAAAAGACGTTTCAGTTTTCCAACTTTTCATTTAACAGAATAACAAATTGTTAAGTCTGGTGCTGAAGGACTGGGTTATTTTTTTTGTGCTTCAGTCACTCCCAACAATATGGTTCAGTCTCTCCTAGCTGAAACGCACCTGAAAAATAGCAAATACTTCTGTTTGTCTGCTACTGTAATTTACCATGAATGTTCAATGCAGATATTCTTCAAGATATTCCTTAGAAAGAAAATTATTATGTAAATGATTAGATCACAAAGGCAGCAAAAGCTGAAAAGAGTCTAATATGTCTTTACAAATAAATTGCTGAAGAGAATCACAATACAGACAATTAACAGAGTATGGAAAAAGTGAGTGTTTTAAAATGCTCCATTTCTCCATTTAAAAATCTCTCCCAGACTTCCTTTGGTAGGTCCCTGGAACTCTTTAGAAGCCCTGGAGAGGGCTTCATCTCACCTGACTCCAGGCAGCTCTAGTGTGGGCAATGGTGTGATCCAGTTGTCCATGATTCATTCATGGCTGAGTCGATGGAGAGAAGTAGGGATTTGTAAATCATGATTAATGACCAATTTTTGTCAAGCACATCAAGACAAATGAATTGTTCTTCAGAACTGTTGACTGTTAACCGTAGTCTGTAGGAGAACTTACACAACTGACTCATACGGAGGTGTTTAGACGTTTCCATTTTGTGTATCTGCAGTGAAAGTTTGGAAAAAGTGAATCTCAACTTTTCCTAAATAACTGAAAAAATAGAAAAATCTGAGTATTTTTATCAACACAGATGACAGTAATAATTTTTTCTTATCAAAAAATGTCTGAATGTTTAAAATGATAACAACATTTAGTAGCTAATTAGCATCTCTCCTCCTTGGCAAAAAATAAGTAAGCAGAATCTGCTAGAGGCTTGTTCAACCACAGGTTAATCTGAAATCACATCTTACTGGGTGGGAAACATAAAGAAATGCTCTGTTCACCAGCTTATTTTCTACAGATTTCCTGAGTAGCCTGTAATTTGGCCTAACACTTTACCTTGTAAATGTGGAAGCACATGGCATGACCTTCTACTCCTAATGGCCTTCAAGAAGCTGAAGTTGGATTATTTGGGGTCATGGGTAGCAACTTAGAAGTCATAGGTCAAATTCAAAACCATATTACATCTCTAGAAAAAATAACCTTTCCAATAGCTCATGGCATGACCTCTAGCTCTGGTAAGTCTGTGAGGGGCTCTTGTCCTCCATTCACACATTCATGTATTCAAAATCTCCTCCTCAAATATAAAGAAAAAGTTCTTTCACCTTGATTGCTATGGTAGAATGCTTCTTTTTTTCCCTTTCCTTAAGGATAATTGTGGTTTTAGAAACTCTATTCATGTTAACTACTTTGCCAGGAAAGCTGATTTTAATCATATGCATGAGTTCCACCAGTGCTGCTCCACAGAGTCCAATGGAAATATCATACGAGATCAAATAAGTAGATTTTCCCCTTTTGGGGACAGATACACTTTTAAGAGAGGCATTGATATCCAATAGGCTTCTTAATTTATGACATGTTTAATTTTGTGCATGACTACTACAGATGCCTTTGTGGAGGAGTGAAAATCCACATCTTAATGTTCTGTGCTCACAGGCTTTGTTCATTGTTAGATTCTGGCTTGTGCAGGTGTACAAGTGTTCATGGCTGCTCAGAGCAGCATCACCACAGTGAAAATTAATGTTCAGTTCTCAGTGAGGCAGGCAGAAGGACGGAAAGGTCTGGAGATGCACTCTAACCCAATTTGTGTCTATCCATTTACTTACCCTGAAGCAAATTTCTCTGCAAATTACACCCGCCTTCCCTGGGACAGCATCCTCAAACAAGCAATGATAAAGTTTCTTTCTGCCCACTGGCTCAGTCCCTTCAGGAAGCAGCATGATTTGTTCTTCTCTACAGCACCACAAGCAGAGCTTGGACGATGCCAACTGCATTTATATTTACAAAAGTAATAAGAAGAATGGTGACAAAATGAAAGTGGAAGGAGCTTGAACAACGAGACTTTAAAAAAAAGTCTTTATATTGTCTAACATTGTTACACAGGCAAATATAGTTTGTCACATCTCTGAAACACCAATATGTTTCCAGAGCAGTAATATGTGATATCAGATATTAATATTTTAATAGTAGTTCAAAGAACAACTGAAAAAGTGTTCATAGATATATCTTGTCAGAAAATAGCTCATTTTACAACTTGAGCTTCTCCTAGCTTAAGCTGGGAAGCTGATAGGAGAATTGTAATTCGCAGTTGTCTGTAATACCTTTCATGTCTTTAGGAGACCACCAAGCAAAACTTTTGAATCTGTTTCTTGTGAAAGTTGAGTTATTTTCAAAAGGAGTGTAAACACAGCACATTTGAGGAAGTGAATCTCTATTTGCATCAAAGGCAAAGCATCTTTTGTTTGAGGGGGAGAAATAAATCGTCTAATTTTTTTTTTTTTGAGGTACATCTAAAAATGGTGCTAGGAGCTGCATCTGCTGAGGAAGCTGGTATCCAAGGGAATTTGTCTTCTACGCTCCTGGCTGGAGCTGAATATCATCTTTCAGACTCACTGCTAAAGCATGTTGAAATATTTGTCTCTCCCATGGGTTAACAGAAGTCTATAAATTTGAGAATTCAGTGTATATCACACTGGATTCACTACTGAACCACTGTTAACCAGAATGCCTTGTGTAGGGACATCCATGAGGAAATTGTATAACTTTTTCTTTACTGTTTTTTAACTTTCTATTTTACAGCCTTGAGCCTTCATATGGCATGCTAGAAGGAAAACTTACTACTTGGAAAATAGCAACCCGTTTTTAAGGACGTGTGTGCCACAGCACGCTCTGCTAACACGGCTCACAGCTCTGCTCCTTTTCACTGGGATCCTCTGCCCCTTGGTCTGGGTAGCCAAAGCCTCAGTGTCAGCTGTTTTTGTGTTATGCTGATAAAACAAATCCACATCTTTCTTGTCTCCACAAGAAGAAAAAAAGGCAGGTTCCTTTTCTGGGCACGTTTTTCCACCAAGCTCTGCTAGTTTCCCTCTCAGAGGAAGAACACAAGCAGGACCTCCTGAGTGTTGTCCTGACTGAAGGGGACCTGCCCCTGCCTGTGGCTCAGAGCTGGGAAAGGACTTGGGAAGCACAGCTGTACAAGTCTGTGGGACTGCTACAGTGCTTGGGGGTAAGTGCAGAAAGTTTTGGGAGGTGCATGGTTTGGAAGAGCCATGCTGAACAGTGTTTTGCAGGAAATCCCAAGCCTGCACCAGGATGAAGACAGATTATGGCTTTTTTCTGCCATTTTTGCATTCCAAGAATGAGGAACAGAGCTCTGATGGGAAAGAGGATGAAAGATTCAAGTAAGAGACTTTACATCAGGCTGAAACTTTCATCATCACTGGTTAGCATTACGAGAAAGCGACCCTTGTGCTGGGTAGTACCTTGTAACTGGAAGGGCTTATATGTCACGCTACATTGAAATACACAAACACTTTTCACCTCAGCTCAGTAAATTCTTGGCATCAATCACAACCGCCTCCTTCTTCACCTGAAGTGGTTTACACAAAACTGCCCATAATTCACTCTTTCTGAGGTTCACTGGCTCAGCGAACCAAATCAAACCATTCCTGCAGGTTGCAGCAGGCTCACTGCTCCTCTCCTCCCCCTCACCATGGGCAGCAGGAGGTGAGTAAAGCTGCACTTGCAGTGCACCCCATCAGTGTGAACTGGCCTCACTCTTCATTTTGTATTTCACATTCCAGACTCACCCTCTTGCCTTTGCCCAGCAGGGTCCCCCCCTGGCTGGGTCAAAACCATGCCAGATGTTGCTTTGTTCCTTTATAGCAATATTGTTGCTGCCCTCTGTGTGCAGATGTTGGGCTCAGAATTGCCAGCACCAAACGTCTTTCAACATTTTATATTCCCCCATACAGTCCCTCCTGTCTCCCCCATCCAATATGCAGTTATCCAAACTCATGCTGAGTCCACAGGATCCATGGATCAAAGAGTGTCATGAGTACAGATTGCTGTGCTAGCATAGCCTTCTGCACAGTTCAGCTTCTTGCTGCAGTGGCCAGGCCCTCTTATGCTGGAAATTTCATCTTCCAGTTGCAAAAGGCAGGAACTGGAATGCTCCAGAAGTTCTTTATCCAGCAGAGATGTAAAGGAGAATGAGTGCTGGGACTGTCTCCTGATACCTTCTAGCTGGAGGCCAAGGATTTCTTAGAGCAAAGCATCAAAGCAGAGGGCTGAGCTGTAATATGAGGGGGTATTGAGGAGCAAGAGGATATGCTACTTTCCCTCCTTCCTTCCTGGGGATTCCTGGCAGTTAAGCTGAGCTTAGAAACATGGAAAGATCAGGAAGCTATTTGAGTGGATGAGGCCTCTGGCACGAACACCTCAGTCTGGTGAGCATCTTGGTGAGTGCTTTGCAGTGTGGGAGGTTCCATGCTGAGATCAACAAGTCTTCCAACCCTTAGTGCTATTCTGGCTCAGATGGAAACCCCCATCTGTTATTATCCTCAAGAACCTCCCTGCATAGCGGGATCATCCTTGGATGTGAAGCTACAGCTGATCAGATGTTACTGGCTCTTCTTCAGTAGGTGAAAAACAAGAGGCTGTGTGGAAAACTCCTTCCTGAAAACTGTATCACCGTCTCGAGGGTGGGAAGACAAAAAAAAAAAAAAAAAAAAAAGCAAGGCAAAGAGCAAATACATCAGTCCCTACTGCACCTAAAGACTGGCCTTGGTTTACAAGTGAAAATGAAATTTATGTTATCAGCCTGCTCCTTTAATGATCGTTTGCTGACAATGCAAACCCATCATTTAACAGAGTGTGATTGGCAATCCCCTCTGAAGAAAGAGCTCTGACTGGAAAAGCAGAGTTTGATTCAGGTCAGGCTTGAGGTAAGCACCCAAAATACTGAAGGCAGGCACCAAGAAGAGGATCAGCATAGAGAGAGGCACTTGCAAGTAATTTAATCAATTAATTTAGCCTGTTTCTTTTTCTCCTTGCTTGCAAAGTGTTCACAGACTGATTACAATTTCTCCAAATTTATTTCTTATTCAAATTTACTCAATGGTATCTTTTGCACTTTTAAAAATAAATAATATTGACTGATTACAAACAATTCTCTGTGAGGACATGCTGTTCAGTATGCAAAATATGGTCTGATTTAGCTAATGACTTGGTCACATGGATCACACAACATCACTTCTCCTCTACAAGTGGCAGCCATAGATCTTGCAAGTTAGGAAGAAAATCAGAATTTGTCAGTGGTACAGACACTAAGGGAATAGGATCTGATAAACAGGTTAAGGGAGTTAGAAACTTGGAGCATCCTAGAGGAAAAATCAGCCTCTTGAGATTTGCTGTCTGTGTGTAGAGTTTATATTTAACTTTCTTTCCTTCCATATGTCAGACAGTGGCCTACAGCAGAGAGACAGAAAGACCCATTAACCTTTGTATATCCTAACTAGTTCCAAATCTTTCAAAATTGCAGAACGGAAACTGAGGGAAAGAGAAGGAACATACAGGATACAGCCAAATCTTGGATTTGCCTTTTTGCTGTCCAACCAGCATGTTCTCAGCCGCAGTGGAAAGGATTCTGCTTTGCTGTTACAACAAGCCAACAGCAAATTTTCTACAGGCTGGTGGAAACAAAAACACACACAAGAATTGTGACTAAATGAGAGACTAAATGTCTTCTCAGGGCTTGTTCTGAACTGAGGAATTTTACCCCAAAACCATTCCCCAGGTCCTTGAAGTGTGTGTCTAGTTCAAAAAGCATGGACAAGTGGTGGTCACGGAAGGGACAGAGTGTTCCTTCTTGGCAGGGCATGGAAAGGCGCAGCTGCTGATTCCCCAGTGCCAGAGACTGCTATGAGAGGGTTAAATCACCATTTGTCAGGAAAGACATCGATTGAATTAATGCCACTTTGTGGCCAACCCATGGCCCAGACAATCTCCCAAGTTTCCTTCCAGTTTGTTCTTTGGGACTGGTCACAACATAAAAAAAGAGATCCCCAAATCCACCTTGCCCAAATCCTGCCCAAAATCCAATTTATTCCAGGCTTCCACCTCCTGAGACTCATCCACAAAGAGGATAACCCAAGTGGCTTTTGAATGCAGCCCCTTGTAGTTCATCGTTTACCTGGTTCCGTGCAAGTGAACGTCAATTACCTCAAATATTTGCATGGCACGACACCGGGAAAAGGTGTGAGTGCAGATCATGCAAATCAAACTGACACCTGAGCCAAGTCTGCAGTGCCATTTCATCTCATGCAGCATCACCAAGCCCTGAGCAGAGGCTGCTCTGGCCTAATCTGAAATGCAGGATTGGAATTAGGTTGAAATATGGGGGAAAGTGTGGAAGAGCAGCCCTGAGGGGCCCTGCAGAGCCATGTGGGACTGGCTGTGCAGCCCTGCCTGCACGGGGCAGCCTCGGGGGCTTTCTGCTCATTGCAGGGCTGTTCCTTAACCTGACATTTAAGCCAAATTTAGCAGCACAACCAATAGGGTGGTGTCATGTGGCAAAAAGCTCAGAAGCTGTGGATCCATAGTGTTACTCCCAGGGCAGGGCTATTTCAAAGCAGCTGTTAAGGTGTAGGAGTGTGTACATGCACGGAAATGCAAGTGGAATTCTGAATGGTAAGAAACGTGCTTTCTCTTTTAAAAATGCATCTCCCACCCCCATTTCTTTTTTTTTTTTTTTGCAGTTTCACCCTATTGTCACATTCTACTCCTTCCACAACTTTCACCTTCCAAAGAAAGCAAACATGTCCCATTTCCAGCAAAATGCTTATACAGTGCCTGTCTTCCCAGTGCTAATGGCTTTCTCAGATGGAAGATGTTGTGCTAGGCAGGAACGAAATGAAAAAAAAATAAACAATTAATGGGCAGGATTCATTGTTTTTTACATGCCTTAATATTTGGCTTTCCAGATTGGCAGCACCATGGGAAACCCAACACCTGGATAAAGAGCAGTGCATATGGTGAATGTGGGGGACAAATTTTGAAGCTGTTATTCAGGTAAGTGAGAGCTGAGAGGGTTTTGTTTCTTTTCTTCATCTCTCTTTTTCTTTTTTTTTTTTTTTTTTTTTTGTGTTTTTTTTNTTTTTTTTTTTTTTTTTTTTGTCGTTTTCTGGGCAATGATTTTAAAGCACACAACATCAAGTCCATATTAAAGAGAATTTCTGGGCTATTGCTTTCCAGCTTTGACTCTCAGACTTCATAGATGTTCCAAAGAGTACTTTAAAATGTCTTAGCTGTATAAGTACATGAGACCTCAATGTTTCCCTTGTGGACTAAACTGAAACCTAGCTCGATTAAAAATATTTATTTTTATTTTAGTATTTCCAACTATATATTGGCCAAACAAGGAAAAAAAACAAACTAACCATCAATCCACCTTTTTGTCATTTACAATAATTCTTTTGCTATCTGGTTATATTTTCTTAATTAATCTCTCTATGTATTAGCTGTTCTTTATTAAAGGTAAATTTGTAGAGGACAAAACCATACAATAGAACCATGTTATATTGAATATCACAGTAAAACCTCAATAAGCACAAGTGTTTTCCTTTGTTTTAAAAATCAATGGATATTTAATTAACATGGGGTAAGAATTCTTGCAGTTAGAAGAATCCCTTCAGATTAAATGAAATCATTATTAAACGTTAAATGAGAACACAGATACTTTTGAATAATTTCAAAGTTCTCCACAAACAAGGATGAATTGAAATACTCCCTTCTTTTCCAGCATGGTGCAAAAATTGATGCTTCATCCCCAACATCCTCCTAACCTGGGCACTCAGACACCCACTCAATAAAAAGGCAGAGGACTGCTCAGAGGTTCAAGGAATGCAAACTCATGCCATTTCCTGAAGAATTAGGCAATTCTTCCTGGCAATAGCTGGTAGTTACCAGAGACTGTGTTTGCTGGAGGTTGGAACACCCACGTGAGTACAAAGCTCTCTTTCCATGAGCACTGAGTGAACTCTGACACACTAAACATCCTGAAGAAATTTCCAAATTTTCACTCCTTCTGGGTGCTTAATTTGAATTTAGGTTGTCCAGCCTATTTGTCCATCCAGCTCTTGGTCTTGGGAAGCCTGTTGTTGAAAACTTGACCGTCCAAGAGGGGCTGTTGAAGTCACTTAAAGGATGTCACATAAACAGATATTCCATAGGAGCTTGGTGCCTACAACTGACACTATATTGATAAGCCTTGTTTTTAATTTCTCTGTTTTTCACCCCAAGGAAATCTAAGAATATTTTCACACATGTAGTGTTTCCAAGAAAATGTTATGGAAGCATCAAATATTTGGGAGAGGAATTGAGGAAGATTTATACAAGACAAGCCAGTAGAAAGAATGATGAGAAGAACAGTCCTGAGAGAAGGATTATTTCTGGGAATTCTAGGAATTCCTATTTTTGCTATCATTGCATGGCCTATATTGTTACACTTGTGTGTTAAATAAATGCATGTCTCAGGTAAAAGCAATGCATGTCCTTTATTCTGGTACTCTGAATTCTTCAGCATAGCAATGTCTGGGTATTTTGCCCAGAGAAGTATTGGATGCATCATCACTGAAAGTGCTCATGGATAGGTTGGACAGGGCTTGGGGCAACCTGGTCTAGTGGAAGATGTCCCTGCCTATGACAGGTGGTTGGAATCAGATGATCTTTACCCTTTCAACCCAAACCATTCAATAATTATATGTTTTTTTGGAGGGAAGAAAATAATCCTTGCTTTCATGGGCCACAAAGAGCATTTATACAATAAAAGCAAGTAACTGACTTTATTATTTTAAAAATTATTCTGAATTATTAATTATAAATGGTGAATATAGGGTTTGATGATTTGGGGGAGGAAAAATTTTCAAGTTCCTCTTTCTGCCCTTCTCCAAGCTGCCTGAGATGACAGCATCCCCTCTCCACAGTGCTCAGTGGGGATCCAGCATCCTTAATCACTGCTCCAGAGAGGGATGGGGAGGAGGGGCTGGCGGGGAGCAGCACAAGGAAGGAGCAGAGCTGACGTGGATGGATGGCATTGTTTGAGCCAGGACTGAGGGCTGCACACATCAATCCTGCACCAACACCGTGTAAGAGCAAACCCCAAGAGTATGGATGGCTGTGGAGTACAGTGCCTGGATATGGACTTTATCAGAGAGCAAGGTGGAGATTAACTCCCAGCCCCCCTCATCAGGACTGGGCTCGTGCACCATCTATTACCAGAGCTGGGCAGGGTGGGGTGGGGAGGAGGGGAGCCAGGCCAATCTCCCCACACGCCGCTCTGTGTCCCGCTGGAAGTTTTGTTTTGCTTTCTTCACTGGATTCTAGGGTTAGGATTCTTGCAGTCTTTATTTATTGCCAAGCAGAACCACCGTGTGACTGTGGAAATACCTGTCGCCTAATTAAATTGTCCAGAGAGGAATTTTGGAAAGTGCTTCTAATTCAGGAGCTTAATTTAGGCTGGACCCATGCACCACAGCTTTCTGTATTATTAGATGGAATTTTAATCACTGCAGATCTACCCCCACCCCCAGCATTTTTTTGCTCTCTCCCCATCTCCTAACAACCTGATTCTGGCACAATTCCCTTCCCCTTTAACCCTCCTGAGCTAAAAATAATATCCTCTTGGAACTAGCCAAAAAAAAAAAAAAAAAAAGGGGGGGGGGCAAAAAAAGNAAAAAAAAAGAGGGGAGGGGGAAAATAAAGGAGCAGGCGAGCACTGAACCAGAGGTGTTTAATTAGCAGGAGTGAACTGGAGATGGGCTCAGCAATCATTTTACAGCAGCCTCTCTAGAGACAGACCAGATACACTGTGAGGCAAACCCAGCTCACAGGTCCCAGAGGAAGGATGGTGGCTGCTCACAAGGCACCTAAAGCCTGTAACAACTGCAAGATATGTGCCTGGATTAAAACAAGAAAAAGATCTCGTGGGGAGTGCAAGGGTGCTATGAACAAATGGCCTTAGGTAAATGTTTCAGTCTGGCCAATTGCTCCGTGCACTGCTGCTCTTGCACAGTCAAATTGCAGCTTTCCATGTAATTGCTCAGAGGAAGGAGGTGCCAGGCACAGGAGGGGTGGAAGGAGCGTGGTGTGGGCAGAGGTGGTGCCCACACAGTCACAGAGCTGTCAGCTGGCTGAAGCAGAGACCACAAGTGTTTGCCTCGGACAGGATCAAGCACCATGAACACACCTTTAAAGCACATTAAAACCCTCAAATGGGAAGAATAAAATATGGTTCAAACGAGTAGTCAAGCTTTTTCAGGCAGTGGCTGTATGTGTGCCCAGGCTCAAAGATGCCAGCCTCTGATCCTGACATCCATGCAATCCTCACTGGAAAAAACCCTGGAGCAGCTCCATGGCCAGCTGAGCAGGGCACAGGCCATGTGGGGAGGGAGAACTTTGCCATCTCCAGCTACCCTGCACCCACAGTGCAGCCACTGCCACCATGGACTGACCTTTCCCAGAACCTCCCTTTCCCCTGCTGCAATCAGGTTTCATGAGGATTACAGGAAAACTGTAAGGAAGTTTCTCTTGCTTAATCAAGCCTCTGGGACACGACTGTAACACACAAGCAGCTGTGCTCTAGCAGTAAGTTTCAGACAGGAGCTGTGTGTGGATGGTGTAGTTGCATTAAAGAGGTTTTGCTCAAGTAGTCTGTGCTGCAAAGTTTTCCCTAATTCTTGTGTGTTGCATCAGCTTTGGGCACCTGCCACTGCTCCTGCTGGAGTGCCCTGCAGCCACACAGCTCTGTCCTGCTGGGCTGTGGGGAAGGAAAAGCTGGGCTACTCCAAGGATTGAAATTTGAGATTCTCTGTTTGGACGAAGCTCAGAAGCCTCTTTCTATCTCAGCAGTTGGATTTAGTCTGAAACCTCTCCTAGGATTCTCTTCTTGCTACAGAGAGAATTTCTAATCCCACCTGGGATTAGATTTGTAGGCCAAGGCATCACAACATCAATATTGATTTTAAAGCCAGAGAGAGCAATAGAAGCCACAGGAAAGAGAACAGGATAATGCATTGATCTATTGCCTTTTCAAGGCAGGAGCATCTGGATATATATATACACATCTATAGGTGTCAGTATTTATAGAGAAATATATCTATATTTAATACAAATAATACATAATATATTGTGTGTTATATATAATCTATAACTGGATTTATGCTTTCTCCTCCTCTGCTTCTGCCCAAGGCACACTGGACATGAGGCGAAATGACCGACTGACAGCTGACCTAGGCAGTGAAGTTCTCCCAGTCCAGCCTGGGATCTGGAAACAAATTTGCCAGCCTGAGCATATTATGGGTTGCACCAGAATGACTGGGAGTATGAACTCTATCTGGTTAAAGATGTTCATTTGCACCTCCAAATTGAAACACTTTGATTTTGCAAATTTGCATTCACATACACACACACACATATATGTATACACACACACACACACCACCCTAAACTTTTGATGTCTTGTAACTTTGAATTGCCTTTTTCTGGTCAGCTGTATTTACCAGGCTGTATTTCCTGCCAGAACCATTAAGCATCAATCATTCATTGTTTCATTAGTGCTGAAAAGACTTTCTAATTGACTTTGTAATTGTAGTTAAAAGCAACTTTAGCACAAGCTCAAAGAAGTCCTGTCTGTGTCCTGCCTTTCATCTGCTGTCACTGGAACTCAGTGAAGATGCCTTCAGTAGAATGGTATCAGACAAATCACTTGTTCATAGGATATTGATTTATCTTGTATTAAGTTTGATTTTACTTTTTTATTCCAGGGTCTGATAATGACTTGATGTTTCTGCATTATGGGATATCTGTCTGATTATTATCTAGCCAGAAGCTAAAACATCACACAGTGATTCAAGAAATACACCATGGGCAGCAGAGATTTTAAAATGATCCTGACACTTTCGAAGTCTTGGTAACACTTTTTAAACGGCCTCTTGTTTTCAGTCATTGTGGAAAGGCAGATTTTTTTTTTTTCCTAATTAAATCTTACGTGCTCTACCCCTGGCCTGATTGTTTGGCGTGCCCTTGGTGCCCTCATGCTCAGCAGGGCAGGGCCAGGCACTCAGGAGGAGGCACTGAGTGTGCTCAGGCTGGGTAGCAGCCCCCAGCTCCTCCCGTCACCCAGCTGGAGCAGATGGAGCCCGGGGAGCCCTGGCTGCAGAGAGGGGCAGGAAAGGGAAGCACGAGGGAATGCTGCTTCCCCCCTGCTAAAGATAGAAGGCAGAGTTCTCCTCTGCTTTTGGCTCAGGAACAGGAGGGGCATTTCCCCAGCTACTTCCCCTTATGTTGGCCTTACCAGCATGGAAGGCAACAGGCTACAAAACCACAGAGGAAACAAATCTGCAATGAGAACAGCCACGCTGCTAAAAATGCCAGAGGGAAGCAGTTTCAGCCAGGAGGCAACGCCTGAGGTGATGGGGGCCAGAGCTGATTTATTAAAAACCATGCCCAAGCCTTATGGGGCTGTTTCATGGAGACTTCAGTGGCCAGTAATGAATCCTTTTAAAAGGCTCCATGTCTCCATCACTGCCTTGGAGAGATCAGCATCCGGGGGACTGTTAACCCCAGCTAATCTCTGGTGCTCAGAAAAGCCCCCTCACTGAGGTCATTGTAATATATTTGCAATTTGAACAGTGCCAGCTACAGTGGTTTTATTAGATATTTCCTAGAATTTGAAATTATTGTGAAGTCTTAAGTTCCTGAAAGTCAGGAGAGTCTAGATTTTCTGTGTGACTTTCATCAAATCAAACAAAAAACTGGATCCAAATATATCATGACCCTCCTATCTTGAATAAACTCAAATGAACTAAATCTTATTCTATAAAAATCTTGGGCCCATCAATTTATTTATAATCTTGGCAAAGCCTAATTTTAGATAGTTTAATCTGAATTTTCAGCTTACATGGACCTCTGATACTTATAGGTTTGATTCCATGACTTCAGAGAAGCACAACAGATAAAAAATGGGGTGGAAAAATAGTCTCTCATGCTCTGATGAGCTGAGCAGAAGCAGAACTGACTGTGCTGTGGTGTCATTGACATCTGTGAGCATTCAGGTGGACTCTCTACTCACGTCAGTGCAGGGCTGAGCCCAGGACAGACGTTCTCAAAATTGGCTGGTGCTTCCTCTCGTCGCCTGGCACCACGAAAAACACAATGTGCATTCCAGATCAATGTAATGTATAAAGCTGCAGCTTGATTTATGCAAATGCATTCGATTTTATGCAAATGAACAACTGACCTTTCTTTGGTTGAAGCAGGTTGGCAGGTACAGGCGTCCGAGCTCGAGTGCAGAAAAAATGAGAAGGTGTCTGCATTATGCAACGGAGTTTTCTTCAGAGAACAAACATCTCTGGTTACCTACATCAAAGACCACGCAATGGGATATTTTGTGAACATTTCTTGAAGCAAGATCTCCAAATCCTTGCAGAGAAATGCTGCTTGCACTTTTCAATAGAAGTTTATTTTCAGCCGAAATGAGATATCGCAGCTGAAGTGAAATGTATTTGAAAAGAATCAGGTTTTAGACAGAAAAAGGCAGTAGGGGAAAGACAAATCTGAAAAATGCTCAGTGATGTTTTTTTGAGTTGAATTTCAGGAAAAGGCTTTTTTCGGTAAGCTTGTTATTTATTGAAAGTCATCTTCAAAAACACATTTACTTTCAGTGTCACTTGTAGTTTTCTTTAAAACACTTGCAATCCTCCCTCTCCTCTAAATTTTCTGTGAAAAACCCCAGCAGTATATATTTTGTTTAGGAGGAAACACGATTGAACTCAACAGCTGTTGGGAATTCATATGAATGTTCAGAAACATTATTTTAGAGGAATCTGATGAATTCAGCTTTCTCAGCAGCAATGATTTTTTTCTGAGCTGATGTATTCCTCTCCTGTGTTGATAGTAACTGATCCTGAATTCTACTACACATTTTCAAAGTATTACTTGTGTAAAACAGCACAGCTTCTCTGTTAGCCATCACAGAATTCAGGCAGCTAAAACCCCTACACAGCTTTAAAAATATACCCTTGCTAAGCACACAGTCAGGAAATAAAAAAAAAAAACGACATGAAAAAAGAGGAAGGGAAAAAGGCAGCCTTATGCCCGGGGCTCTGGAGTACAATCCAGGGAGGGCTGAACCCTGGGAAGGACAAATATACATCATGGGGCAGCAGAAAACCAGCGTGGAAATGGGAGGCAAAACAGCATTTCAATCACCTTTTCTGTGTAAATAAAAGGCTGGCTGTGGGTTTAATCAGTTTTTTTATTTTTATATATTTTATATTTAGAGAAGAGCCGAGCCAGGCTTAACTCTAGATTGGAGCTGGCCTAGGAATGGAGAGGTGCTGTCAGAGCTGGACTCAGAGTCCTGCCAGGGTGGGATCAGCCCTTGATCAAGGCCAGTCTGACACATGGCGAAGCGAGTCCCTTCTCCATCAGAGGGTACAGGCTACAATCTCCAGGACTTGGTCAATGATACAGAGGTTGTCTGGAAGCTGAACTCAACTTGCAATCACAGCTTGGCAACCCACAGATAAAATATCTGTTATAGCAGTGACCTGGAATGACAGTAGCACCATAGAAATATCGTCAGTCCTACAAATCAGAGGCAACCAAAGATTTGGTCAAGTTGGGCACAGCTAAACTGGTTGTTCAGAGGGGAATTGGGCTCACTTTAGGACTAAGCTGGACATCAAAGAAAAGAAAATTTGCAAGCCTAAAGTGTGACACGAGCTGGAAACCAGGCTCAGTGAGATGTTTGGCCATTTAACTCCTATTTGGCAGCCTAAGAGATGACTTTAAAGCCTAAATACTTCCCTAGATCAGAGTCTTGGTAACCAGAGACAAAGAGAGACCCCTAATAAAAATAGAGCTGACTTGGTTGCGTGTCTCTCCTTGTGTGTGACCAGGTTTCAGCTGCTCCCTTTGCTCCTGCATGCTGAGGGTGCCACGAGGTGCTCTGGGGTTGCCCCACGGGCTCCGGTCTGAGCCGGGCGCTGTGCTGATGGCCAGGAGCAGCCCTGGGCAGGAGCCGACCTTCCCGCTCTGTGTTCAAACCCAGGGCAGGGTGTTTTGCAAAGCTTCAAAGTGCCACTTAACGGGACTTTCATTTTCCTTCCAGCTGAAGGGAAAGTGTTGTTAAGCTCCCAGGCTGGCAAGCCGGAGTTTACACAGATGGAACAGTTAGTGCAGACCACAGAACAAATACCAGCGACCAACCAGTTTCACACTTCTAAAGAAAGAAAGAAAGGAATGGCAGAGGCAGGCCAAAGCAAACAGGCCTTGGAAAACTCGAGCCCACTGGTTGGAATTTTCAGCTGTTACTTTTCTTTTCACATTCAGGCTCTTTTGGAGATCTCTCGATTCAGCAAAGCAGCGAGCGCTTTTGCATTCATATGAAATGATTTAAAGCTCCGTGAGGAGTGCTGTGCTCAGTCCCAACAACCACAAAACATACATTGTTTGAAATATTATAAATGTGGTTTTCACTGAGAGCCACATTTTAAATAAAAAACTACATTTTCTTTCCAGCAAATAATATGTTGTTGAATATCCCACATCTTGCCTAGCTGTGGCAGTGGGGTGTGTCCATCTCTGCTTTTTTTTTTTTTTTTTTCATTTTTAAACCTGAGGACAAGTCCTTTGCCCCCAGAAGAGCCCTGAGTCCCCTTCCTTAACCTGGGCTGTCATCTGTCCCACTCCCCTCTGTCGATGCTGCCTAGCTGAGGAGGGCTGGGTGCCCCAGGGGCTCATCCACACTGCCCTGCAATCAGTCAGAAAGGTCATTGCTGAGTATTGCTGGCCAAACATCTGCAACACCCTGCACTGCTGCTGCCGGGCCTCAGAGCAAAGGACCAGGGCAGGAATTAATCCAGGTCTCTCCCATGGCAATGGAAGCATAACCTCTGGGCCAACCCCAGAGGATTTTATTTTATTAAGACACCGGGGTCATGCCTCCCTTCATTCAGCCAGCCTTTCATTCCCTTCCTCCGGTAACAAAGGAATTGCTAAAGAATTAAAAAAGCTGTCTCCTGTGAATACACAGGCACAGACACTAGTGAAGCTCCACGTGGCACCTGAGACCTGCTGGGTAAAGTTGTTGGGAGTGGGAAAATCAGTTTAGATAAAATTATCCTCTTCAGTTCCCCGAGATCAGCATTCAAATGCAAACCTTACTCTGAAATGGAAACACTTCCTGCTGTGTAAACTGTGACTTGTGCTAACAACGCTGAGGCAAGTTCTGCTCCTGCTGAAGCAGATGTTGGCTGGAGTGACTTCAGATCGCTCCATCAGCTGGCTGGGTGTCTGCAGGGCCCTTCTCTCACTTGGGGTTTGCAGTTAAGGAGCTCAAGCAGCATCTTGCTCTGAATTGTTTCATTCAGTACCTGTTTCTACCTGGTTTTACTTCCACGTGCCAGAGGTCTGCTTTTGTCCTTGCTGTATTAGCAATAGCTTCCTACCCCACCGTGCACTGTAAGACTACCCAGTTCCTCATGTTGCTGACATCAGCTTTTGCTAAATCAGTCCAGACTTGATGCAAAATCCCAGCTTCATTTAGTGTAGAGAATTCCCTGTTTATCCCAGCTTGTAAAACTGGAGTAGACTTCCTGGGACAAGGAGCTGAAGGGACTTTCAGGCCCCCAGAATGAGTCGAGCCTCTCCAACATGGCAAGCAAGAGGTTGCACAGACAGCTACATCCATGTCCCATCCATCTCCTCCCTGGCAAGACATTACCTGTTCAGAAATGGGATCAGGAACCAACCCCAGTGCAATGCAAAACCCTTCTCTGGTGAAACCACTGGAACACTGGTGCACCATCAGGAGCATTGCGACAACTCAGTGTTATTTATAATGTTATTTCTTGAGCTAATATTCATGTTTATACAATTATACTGAACTGGACCCATTGACTGTCCCTGCTTATTGAGGGAGGTTGGACAAGATGTCCTTTAAAGGTCCCTTCCAACCCAAAACATTCTACGATCCCTGAATTCGCGGTATTGTATTTTTCCTTTATTTCAGTGCCAAATGTGAGCAAGGAAGATAGCATCTGTAAAAGGAGGGGAGGAAATAGATTGCAATCTTCCTCATGGCTCTGCAGCTCCTGCTCACGGGAACCAGTCCCTCCCTTTCAAACAACCTTTGCTGACAGGATCCCGGGATGATCCATGGCAGGATGCACCGGAGGGCCGCGGCAGCCAGTGCAACGTGACGCATTTACTGCACTACAACGTCCTGTAGCTCAGTGCTAATGACGTCTGGGTATTGAAATCACCTCCACAGGGAGCAGCGCTGCAACACCTGCTTCTTCTGCTGGATAGCTCAGCCTTTAGCTCCTTGCTGCAATGGGAAATAAAAGAAAAAAAAAAAAAAGACCTTCTCAGAGAGGCTGCTGAAGTGGAGTGTCACATTAGGGCATGCTTGTTAATGACAAACCATTACAAGGTTGCCAAGTGTTCAAAAAGATGCTCCCAGGGTTGCTAGTGTTGGAATATTTTATGTAACATTTAATTATCAGAGGTTCAGATTACGTGCAGTAATATAAATAGGAAAAGCAAGAAAACCTTTCATTAAGTGGTGCTCAGTTATCATTAATCACATATTTATTATATGATAACATGCCATAATAAGGTTTGGAACACAGGTCTGGTGGTTGAAGTGTCTCTGACATGGAGTGGAGCTAACGAGGACTGAGGGTCAACTTCTGCCCTCAGTTAAATCAGCAAAGTGTTCAGTTGTGTTGGTGCAGTCATAAACTGGAACTAAAGGCCACTTCTCAGCATTCCCATTCCAGCAATGGGCAAAAGCCTTGTCCCAGGTAGGACCAGCTACTTTTTGCAAGGTATTTGTGGCTTGAGATGGGATTGCTGTGTCCAGCAAAGCAGCAAACCCTGTCCAGCAGGGAAGTTTGGGTATCCTGTTCCATGGAATTTGCATTCCTCTGGGGTTTTTTTTTTGCTGCTGGTAGCCCTACACATGGTTAAATTTACCCAGGGACCCTGCTGGGAACTTCAAAGTGGGATATCGCTGAGATATGATTTTCCTTCTGATTGTTTCCAGTGGGAATTTCTAACAAGTTGGCAGAGCAAATTGTGAGATCACCCTCTGCCTTCTGACGTGTGTTGCTAAGAAGCAAAATGAGTTAATACCTGACTGAGATGAATACAAGATTTAGATCTTTACACCTTTCTTCAGGCTGTCTTCAAACTCAGGCAGGCTTAGGTAATGTCATACACAGTCAAACAGTTTTCCAAAATTTTCCTCCTATAAAAGACATACTTAATATTTTGCCTACTAGAAGGCATTTATTTATTTATTTATTTCCTTATTTTTTATGAATACTTCTACTCTGGGGGATAAAAGAGCATTTGGAGACAGCACAGATAAACAAATTTACTATATTTGTCCTAATTCAAATCCTGTTCATAATCAATATGAGATACTGCCAGGAGGATTTTCTGCTGAAAAAAAAAGAGATGACTACATGTAGCAGTACACACATCTCCTTTGTATTTTGGTAAATATTATGATTTGTGGACAAATGGTCAATGGTCAAAGGGCCAGTGTTTACCCAGTCAAAAACTAATATCTGAGAGCCATTTATCTCTGCAATGACACTGCCTGCATCCAGAAGGATTCTGTGATTTACTTAGTTTGAATAAAATATAGGCAAAAATATAGTATTAATATAGTGAGCACATTGTTGAAAAAATATAAATATTTTCTCAGTCCAGAATTTTTCTTTGATCTCTCTTCTATTTAATGATTTTATTGTTTTCATAAATAAAGTGTTCAGATTTTGCTGTACATTTAACAGCACCTAGTGAAATATGACCATTCCTTTAGTTTTCTTAAGTATGTAAAGTACTACTTCTAGGTCTAATTTTTCCTCAGTGAATGTAATAAATGCCTTGAGAAATGTCCCTATGGTTGTCAGAATGGATGTGAAAAGTTACAAGTGCCTTTTTTTTTCTGTACAGATTAAAGCCATTGGCAAATTTAATAATTTGTAGAGGAGATGATGATGATGAGCCCTGTTTGCAGAATAGAAAAATTTGCTTTTAGGTGCTTATATGTAATTCCTGCTGACTTTACTAAAAGTGGAAATTCTCTTGCTGCTCGTGTGTGTCCTTTGCAATGTCAACAGCTCTTTGGGGTTCTGCTCCCACTGGTAAGGGAAGCACATTGTATTCACAGGGTGAGTAATCATCCTCAGAGATTCCCATGGGAGACCCCGGTGGAAAGCTGGCTGTGGGAAATGATAGTTTGCAGTTTGGTGGTGTGTCCTCTGTAGCCAGGGAGAGTGTTGGAGGACTGGGTTTACCTGCAGTGAGAGCCCTGCGTCCCGAGTTCAATTGGAACCTGGCAATAACAGCCCAGGCACTGCAGAACCAGCCCAAGAGAGGCCTGGGCTTGGTGTAGACCCAAATAAATACCCGCTATGGAACCCCTGCACAGTGACCACACACTCCAGAAACCACTGCAGGCACCAAACTGGAGCTGTTGTTGTCTACAGAGGGCACCTTGGACACCCCGAGAACCTGAACCCACAAGCAGAGCTGGTTGCTCTGATAACCTGCCTGGTGTTCTTGGTTCTGTGTTCAGATTTGCCTCAGGCTGCTTCCTCAGGAGCAGCTCCTTTGGTGGGGCATTGTACAAGGGATCCCAGGCTAAATCCAAACAAACAAGTCCTGACACAAGTTAGAGCATTCCCATGGCCACTCATGGTGCTGGACCTTCCTGAGGAAGTCTTTACTCAGAGAGTGGGCAGGCCCTGGCACAGGGTGCCCAGAGAACCTGTGGCTGCCCCTGGATCCCTGGAAGTGTCCAAGGCCAGGCTGGACAGGGCTTGAAGCTGCCAGGGATAGTGGAAGGTGTCCCTGCCCGTGGCAGGGGGTTGGAATGAGGTGATCTTTAAGATCCCTTCCAACTCGAGCCATTCAAGGATTCTGTGACCTCAGGCTCAGGTGTCTCTTCACCACCCTTCAGAGTGCTGGGCAGGGACATGCTGAGCCCTCCCTGCCCTCCCAGTGACACTACTGGCAGCTTCTGCACATCCCCAGGGAGCTTTTGGTGCTGGTCCCCATCTGTGGGCTGCAGGGGTCAAACAGCCCCACATTTCATCCCAGCAGTGTCTGCGTGTGCTTGGCAGCTGCAGTGCTTCCCCTCTCGACATCGGAAAGCTCATTGGGAGAACTCTGGAGGACAGATATTATTGCTATATTTAATTTTTCAAACTCCACTGGAAAAGTTAAGCACTTAAAGAAATCCCTACACTTACTACATTCAGCTTTTTCCCTTGCAAGAAATGACTGGAGAGTTTGTGCTTTTAATTATTATCATTCTGCCCTGAAATTATAGGCAGAGCACTCGGTGACATTCGAAACATAAATTACTGGCCTGCAGCCTTGTGCTACTGTTTCTCTATCTCTCTGCCAGGGCTTCAAATCAATTTTCTGCATTTCTTTCAGATTTTCTGAAGAAAATTGTGGAAAATAGCTGTTGGCACATGGCATTTTTCCACAATGGTTAGAACTATTGAATGGGGCTGTAATGGGCTGCCTTGGAGAAACCAGCCCCATTAAAATGCCAACCTCAGATGGATCAGAACACTCTCTCAATTGGAATTTCATGACTTTTCCACAGGAAGAGCAACATAATTTTCCTTGGTTTTGCCTGTAGTCCTGTAGCTTTGCTTAAAAAAAAATTAGCTGCCTCCTAATTTTAATTTCTTCTACTTTCTTCTCTTCTTTTTTTCCTTTTTTTTCTTTTTCTTTGTTTCTCTCTCTTTGCTTTATTTTGCCTAAGTTCGAACCACATTGCCCTCTAGGTGATTTCTGAAGGACTTGGGTTGGGTTTGTTTGTTTATTCTGATCTTGTCCAGGTTATTCTTTTGCAAAGTGACCTGGAATTTTTTTTTTTTTTTTTTTTTTGAGCAAATATTCATTCAGCCAGTAAAATGCTTTTCCTCAAAAGTGTTTGTGGTTTGTTTTCAGGTGGCACTGGCCATACAGAGCCATCACTTTCAGACTGGGAGCACCTTTAACTCTATCCTGGCTGCAGCACTGGCCAATACTGAGAAATTTTACACCTTTAAGTTTGGCTGAATTTTTGGGTTTAGAGTCAAATCCCACAAAGCCTATTAAGAGAAAAAAAAAATAAATCAGAAGCCTCACTGAGCCTTTCAGTCTGGAAAGCAGACCTTGAGCAGTTCAGTGGACTGTGTGGGATGAGTTGCTGGGAGGGAAGAAGACCAAGACAGCACATTGCACAAGAGCTGAGGCCCAGAAGAACCAGGACAGCAAATTCTGGGATTTCCAAGGAAGAATTTTTTGCTGATCCCATCATCCTGGTCAAACTGTAGAGCTGGTTGAAGGAAAAAAGGACAGCGTTAGGAACCTGCTTACAGACAAGTTAATTAATTATGGCAAAAGCTTATAGAAACAAGGTCACATCCCTAAAAACTGGTTCTTCCCAGTGCTCTAGAGAGAGCCAGCTTTTGGGTTTTTGATTATATGTTTCATTGCAAGGAGGTGATGTAACGTCGTATGTGATAAAGCCAGGGCCTGAGCCTGAGACAAGAGTGGTGAAAGTTTGCTGGATCACCCAGGTCTGGGTGCTTCAGATACATCCAGCCAGGATTTCAGATAGTGTATTTGAGGTCAGAATATCCAGCTGCTGGCTGGCCTGGCACCTGCTTTTCCAGGGCAGGAGGAACTGCTGCAATACCCTTGTAAAGAATCATTCCAAAAGGGAAAACCGAGTTAACCTATGGGTGTTGCAGCTTGTGCGGAGTAATGAGTTGCTATCTTCATTAACAGAAAGAATGCCAAAGAGGCTAAATGAGTCAGAACAGGCAGAGGCACAATCCTTTAATGAGTTGAACAGGAGCTGGTTTGTAATGTGAGGTTATTGATAATCCCAGGGTTTATGTAACAGCGCAGTTCTGGGGCAGGGAGCAGCAAGCACACACTCCTGTGTGCACACACTGGCTCGCTGTAAGGCAACACACTCCTCTCAACAGATGGCTCCAGCTCGGGCTAAGCACATGCACTCAGGGAAAATGACTTTTTTCGGCAGGGTAAGTCCTCCTGCCTGCCTTTGCATCTCAGTGTAGGGCACGTTGATATTTTTCAATGATCGATTTTCCAAAAGTTCTTTAATTCATCCCAAGAAACTCCATATTTATAGTTTTAGTATTTTTTTTAGAAACCCTAGAAATATCTTTTCTGCAGCTTGAGGAACAGTCTCTTACTCTTCTGATTTCCTCCATGTGTACTGGGGAGTTTGACACCAGGTCTGGTGCCAAGAAACTGGACCTGGAAGTGGGGGAACCCCACAGGGTGAAATACCCATCACCTCTCACCTTTAATTTTTGCTCAGTCTTGCTACTGTTGAGTTTGTACTGCTCAGGAAGATGGTTTACTACTCTAGAAAAGTAATACTAATGTAAAGAATGGTTGTAGTATCACAAAAAAACTTTTTAATAGTAAAGCTAATTTCCCTTTTACCTTAATAACCTGTTTAGTAACAGTATAGCACCACTGAAGGATAGGTAATTTCCTTTAGCCATGCCAGCATGCCAGTGCAAAGGTGATGCTGCCTGTCAGTCTGGATCCTCACCTGGTTTTGCTATCCCAGCCTCAGTCATTTGGCTGGATGATCTTTCTAGAAGCTCTCACACCTGGCAGATTGTCAGCATTGCCACTGGCACACCTGCCAGCACTGCCTGACCTGATGTTTACGCTTCTATAAAAGTCAATTTATGATATTAGGGAAAATTTGAAGCGTTCTTGGTTCACTAACAATTGTGGCTTTAACGGCCTACCTTAATTTCTTCCCACAGCATTCCCTGAGAATCCTTAAATTCCCAGGCTTAATCTTCTTGTGGTCTCCATATGGACAAGCTCATTACTGAAAAAATAAAGGAAACTAAAAAACTGCCCAGAAGAATGTCAAGAGTGACAATTCCTGAGTGATACTTTTAACCATGCCTGTGGGAAGTTGAGTGTATCTTCAGCCTCTAAACTGTCAGGTAGTTTATTTTAATTCGGGGTGAGGGGTTTTTTCCAGATGCAGAGGAAGATGATAACAGACACCAGCCTAAGACCAGCTCTCAGACCTGTTGCTTTCTCCTTGCAGGTAGCATTCAGTGACTGCCAGTAAAGGAGCTACTGCTGGTGAAAAGTTCCCACATTTCCACAGAGTTGCTGCTTGGGAAGCCTGGTAGCAGCTTTGTAGAGCTGGAATTTGGGTTGCTACCAGCCACATTCAAGAAACATTCGCATTCAGTGAACATCAAAGGCTCGAACTCCGTTCTGCCTTCTGTCATTGCCACTCACGGGGGACACAAAGTGGAAGGGAGGAAGAAAAACCTTTAGCACCTCGAGCAGCCCCCCAGCGCGGTTCTGGGAGGGCGGGCGGTGATGCCCGGGCACGCTGCAGGTGCTGAGCTGCTCCCAGAAGCAGCACAGGCATTGGCACGCACAGGTGTCGGGAGCTGGCGGCCGCGGTGCCAACTCCAGCGGGCAGGAGCAGAGCCAGGAGCTGCAGCGCGGCCCAGATCGGATCTCTGCAACACCCCTGCCATGGAGGAGGGCTGTGCTTCCCCGCTGGCAGCTGCCAGTGCACTCCCTCAGGTTGTGAGTGCTGTTCCACCGCTTTGTGCAGGTGTAAAAAGCCGGGATGGGGTGATGCAACAGGAGCTTTCTGCCCCTTCCCTCGTGCTCCTCATCCGTGGTGGCGGTGCTGGGAAACGCTTCCTAGAAAGCGCAGGACTGAGCCAAAAGTACAGCTGAGCTGGTGTCCCGTTGCACTGGCAAGCACAGTGGCTGCATGTCATCGAGTTCCCGGCGTTCACAGCGCCGAAAATAGCAGGAGTTTTCCCTTCTTGCACAAAATGATATATTCCTCCCTAAGCTACGGAAAAGAAACAATGAGGAAAGGAGATCAGGTTTGCCAAGAGCAGCGCATCCCTTTCATTTCAGTGTTCTCTCTGACATGTAAAAAATGCATAATAATTACAGAAAGGAACTAGCAAGCACTTGGCAGTTTGGAAATAAAGTCAAAATATTTCTGACAAAATATTTTTCCACCAGAAAGAACTCAGCCTGTGTTTTGCTGGAAACAGAAATGAATCAATGGCAGTTATTTTGGACAGATTAGTCAGGTTAAAGAAGCAAGCAAAATGCCAGGAGAGGTCTGTATCAACCTCCAGAGGTCAGGAGTTCTTTTGATGTCCTTCCAGTAATTTAAAAACGAGTATTTAGGTTCACTTCTAAGTACCATGAGGACTTCTGTAATGATGAGGGTTGGAAACAGGCTTTAGAACAGAAGGAAAAAAATTACAGTTGGAGAAGAAACTATGTAAAGTCCCAAAGGCACTTTCCATGGAGTCCTGCAAGGCTGGAGACAGCCCTGCTGCCCCAGTTTGAATTTTCCTATTCCCTCTGCTGCATGAATGCATCACTCACATGTTTGCTGTGTCTCATTTAGTTGCACAAAAGTGAGTGGGTGAAATAGTTTAGATGAAAGAGACTGTGTGGCAAGAGATCAAGAAAATAATTACTGCTGTGATCCACTGTCGGAGCTAAAAAATCTCAATTAAGGGAGAAGATGAGCAGGAAAAGCTGTTGGAAGGGAAGGAAAGAGATGTAGATGTGTACACACACGCACACACACAGGTATACACTCCTGGGCCTTGTTTTCAAGGAATACTCTTGAAAATAGTCCAACAAGTCCTTTGGCTACAATCCCCTCCCCACCCAAGAGTCAGTTTGGTTTCTCAGAAACTTCAGAAATCAGCTCAGATCTTGCTTTGCACAAAGGTTTTACAGCATCCTTCAGGATGGTCATTCACGTTTCAGCAGGGACCTGAGTGAGCTGACCCAATGCAGACCCGTGGACACCCCAGGAGGATGAGTATCCCGTCCTTTCAGGCATCATACTGAGCAGCCTTTCTCACTGAGGGTGATCCATGGAGCTGTGTGGCTGAGGATGAAATTCCCTTTGCCTGGGATGGCTTCCCACCTCTTTCCTGAGGCAGCTGGTGACCACAACCTTTCCTAAGACATAAAAGGCCATTGGGGCAATATCTGATGGCAGCTGTGGCTATCTCATCAGTGTTAATGCTACAGTGATGGGGGTGTGGGTCATGCCCAGGGGGTGTCAGGTGGAGATTTGGTAGGGATGGAAACTGCAGACAGCAAGAGTTTCACATCCCACCTTACTAAAAATGAGGCTGGTGTGCTGTAGATGAGGCTGTGAATGTGGGGATCTCAGTGAGCCTGGTGTGGATGGGTGTGAGCCAGAGCACAGAAGTGCTCCACACAGAGTCCATGAGCTGTGTTTACACTGCTGCCTTATCTGTCAGAGCAATGGCACATAAATCTGTCACCTGCACAGGTGTGCTGAGCCTGCCTGGCTGAGAACAGCCATTCATTCTGCAGCAGAGATCACACATGCCCTTAAACTGTGCTTTTAAAACGCTTAACACAGATGTGTGTGCGTGTGCAAACTGGGGAGCTACACCTCTTCCCCTCCGCTTCTGCTGGGCAAGTGAATTCCCATTTCACTTGTAGTGCAGTGACACCTCCTGTGCGTTCTCAGTGGCACCCAGCAGCCCCAGAGGTCGGGCACAGAGTGGGACAGTGGCAGGGGCTGGCTGGGACCTCAGCCTCCACTGGGCAGGCGTGGCAGCAGCTGTGCTCGCACCCATTTTGTGCAGAGTCAACTGTGGCTCACAGAGTGAATATTTTTCAAGGCAGACAGTGGGGAGAAGTTGGTTTGCCCCATCATTTGCCCACACAAAATGCACGGGGAGGATTTTATGTGCAAATGAATACCTGCAAATTTTCCCCCTGAGCAGAGAATCCAACCTTCCTGAGTACTGAAAGTGTGCTTTGATGTTACAGAGCAATGTGGTCACCAGCACCTGCTGGCGTGTGCAAGCTGTGAGTGCCAGGCCTTCTGCTAAAGAGCCTCAAGGAAGCATACTGATGGAAAATAAATAAATAAATAAATACAGAAATGAACCCCAAGCTGTAATTAAATCTGCACTGTGTCTCCTATTTTTGAGCATAAAAAGCTCTCTGAACTCAAAACTCTACAAGACAAAAGTCTAATTCCAGTTCTCAAAAGCCTCTCTGTGGGTGTGTGTACCCCAGTGCTGGTGTCTGAGCATGAAAACAGCATGAGGACTGCACCAAAGCAGCCTTAAATGTATCTGTATAAAATACACAGGTTTAGGGTGAATGTGGAGAATTGGTCCCAGGAAATATAGGACATTACAAAAGCTCATGTCCTTTCTTCTTCTTGCAGATGGAGATTTGTCACAATCCCTGCCTAGGGTGTCCTGTATTCATTATTTCTGTGCCTTTAAAGACTTCACTTCATGGCCACAGCAGCAATGGCCGAAAATATCAAAGCTACAGTAGAAAACACAGTGTTGCAAGCTTCTTAACTAGGTTCAGTCAGGTTTGTTTTTTTTTTTTTTTTCCTCCTGGGAAACTCCTGCCTGTGCAGGGATCTCTCATCTGCTGAGGCTGTTTTGTTATACACGTGGGTGGTTCAAGGTGTGGAGCGATGTCACCGTTCCAGTTGGAACATGCTGGCCACAACGTCCTATCAAAGAGAGCCGCTTGCAAAATGACTGTCAGATGAACCCTGTGCAAGGAACGTAATGATTTGTGTGTGCCTGTGTCATTTGAATATCCCTGTGGCAGCCTGCATTGCTGTACCTGTCTGATGGAAGGGAGGGACCCTCACACGACGATGCTGCCTCATTCCAGCCCATGTTTAAAGTGTCTTTTAGCTTCTACATTGATGTAAGACTATCCCCTGTAAATCTGCCAAGGAGGATCCCCAGTGCTCACTGTGTTTATCCTGGATTCAGTGCCCACAGCTGTCTCAGGAGCACAGCCAGAGAGGCAAGGCTCCTGCAAGTCAGGCTCCTACCCATAGTGGCACATTTTATTATTAATACCAAAAGAAGCAGGGTGTCTCTAATTTTTACCGCAGAGTGTTGTCACCTGAAAAGGACTTTCTCCAGTCTTCCAGGTGTCTATGCTGCTGGCAGAAGTGGCAGTGTGGGATAACTTCCCTGTGCAGTAAACATGAGTGGAAATGTTTCCCTGCTCAACCTGCCATGTGCCATAAATCTCTACCCAGGCTGTTAAGGAAGCACATGGCATGAGATCTCTGACGTTTCTCTCTTGTCTACCTGTGCTGGAGAGGAGCCCTGGTATTAATTCCAAGTTCACAGATCCCCTCTGTGGCTGCAAAGGCTCTGCCTGTGCTGCAGCTGGAGAAGGGCAGTGTTCCTCAGATGCCAGCAGCCAGCCCTGGGGCAAGTGGTGTGAGAGGAGCAGGGCTGTGTGTCACCCCAGGAACCCTCAGCACACCGTCCTGGCCTTCCACAGCTCACTCATATGGGCCATTTCAAGTGCCATCACAGTTCCTACCCTTTGGTACCCCTCTTATAGCAGTGGCTGTCGCCTTTTTTGATCCATGGGCTCTCCCAAGTGCTTTCTAAAGAAGCTCCTGCCTGTGAACTGCTTTTCTTGGTTATTTGAGCAGATGTTTCAGGTCTGCATGGCTTTAGAGGTACTGTAGGAAGTCTCATCCTTGGTTTCCCAGGGATCTAGTCCATCAAACTCCAGCTGGGGATCAGCACTACTAACTTCTATTCAAACAGTAACCATGCAAAGTTATATGGGAAGAGGCAAAAATTGATAAACCATTGCATGGCTCCAGTGTTGTTAATAAATCAATCTACTGTTAATAAACCTGTGAGATGCTGACCAAATCTATTTAGCATTCACATCCATGGGAATCAGAAATTCCTTGAACCTCTCAGCACTTTGCACTGTCAGGACCTTCTAACATTAGAACAACGGGCTGTGGCTTTCTGCCTTTAAACTTCCCTGAAACAGATATTCTGTGCTACATATTTTCAATTACTACAGAGGATTAAAAATCTAGGTCTGGGACATGAGTCATGGAGTTCAAAGTAGGTCCAGGACTGAAATTTCTCTAACACTTAGGAGCATTTTGGCTCGATCTCATCAGGCCTGAAATTCCATTACTTTACTCTCATGTGCAAATAATCACTGCAATAGTTTCAGTCGCTGCTAACACAGATATTACTTGAATAAAATGGTTCATTTGTTTTAAAGACCTAAATCAACACTCAATCCATATATTTTAAAAACTATAAAAAGTATTGAAGGTCATGTTACATGGCGTGAAATCTGTTTTGGGGAGGTCTCTGCTCCAGAGGATTTTTGAAGTCTCCAGAACACTTTGACTGAGTTATCCCTGTATGAATCATGCAGGCACCTCTCAGTCCTCTCTGCCCCCTCACCTGTGCAGACAGCTCTGCCCTCTGCAGCAGGTGACAAAGCAATCCTGTGCACCCAAACTCTGACAGCATGGCTGGGAGAGCACTTTCACTGGGGTGAAATAACCACAGAGATATAAACACTGCTTTAAATCCCCCAATCCCCAAATCATATGTTTCCATCATGTGAACATATACAACAATCATCTTCATGGTGTGTGGGGAGGGGGGGGTTTAGTGTGAAATCAGAAGTCTGGGAGCAGTTTTAATGAAGGTTCATCTGAGGTAAAGCAGTAAGCTAAAGGTCACATGTTGCTTTTATTGTGATTTTCCCCCTTGCTTGGTACTCAGAGCCAACAGTTCCCTGGGAGCCCTTTGTGCCTGCACACGGGCATGGGCTGCACACACACACCAGGCAGTGGAGGCTTCCCTGCCTGTTGCCTTTAATATTCTGTCCCTGCTGGCATGCTCTTGTCTTGCTTCATAAAACCTGTTGAAAGGCAGTCAATTCATTAATCTTTTGCCAAGAGACGTTAAATGCCAAACAGGGAAAGACGATAATGACTTGACAGTTCATATGAAAGGGCCTGATCCTGCAAGGTGCTGGGAGTGGGAGCCAGTGAGGAGAGGAGGGGGCTTGGCATGCTGCAGGATGGATCCCTTGCACATTTGCTGCTCTCCCTGTGCCCTGGTTTGGTACAGAGCTTTTGAAGGGAAGCCAGGAAGATGCAAGGGTGTGATGAAGCTGTGACCATGATGCTGTCCTGTGAGGAGATCTCTGCATCCTGAGTAGTTTGACACGTCCCCCAGCAGCCTGCACTGGTGGGGTTAGCAGGGCTGATGCTTCAAAGTGCACAGGGGACATCTCAGTGCACTGCTGATGTGAAGCCAGCTCTTCTCTGCTCCTGAGCCTCACCAAGAGAGTCCTGGCAGTGGGGACTGCAAACCATCTGCAGTGAGCAATCACCTGCAGTGCCTGCTCCAGCTTTAACCTACCTGATCCGAGGCTGCAGGCAGTGCTGGGAGCAGCTCAGCCTCTGCAACCCCATCCCCCCTTCCACACATCTTCTCCACTCCTCATCCAAGAGCCAACAGGAGCACTGGGAAGGGAGCGGGAAGGGGAATTGCCAGCTCCAGGCAACTGGGCAGCCTGAGCCAGGCTGAAAAAGGCAATGGGTTTCACTGCAAGCACATGGGTTTAGAGAATAATGATTGTCAAGGCTTTTTTTTGACTTTACTTTTAGGTCCTGAGGTTTTAGAGCTCAGATTTTTGTGCCTTTTTCAGTGTCATGGTGGAGGTTATAAATGTTTAAAGAAACAAGGAGAAAGAGTTCTTCACAGGGTTTAATGACTCAAGGAGCTGGGGCTTTACTAATGAAACTGCAATTATCACTGGACTTGCATTAAGCTAATCTTGAGTGGGGATTGCTGAGGTCAACCACAGTTTCCATAAGGTCCCTCAGGTTCCAGGGCAGTCAGTGATGCCGAAGTGATGCACTGAAAATCAAGCACACTTGGCCTCCTTGGTGTACAGTAGAAGTGGATCAATACTGAATTAGAGGTGGATAAACTGCATTTAACTATATTTAACAATACCACTGATAGCACTTAAACTTATTAGGTACCAATTATCCCGCAGTTTCACAGCAGCTTGCCTCCCTCTCCTATCTCCAGCATGTGACTGCTCCAGCCAGAGTCTGCAGCAGAGCTGACAGAGTTCTGGCCCTCAGCTGATGAAATCAGAGCCTAGGTTTGCAGAAGTTTTTTTCCTGAGTCATTCATCAGTTTTAAATCCCCCCAAATGAAGTCCAGCTGGTGTGTACCATTCTTTCTGATTTCAATTGCCCTTCTCTACGTAATACTTAAGCATCCTCTCCAGTTTGAAGACAGAAGAAAAAGCTTCGTAGACAAAACTGGCTTGGTGGTGTTGTTTCCTGGTATTGGTGACAGGCTTCAGAAGGAAAACGCAATTCTCTGTGATGGGGTCTGTGAACAGAGTCCCTGCACACTTGTGCAAGATGGTTCTCTTGAACACCATGATGTACAAGGCACCCCATGGCCCATATTCCTGGGTATGTTAAGACTGCCAGTGTCTCCGCTGCAAACAAGATTGGTCTTTGCTGGTTTGGTGCATATGCCTCTAAACTGATTGAATATTTTTAATTGGGTCTCCTTTCTGTCCTCACTGAAGGCAGTCCAGTTTAGCTGGCAAACACCTCTGCTCTGTACACTCCTCTGTCAGAGGTTATCTATACACTGAGCCTTGCAAGCTCATTGCTGCTCGTAGCTTTCCATAAAGCAGGTCAGAACTGATGGTAGGAGAGGATAACCCCAATTTCAGATACTGATGTAATGATATTAATGATGAATTAGTAATGATACTAATGGAACCACCCTCCAGGGTCTCCACTGCTTCCCACAGTTGGCGTGCTGGGTGGAAGAGGGTGGGCGATGGCATTGCTGGAGCTCGTGGCATGTGCTGGCTGCCTGCAGCTCCTTTTAGCACAGGAAAAGAAGGAAAGGGTGCCTGTAGCAGGCTGTCCTCGTTGGCCTCTAATCCATGCAAACCCTAATGAAATACAAGCCACAGTGGACAGCAGCAGCCATGTCTGAGCTGTGTGCAAGGTGCCAGCAGCTCTGTGGCTGGAGCTGCAGTGGCTGCTCTGTGCAGGTGGAAGGTGGGATTTTCATGCAGCCCTGCTCAGCCTCCCCTCCCTGAACAAGCCAGACCACCCCTGATGGGCAGCTGCTGGCCTGGGGAGGACTGGGGGTTCAGAGTGTCTATCGCTGCTGGGGGACTTCTGATCTTCATTCCCTGGGCAAATGATCCTTGCAAGTCTTTCCAAAAGCCTTGGAAAAGCAAAAGGAGAACAACTTGAACAGCTCAGAGAAGGATGGGGAGAAGATGGGAGGCATCTTCTTCTGGTCCTACCTGCTCTTATTGGCAGAAGCAGGCAGGGGTCCAGTGCTCAGACATCTAGAGATCATGATTCTTCTCAAAAAGTACTCGATTAACAGTATGTAAGTCAGGAGACAGGGTCTGAGGGAGTGCTCAAACGACCCAGAGGCAGGCCATCTCCTTAACTTGTACACGTTCCTCCTCTGGAGGATGTTCTGCCAGCCCAGATCCCTTCCACTGTGTCCACTTGCAGGAAGGGCTTTCCTTCCTGGTGCCAGTGCCCAGGAGCAGAAGAGAGGCTTTGTGGCGGGAGGCAGGTGGTGCTTCTGGAGCCCAGCTCTAAGAAAGGCAGAAAGAATCTCAGCTTCTAGAGGAGAGAACAGGTTTTCTGCTGTTCCTTCAATCTTGCTCCTGAAATTTGGGCACAGCTGGGGTCTGTCTCTACCATCCCCAGGGTTCAACCAGCCACGGGTGCACCTTCAGCCAAGGCTTTGGGCAAGCCAGAGGTTCCCCTCTCCCCTCATTGATCAATGTTCTCCTGGTCAAATCCATTGAAGCCACAAAGCAGAAGGATTCCCCAGCCCAGCTCTGCAGGGAGGCACTGCCCATGTCTTTTGCCCCGCATTATTGGCAAGCGTGGTGTGGGGAGGGTGGCTGTGGGGGATGCACTGGGCTGCTGCCAGGAGGGATGTAACAGCACGGAGCAGCCTGGGTTTCCTGGATACACCCTGTCTTGCAGCTATCTGCAGCTCCGGAGTGTTTGGATCAGCCTCTCCTGCGAGCGCAGAGCCTCAGCCCGGCCTCTTTCTGGCAGACTTGTTTATCTGGGTGTTACATTGCTGCAGGCCAAGGCTTAGTTTCTGTTGTACTTGTGCCAGGGTACACAACCCTGGCAGCTCTCGGCACATGGGAGGAGAGTCATTTTATCCCAAGAGTCCCTCAGGAACTGATAACTGTTTAACAGAGCATCAGGGGACGAGGATGGAGTGACTGGAGGGGTCCCAGCACAGGGAGGGGGATTGCACCACGAGAGGAGGAAGAAAAGGCTGGATTTAAAGTATATGAATAATAAACCTGGGTGCTTCAAATCTTTGTTTTTATAATTCGGTGGTGGTATGGTGGTTAGCTCCAAACTAGGATTAATGAATCCCCTGTAGCCATTCTGCTTTGACTAGATCTGGCAAAGATTATATTAGAGAGAAAGGGAGTGGGGAGATGGAGGAAGAAAAAGCACCACTTATCAGCATGCTTATACAGATAGGGGCTAAAAGGTGTAACCTGATCAGACATCTTTCATTTCAGGCAATGCAAGCCCTGTACAGTTCCTCTGGGTCTCTTAAAGAGAGGCTCTTTGGAGCCTCCCTAAAGCACACGGAGCTATGGAAAGTGTCAGGAGCTGATTATGCAGCAGGCTGAAGGAGCCAGGGCACCTGGCTGAAACCAAGGATAAGTTCTGTCCCCGGAGCAGCTCTGGAAGCTTTGCACAGCAGGATGCAAACCCCCAGGTCTCCTCTCGCCCTGCCCTGAGCCTGCACATCCGCAGTGCAGTGCAGGTAATTCTGAGCTGGGGCAGCCTCAGGAGGATGCAGGTCTCAGGACATTTCTGAGTGTTCCTCAGTGCAGCAGAGCCACACCATCTGTGCAAGTGGCAGATCTGCTGTGACAGGATAATTTGCAAAACTTTATGTGGAAAATTATGGCCGTTTCATATCCCCCTGTACTGAAACCAGCCCACCCTGCCTCGGCTGATGGGGACCCAGGCTTTTTGAAGAGCACTATTTGTTGCATCGTGCAATTTTCAAATATGACCAAGCAGCAAGGCACAGGGTGAAAACAAGGAAATGAATATTTTTAAAGTTCAGTCTTGGTGGTGGCTGTGAAAGGTGGAAGAAGTTCAGGGAAACCTGCAGACTCCTCTGCACCCAGTTCACATCTGTTCACAATTCACTGCAACCTGCCAAACAATTAAAAACAACAACCTGTTTTATTAGCTGTCACATCCCATAAAATATTTCAGGGCCCTTCATCAGCAGCTGACACCCTGTCAATAATAGCTCTCTGGATTAAAATAAATGTTCACAATGTTATTTCAATGTCTAGCTCTCAGAGGTTTATCTCCAGTGCCCAACACTAGAGCATTCAAGCACTAAATGCAAGGTTAATAACTTTACAATTAAGGATGTGAAAGATACATAGATGCTGATTTTCATCCCACCCTTCATTTGAGAAATGCAGGTCTTGGAGGCTGAATTGCTCCATGGCTGGTCCTCCAAGGAGAGGTGCAAGGGCTGAGCTTTGGGCTGGCAAGTGGGTGGCCTTCACGAGGTACAGCTATGAGATAATTCCTGCATGATGAGTAGGAGACCTGGCTTTGCTCAACCCTGTAGCAGTTTGTGGATCCAACCACTCATTTTATGAAGGTTTCATGGGAAAAATACGCTCATGATACTCAGATGCTGCCCCTGCCCTTGCTGGTGGCACTGCTGACACCACACTCATGAACTCACTAGACATTGCACTGTCCTTGTTTAGCCCTGGCAGTCCCTCTCCTGCTGCCAGTGCTCCCCTCCAGTAACTGCAAAATGTTTAAAGCATCCAATCTGAAACAGATTGATCCCTTCAGCACAATCCTATGTCTGCCAAGGCTGCCAAATTCTGCCTTTTTTACTTCCCACAGGAACAGGAGACTTCCCACAAAGTTTCCTTTATAAAATGTGCTTTTCAGAGTTTTAAAAAACTGTGTTCACCTACATTTGAGAATGTGATGTCCAAGGCTGAAATAAAGGCAGTCAATATGGAAGCTGGTATTTTGAAAACATAGCAGATCTGGTTTTCGGAACTGAAGATGTGGGTGGCCGTGTTCTGAAAATTATTTTGTACTTTTTCATGTAGAGGTTTTCATGAAGAGATTTGCATTTTTATATGCAAAGCCAGATGCAATCTAAAAACAAATGCTTTCCATGTTCTGCATGCTACACAGCAAGAGTGACAAGCCCTGTCCCCTGGAGTTCACAGTTTAAAGAGACAAAAGAGAGATGAAAGATCACATCCAAGATCTTTCCTGATGGCCCAGTCTGTGACTGCAGCCCAGGCCCTTTGATTCATGGCAGCTGGTCCATTCATTCCATCCATCTCTGCTGTCATGTTCTTTAGTTTTCCACCCAGGCTGTATTTTTCGGGAGGTAACGTTACACTTGGTACTGTTGTTTCATTGCGCAGGTACTTCCTATCTGGCAAAAGATAATCTGTGATTAAATCAGCTGGGATCAAACAAAGCAAAATGAGGAGGAAATCAGATACCAAAATCCTGTTAAACACCTCCTAAGCACCAGGAGGTGATGGCTGCTCCTCTCATGTCACAGGGCTTGCAGTGAGTCCATGAGCCACTGCAACTGCCCATGAGCCATGAATGGGACCTGTGGCAGCACACACATTTCAGGGTGAAAACTGAGCTAATCTCAGTTTCACATACCTGTTTTCAGAGATATATTCGGCATTGGTACAGCAGGGTTACCTAGTGTGGGTTACCTAGTGTGGGGAAATCTGTGGGTCACATTCTGCCCGGTGCTGCCAGCACACAGTCAGCACTGTTATCAGGTGCATGGGCATAATCAAAGGCAGATTTTAGATCTTAATGGGTTGTATTAAATTTTGTTCTAGATGGCTTTTTGTTTGGGTTTTGGATGACATTATTCCTGGCATTATCCCAAAGGAAATATGGTGTTTTGACCCTGTTTTCTCCTCCCAGGGATCATGACTTGCTCTCAGCGAATGGCAGTTACTTGGTCACTTCTTATCACAACTCTGTTTTCTCCCAGAGAAGCTACTGGACTTCAGAAAGCAATTTCCATGCCAGGAACACCGGGGCCTGTTTGAGACAGCAGTGAGTGGCTCAATGCTCAGACCTCTGTGGCTTCCAAACCTCCCCATATACCTGCAGGTACAGCCCATAGTCACCCTCAGGGTGGCACAGCACATGGCATACAGTGCTCTAATAGCAGGATGGAGGTGGAATGACACTGTTTTCCTCTCTGTAGCAGGAGTACCTAATTAAGAGCACAGTTTTCTGCTGGTGCACATTCATGGGCTTGCAGTTGCATGCAGTTACTCACAGGCCTGGAAAGAGCCACAGTAACAGGCTGTGGTGAGAAAAAGACAGAGGTAAACAAAAGAAATTCCTGGTATTGGGGTAGTTCTTCAGAAAAAAAAAAAAAAAAAGATAATAAAAAGAACAAAAGAAGAAAAATACTTTGGCTGTAGGTGTTTGCAAAATCCTTCATCAAATAATCACAGATTCCTTGGTGTAACCTCACTGATCCTAGAGGAGCCCATGTGGTATTGACCCTCCAGTCCTACAGGCAATTTCAAAAGACCCTCAAAGAAATTTCAACGGGATGTGAAAATTTTTCCTTTGGAAATTGCAGCGTGGATGGTACATCTTCCATTGCATGGTGCTCAGCCTCAGCATTCCTATCTAAAAAACATTCAGCAGTGGGAATAGCACGGGTAAACCTTGGGCAAGTCTTTGAAACTCTAGGTCCTCGGTGATCTTAGCAGGTGAGCTGGGATAAGTGGAGCAGCTCTGAGGGGCTCTTTAGGCAGCACCCGGGGCTGCTGGGGCAGGGGCAGGAGGCAGGGAGTGTGCTTAGATATAATGATATAACATCCCCTCTCAAACCTCAGGGAGCCCCATCTCCTAATATTATTCTTTCTTCATTCTCAACTCAAACCAAAAGTGAAAACAGAAAGAAAATAACTCTCTTTTCTCTCCTCACTCGCCTCTCAACCCCACTCCCCTCCTGCTGCTGCGCCGGCAATGGGAGGGAAGGGAAAAGGGCCGAGAGCCACTTAGATCAGTTTCATGCACAGGAGAAGCAAGACAGGAATTATTTTTCTTGTTAGCCTTTTTGTAAGAAGACAGACAACCCTTTCAGCCCAAATACAATATTGTAATTGCTCATATTCAACTGACAGAGGTTCCCAGATGAGCTCCACTGAGGCGTCATTTACTAATCTGTCATGTTCTATAGCACCCGGCACAGAGCGCTGTAAAAGTGTCTTCTTCTCTTTAAGTTATTTATATAGTTGGCTGAAAGCGCTTTGCTTGTACAAACTAGAAACTATTAGATTAGACCAGCAGAGACAGCCAGAGGCAATCTTTTTAACAAAGTGAGTGGGATTCAAAGTAGGGTTGGAAAGCAAATATTATTTCACTGGAAGTCTATTAGAGGTAGTTCCCTGGATAACAAATAAGTGCTTTGTTAGCTTAGCTTGAAGAAATG
Organism: Rhipidura dahli; assembly: GCA_013399225.1. Classification (NCBI taxonomy): domain Eukaryota; kingdom Metazoa; phylum Chordata; class Aves; order Passeriformes; family Rhipiduridae; genus Rhipidura; species Rhipidura dahli. The sequence goes on along the minus strand of VXAC01002488.1, from coordinate 105,132 downwards.
CACCGGTCAGGTTGGCAGCAGCTGGGTCTAATGGCAAACTGTGTGATAGCAGATGATAATTCTGTGATCAGTGCAACACAGTTTTGCTCTCCCTTCCTTCACAGCCTGCCACATCCCTGGGTTTACTTGTTTAAAGTACATGTCAGAACTTAGCAGCTGGGGATAACGCCGTTTGTTTTAAAACTTCTCATCATGACACACACGCGGGCACACACACACACACAAAGAAAAGGTATGGAAATCCAGCCTATCAGAAAGCAAATATTGTTCTCACCAGGGAAGGCTAAAAGGTTGTGCCTGCTGGAGTGCTTTAATAAAAGTGGAATCTGGGCTCAAACCAATTTTTAGACATAGAGCTCATCACAACAAACAGAAAACCAGACTCTCCAAGTATTAGGCGAGATTGAAGCATATTCATAAAAATATGCAAAACAAGTCATAATCACTATTAGCTGCTAATTCTGGAAAGTATCAGTTTCATTCAGCCCCTGAGACAGCTGCTTTCAGTGATGGATAATGTGATTTTTCTTTGGTAGAGCATAAAATGTCCCTGAGCTGTAAATCTATAGCAGAGTGATTCCTAAAAGCAGAAACATGTCTGTATAACACCTTGGGATGTATTTCTTTCTATGAGAGGTGCTCCATACATGTAAGAGGTTTTTTTTATTTATTATTAATAACCACTTGCCTCCTTGGAAATTCCCTGTTTGTAGCTTCCAGTCTGAGGGTTCAAAAATCAAAAATTATCCAGTTTCCTGTGTAGAAGGTGGATAAAAGTCAGACAACCTAAGGGATGGCTAAAATGCTAATGGGCAGATGATGAATTTGCACAAAGCAAAAGCCTGGTTGTTCCTGACTGTGATCTGCATTGCTAGAGACACCAGAGGGCTTCCCCAAAGGTCATTACTCAACTCCACTCATTGTATCCACATCCAAGACTGGCTCCAGGCTGGAAGCAGCAGGAATGCTGGGCTACCTAAAAGAGTAGCAGAGAAACCATGGCCCAGTGTCCTGCTCATCTGCACCTGGAAAAACTGGATTTCCTCCTGGGAAATGCATGACACAGACTGTTAAAGAGGGTAGGAGGTTGTCTGCTCCTGGATCATTTGGCCTTGGCAGTGGGCACTGCAGTGTGTCCCTTTTCCAGAGAACAGTAGGGCCACCCAGGGCTAGGCATGGTCTTTACCCAACAACTTCATTTTCAAAATCTGACCACCACCAATAAGTCTGTCCCAGGGGTAGATTCATCCACAGGGTGAAGGCAAAACCCCTCCCTGCACCCTCTCCACCTCCACACAGCCTTCCCCAACCCAGTGGGCTGCAGCAGCACGAATTACACAATCCTTGTTTGCTCCACTGCTTCCCTTTGGCTCCCTGTGGGCTCCCTGTGTCCGATTCTTGGGACTGACGACACAAATCTGTGCTGGAAACCTGTAAGTTGCCAACTCTGCAGTAGGAGAACAGGTAATGTGAACGTATTGAAGTTCAGGCTTCAAGTTCATGCAGGCAAGCTCTTTAACAGATAAATCTCCATTCAGCTTGTGTTAAAAAGCCAGATGAAAAATGTGCTTTTACCAACACTCTCCAATGTCTCACTAAGGCTCACCCTCCAAAACTCCTGAAAGTTGATAATTATCTGGACCCTGTCCCAAGGCAGCCACACTTACTCAGAGGAGAAAGTGCAGAACTTGCCCAGCCTGCTCCCTCTCCAGCACTGCTACATGCATTTTTTGGGGGGAATCATTTTACTTTCCTAGCTCTTCTTTAAAACTTCGAGGAAGTTTGCCCTTTTGCCCTCCTCCCTATACTCCAAAGCCAGAGGCGAAAAAGAATATGACAGAAGCTCTTGAAGAGGATGTTTGCTTTTCGTGTTCTGGGGAAGAGGAGAGAAGGAGGATTGAGGGGCTTTGTAGAGGCAAGATACAGTGGGAAGTCCAAGAGTTACCTCCAAGTTGTGCAGGTGAAAACCACCATCCTCCCATTATTACTCCTGAGCGAGTTAAAAACCTAGGGATTCCCAGGGACACACCTGGGTTTTACCTTGCCAAAGGAGTGGGAAGAAACCAAGTCCCCTCCCAAGCCCGAATCACTCCTACGCAGTGGCAGAGCCCCAATTCCTGTGTCTGCCAAAGATCCAAGTGTACTTCCCTTCTCTTCCCTTGCCTTGCCTTGCCTTCCCTCCGCGCTCACCTCTAATAGCGCTGCTCCCCGCTAATGACGGGTTGGCCTTTCTGCTGCTGGCAGCAGGCAGCCAAATGCACCTCCCTTTGATCGTCCCTCTGCACTCTGCCCTCGGGGCCGTATTTTCCTAAGGGAGAAGGGGGCGAGGGTGCAGCCGTGTCACCAACTCCCTCTGGAACAAGTCAGGCGAGTCTTTTATCTGCAGGGAGGTTTCGCTCTTCTTAGGAGGATTAAGGCTCCCCCAGTTTGACTCGTAGCCCTAGCCTGCTGATAAAAGTGCCTTTCAATGGCTCAGCACACCTGGCTCAAGGCACTGCATGGAGCTGCTTTAGTGTGTCCCTCCTGAAAGGATCCAGTGGGTGCTGGCAAACCCATAGCAAATAGAAGTGGCTTGGGAGAGCACGGGGACACACAGGTGAAAGTCCATCCTCCTTTTCCTCCTCTGTTCAGGGAGATTTTTTTTTTTCTCCACAAAGTGTCAAATTCCATCTTTTACTTCCCTACGAAGGTGACAATGTCGGCGAATTTCTTAACAGGCAATGAAAAATCGGGGACCAGAGAAGACAATTTGTTCTTAGGCTTGTCTGCAGTGATAAGGAGTCACCGTGTGCGACTGGGTTTTTGCAATCGCTTTTGCTCCTACTTTGGCTCCTTTACAGGTTATCGGTGGATCTGTTATACAGGAAGAGCTCCAGACAGTGCAGGTGATCTGCAGGGACATGGAAAGAAGAAAATGCCCAGGGGACAAACATGCGCCCTGGAAAGTCAAATACCATTGCTGGGCCAATCCTCAGCTGTATTTTCACAGCAGTAAATGCCGTTAGATTTAGGCTGGTGGGATTTACTCCTCTTCTTACTTTTTTCAGTTGAGAGTAGAGCAAAGGCTTTCTTTTTCTGACTGCATCAGGGGATCAATCCCGGACTCCCTGCTCAGAGAGCAGAATGGGAGCTCAAAGACATTTGTCCAGGCTGGCAAAAAAAATTTGTCATGTTGAATCTTTAAAAAAAAAATCATTAGTTAGTTTGGTTTTGTTTATTATCAGCTCTTTGCCTTCCTAGAGCTGGCTTTCTGTCTTTAGATCAGTCACTTGCAGGCTGTAATGGTCTTAATGCAGCTCTGATCTATACCAGCAAGCAGCCGAGTCCATGATATATTGCAATCTTTATTGCCCTGTTACTACCATTGTCTCAAGTGCTTCTCCAGATCGATGGTGAAATTCCTCTGCTTTAGTGGCCATAAGCTGGGAGGGCATTCGCTCAGCAGATGTGTCACAAGCTGAACTGTCACAGGTCGGGCTTAGGGATGCTCAGCCTACAAAACATCACACGAATCCACCCTGCAAAACTCGCAGCAAGAGAAGAGTAGAACGAATTCCTGCTAATGTCACAACCCCCACATGCATGGATTACATCAGGAATTAGTTCTTCTAAGTGGATCTGGACCTACTCCCCACCTTCAGTTGTCACAACTATTATCTGATAAAATTATGGAACAAAAATAATTCAGATATGCAGCCAGAGCTAGGTCTGTTTGGGGGAATGAAGGCTTCAGGGAAAAGCAGTGAGGACGTTCGCAGAAAAATGAGTTTGGGTGTTAAACTTCAGGATCTTTGTGTCAAGGCTCTGAGATTAGGGGTTCTGAAAAATCCTATTGTGCCATTTGGTGTGAGACTTTAAGCCTGAAACTCTGTTAATTGCTCTTGCCTCTAACATCGCCTCCAGAGGAATACAACCCTCTCTAGCTGTTTCTCCCCAAACTCCAAGTCTGAGGTCACTCATTTCCTTTCTTACCTAACTCACACCCACGCAGGGAATTCTAATGCAAATCGGTTCCAGCCATTGCTCAGCTCCATTACACCACACCCTTACTTCAGCCCCATTCCCTGCCTTCTCCAGGGTCACTTTACACCTCTTCCCAAGCTTGAAAACAGTTGCAATAGGAGCTTCTTTCTCATCCTAAATTCACGGGGAAGAGAACAATTACTGGCATTATCTCCTCACCCCTAACCAGCATCGGCAGTGCAAGGATGCAAGTGGAGTGAGAACAGGAGGCATTGATCCCAGTGTCCCTAGAAGGGAAGGAACACAGAGCATTAGCTGCCCTTCATTCCTTCCCTTCAGCCTCGGGAAAAATATCATCTAGGCTCTTCAGGGGATCCTTTTCCTGAAAAACAGTGAAACAGAATCTCAATTTTCCATTGAGAAATTTTAAACTGTAAAAAAAATGTCTGTAATTCCCAACAACTACAGCCATGGCTACACAAGAGTGGATGCATTGAGGCTCTATCAAGTTTTAGCCTGGCCTGTGTATTGCTCATCCTTTAAAAATGGATTTCTGCTCTGGAAACAATTCTGGCTCAGATTTCCAGCCTAGAAAACAGCATTCCAGAATCCAGGAAAGGCAACAACTGCTCAGCAAAGAGGTGCCAAAAGAGGTTTGAACATCTTAAGGTGTAAAAGGAGGAAATTAATAATTGATAATATATTTATTTAAAGTGTATTTTTTTTTCCAAAGGAAGGAATTCAAATTTTAAAGGAAGAAACTGAGAGCACAAACACAAAACTAATGCAAGGAATTTCTCTGTTCAACAGGAACATGAGGATGTCAGGCCTTTCAAGATTGGTCCCATGCAAGACCTGGGATAGACACCCTTAAGAATAATAAAAAAGTGATCTTGTTTTTATGTTATTTCCCTCTATAAAGCCATGCTCCGTGTGCACTGTGGGGTACCAGAAGGAGCAGGCCTGAGAGGCTGTTAGAAAGATGCAGAAGAGACTGATAGACTGGAAAAACAGTGTCCTGTAGGAACCAGGGTATCCGAGAGACCACAGTGGATTGAATGACGTTGTGCGTGTTGGGAGAGCTTCAATTACTTAATTAAGGAAACGACGATACCGAGAGTGGTTTGAAGAGAAAAGCTCTCTCATTTGGATTCATTTCACTTTATATCTTTTTGGTGAAAGATGGAAATAAAAACGGAAGCAGACATGAAATTTAATAATGTTATTGCTAGGAACTCAAATGGAAAAAATATTGGGCATGAATTAAAGCCGAGACATAAAATGCTAAAAAAAGGAAAGAGAAAAATGGTCAGGCAGAATGTAAATAATTCATTTGTTTCCAGCAGTGGAAGAGTATTAAAAAACAAGGTGCAGTGATTACAGCAGGCAACTGGGAGTTGGGACTCCTGAATTTTATTTCTTGTCCTTAACATATGTCACTCCATAAGTCAGTCCTTCCATGCTCCAGTGTACCCAATACTTCACATGACAGTGATGTAGTTGGACTTAATTTGCTGATGCCCTGTAGGTGTAAATTGTTATGAATTGGCAGAAATCACTTGAGATTTAAGGATGAAGTTATCTTTCCATTAGGAGCTTGGCTACCAAAACAAACTCTCCTTTGAACTCCCCCAAAGAAAACGCAGTTCCCACTGAAATTTCCCATTTCATCTCTCACTCCAGGTGGAATTTTCCCTTGCGAAGTGATACTTCTAATTGAAAATCTCCTTCCAACTCCCCAGCGTGAGTGTAGCTTCTGGGTAGGGAGTGTGAATTGCCTCTCTCATGCTCATAAAGTTGAATCAAAGCTTCAGTTAAGTCAATTATTGTTATCCTTTCCCTTGCAGGCCTCAATATCCTCTCACATCCCAAGACTGGGAGCAATCTCAGAGGTGCTGATGAGATGCACTCTCCACTCAGCCCTCCCAAACAGACCTGCTGCTCATTCCTGACACTTGGACAAAGAGGATTAGGGCTTTGCTACTTTTCTGGGCAACTCTGGCACCTGCCAGAAGGTGCTGATGGTGGTCTACACACAATCCCTGCAGGTGTAGTAAGTGCCTCACTTTGGAGAAGCAAGTGTTTCGCCTAGGTGAGCTCAGAAAGCTACATATCTTTAAAACATTGCATTTGCCATTGCTCTACGAATTGCTGTCCTATGGGCATTTTTGGAAGATGCTCATTTACTCTTTGGCAGGTTTAATTTTTAGGAGTGATGTCCTTTTCCAGCAGAGAATTTATGTCAATAAAACCTGTAAAAGCACACTCAGCTACATGTTGAAGTCAGTCCAGCTAGATACGCAAGCAAAATACTCCAGAGCAAAGGCATACTCCAGATTATTTATATCCCCTGTAGACTGTCGTGGTAGTCATGTTGCTCCTGCAGATCAGAGAAACCAGATGGGTGTTTGGTTGTCCGTGATTGTGTAGATAATCAGTTACCAAAAGCGACAGCACATTCACACAGGGAGAAGTGGTCTGTGGCTCCTCTGTTTTGACAAGCTCAGTTGCTGCATCTGGATTTGAATTGCTAAAATCAGCACAAATGTTATTGTTGAAAGCCACAGACCATGGTTTATGTCAATGACAGAGAAACCTCAGAAAGTTTGGAGGTTTCCCGTCAGCACCCAAAAGTTTGGGTATTTCTCCAGCTTTAGCCAAACAATTGAAATACTGCTGTTTGAAAAAGCTCGAGTAGTAAACTCTGGGGCACAAGCTGCTTCACAAGATTTCTGAAGTGCGTGGTTTCAGTCTGAGGTTGCAAGATCACCCCTTTGCTTGCTATCTCTTTGTTACCTCCATTAATTACTTTCATGAATATTATTGCATCATCTAATTCCATGATGTTAATGAGGATACACCACGGCGGGTCCCATCCAATCCTACAAAGCTCTCAAGAAGGGCTTCCAATCTAGATGAATGCAACATCTTAAAAGCAGGAAATGATGTAACATCACTTCAATCCCATAGGGAGATGACAGAACTTGTCTGAGATCATGACTGAGATTCGTGACAGAGCCAGGGACTGCAGCAGATCTGAGATGCCAGCCAGCACATTATTGATAAAACTCTGCATTTCCTCTTTCTTCTAATGAAGAAGCATTGATATGGATGCTGAGAGTCAGTTACCAGAAGAAATAATTGTTTTAGAGATTCTAAAACTTCAAAACAAATCCCATTTTTAGTTTTGAACAGTAGGCTAAGGTAATTTTCAGATTGGTATGAATGGGGTTGACTATGCCTGATTGAGAATAGCAAACATCAGCAAAGCACCAGCAATTAACCAAATTGTTAACAACTGCTCCACTGGGGAGAGTCTGGGGCAACTGAGCAGGCAGGGGAAGAAGATGGTTCACTGTAAATTTTACTGAACATTTCAGTGCTGAGTCTGATAAATGGTTTCTGAAGGGTTTTTGTGAAGTATCTGGGACTCTGAGGAGAGAGAACATTTCTCAGCCCAGATGCTGTGAGCCAGAGTACCCTACCTGCAGCACCAGATGCCGAAGCAGAAAGATAGAGGGGAGGTGGTACAAAATACAGCCCCACTGGAATGGTCTCTGAAAGCATTATTTTTCAAATATTAAGCTGGCAATTAGGTACTTCAATTTCTGACTGTGTGAGAAAGAAGGAAAGGTCTCGGACACTCATTTTTAAACACCAGCTGTGGCTGCAGATCATTATCCAAATCTGCACTGAGGTCTTTAACTCCTGTATGCAGAACCTGGGTACTCTGAGTGTTCAGCTGAGCACCCTCCTGAAAATACATCCTAAATACCTCTGTGTGAGCTCTTGGGTGAGTTTTGGGGAATTTGAAACAAACAAATATACTTTTTAATTTTAGTGGGTTAAAACATGCATCCTTTTAGTCCTTATAGACACAGACTCCAATGCTGGCACACACAATTTTTTTTATGCTCTCCTCTAAACAAGCTCTTTCTTTTCAGTGAGTCTGCTCGCAAACTGATGAAACTTAGCAGTAGAAGAAATCTGAATCTGTGGGTTTAAGCAACTGTTGTTCCTTATATTTCCATATGAAACTTTTACTCTTGCATGAACTCTTTTATTTTCTAGTTTAAATAAGTCTAATTAATTTAAAAAAGATTCTGAAGTAAAAATGGAGCTCAAATATCCATATGGATAGCTCACAGGTATAGCAGCAGAAGTTTAATTCTACAATTAGAGATTATCATTTTTCCGTAGGATATAAACCACACACTCACATCTCTCTGTAGTGATCAGAGAAAACTCCAGGTACTTATTACATTAAAAAAAAACCAACAAAAAATTCCACCTCTTTTGTAATATTTCAATAGAAAGAGGACTACAAAGTGGTGCTTTTTTCCTGTGTAAAGTGAGGTTTTCTGTCAAGCCCCCGTTTTATTGCAAATGTTGGAATCAAGTTCTGCAGATAATTGCAGACAATTTCTCTTGTTTCTTACATTCCTTTTCTGCAGCCCCAAATAGCTAGGAAAAGTCTCAGGGCCTTGCATTTGTTTTTCACTTGACTTGATTCAATTTACTAATCTGGATTTAGAACAATTTAGGCACAGTTTGCTCTACTTCAGTAATAATTATTAAAAGAAAAAAATTGCCTTGCCTGATGGCTATGTGTGTGTGTACATAAATATATATGTGTGTAATTATAAAGAATTATTCATGTTTTGTGTATTTGCTATATACTTTAACTTCAGGTAAGTGTTTATGGCCCATTAAAATGGAGCAATTCCAAAATTTCCTAAGCATGATGAGAGGCACCGTAAATATGTGTATGCCATTGCCAATTACTGCATGAATAACAATATCCTGAATGCCATATGCCTTCATTAAAAGGTGAGCTTGGGAATATTCTCAGTTTCTGCTTTCTCTGCGTTTCTCCAGCAGACTCCAGCCTCATGGTAGTCAGCAGCAGCAAGCAGTGGGGAGCTGCAGTTTTAATAACAAATTGTGACTGGTTGCTCCTGGCTGCAAAGCAGCTCCCAGTGTGGCTCAGGGCCCTCGGGGTTGTGAGACAGAACTCGAGGGTTCTGTTTAATAGGTGGCCTTTGGAGGCAAATGCATCAAAGCCTAAGCAGACCCTTTGCTGTGGGAGATACTACCCTCAGCTGAAACTGGGGATAGGATTCTCTCATTTGCTCAAACCTATCCATTTACAGCAGACAATATCTTCATTAACAGCTGAGAGTGGGAGGAGGGCAAGGAGGCAAAAAGAAAATATCACTGTTAAGATTTTAATGTGCATTTTAGATATTTATTTCTCAAGAGCTGAACTTGCTGTAGAATCAGAATAGTTTGGGTTGGGAGGTACCTTAAAGACCATCTTCTCCTACCCCCTCCCATGGGCAGGGACACCTTCCCCAATCCCAGGCTGCTCCAAGCCCTTCCAGCCTGGCCTTGGACACTTCCAGCGATCCAGGGGCAGCCACAACTACTCTGAGCACCCTGTGACAGGGCCTCATCACTTTCCCAGGGAAGAATTTCTTCCTCAAATTTAATCTAGACCTATTCCCTTTCAGCCTGAAGCCATTCCCCCTTGTCCTGTCACTACAATTCCTGATGGAGACACAGCTTTGGTTCAATGACAGTCGCGCTCCCCAAGCCTTGAACAGCAGTGTTACAGCCTTTACTGATAATCACATACACTTGGTTATTATGTCAATATAAATTCTCATCATATATTATTTATACAAGAAGAGATTTGCCAAAGTGCCAAGGACACCCAAGCACCCAATTCCCTTCAAAAGTCAGTGTGGGAATGAGGTTCATGGATCCATCTGCACCTCCAGTACCCACAAACACTTCTGTGCATCTGATGGGCTTGGTGTGTTTATTGAATTATCTGTAAGATTTATTTCTGTGGCATTTGCTTTGATTTTCAGAATCTGGGTCCCAGACAAACAAATTCTCTATTCAGTTCAGCCGGGCACTCCAACATATTTTGTTTGCATTAGCTCCACTCTGTTGCATTAGTAATGTCCCATCATATCATATTAGCAATCTGCTTTGCCAATACAGGAGAAGTCTTTCACGCAGTACAAAGTCTACTTGTGTTAGCACTGGTTTTCCCTGTGTTTCATTATAGACAGAGCTCTAGGGGCAGCAGGGGAGGAGTCATTTCTTCAATACCTCATGCTAGGTCTAATGGGGTATAGGAGGACATTTTGTTTCACTTAAATTTGGACAGGAAAAATCTAAGCACTTTGTTTTCTTCCTTTTGTCTTTCCAAACAGAAAGAGATTGTTAAATTGATTTTATTTAACTGAAAGGAGTTAATCTGGCTGAGATTTTCGAGTGTGGACATTTCAACTACTTTCGCTTTTGAAAAGAAAAAGAAACCAAAAACAAAAACCCCAAAAAGAAACCAAAAAAACCCCAAACAACCACAACAACAACAACAACAACAACAAAAAAGAAAATAATGTTTATGGGACACCAAAAGGCTTTTTCCCTCTCCTTATCCCAACATCATTCTCACCCTGTTCACTGCTGAGTTCACACAACTATGACTGACTGCAATGAGAGGAAGACTCCCTGCTCCTTTGGAAATAAAGCCACCATTTTTTGTATGTTTACAGAAAATTGAATCCAGCATAAATCAACACAGAGACTGAGCTTCCAACTTTTTTGCACTAGTTCTCATGTGGGGTCTAAGGATTCTCTTTTACTGTGTGTGCCAGACAAGGTCCAGAACAAAACTGAGTTTATTTTGTTCTTTGCTCCCTGAACCACTGGGACAGCTGGACAGGTCTGTGAACCAAGAGTGAAAGCGTTTTATTGCTATTAACTTATTCTGCTACAGGACACCAAGTGAGAAAATAGTTATTTACCTATTACACATGTCATATTAAGTTATTCAGTTTAATTAAGGCCAATCCAGCATCACTGAGCTCTTACATACACTAAAACCCAAGACAGGAGGAAGGTAAAATGGGTTTATATGTTGTGGCAAAAGGGAAATGAGTCTTATCTGGGGAACTATGTCTCACCTGCTACTCAAACAGCAGGATCAGGACCCTTCCTCCTTGTCCAAGACTACAAACAATATTCCAGCTTGCCCAGGGAACATTAACAAGCCTGGTACATGATGAAGTTTGATATCTCATGGTTTAGACACTTGTCATGTCTTCCAGAGCAAAGCTTCTTGCCAGGCAAAGACTCCAGTGATACACAGTGCAGGTTTTTTTGGTTTTTATATTTTTGTTTTTTATATATTTTTTTGTTTTTATATTTTGGTTTTTATGTTTTAGCAGGCCAGTGAGGTTGAGAGAAACACCAGGCCCACTGCTGTGGCACGTGTGCTCCGTGCAAGCCTGAACTCACAGAGAGACTTCTCCCCCCTTGCAGGGCAAAGACATCCCAAGTGGATCCTGGTAGGATTTCACAACTCCAACCCTATCATAGGTGTGTGGCGATAAAAAGTGTTTGAGAAATGTTTCAGGAGTTATTAGAGCTCTCAGAACCCACTCTATATCTCTCCTGACTCGTTTTAGTGCCTCAGGTGGCACGTACAGCTGCTAATGATCAGTGTTATTTACTGCATGGTACTGCCTGAAATAAAGCTGTGAATCAGTGCTTGACAGAATAACACAGAGCAGAAATGTGGCACCTGTCCAAGGCTGTCCAAAGCCATGAGCAGCTCAGGAGAGTCAAACACTGGATGCTGAGCTCTCTCAAAAATTTGACCATAAAAGTCAACCAAGATTGAAAAAAAGGAACAAAAGGAACACTTTTAAAATCCTGGCCCTATGACCAGGTATGCACTGACTGGAGGGAAAAATGGTAACAAAAGCATTTTACAAACATTTTTTTCTGGAAAGGTTTTTAGGGTATTCACCAATTTGATGACTCATAAATTGTCAAGACAAGAAATGTATTAAAATGTTTAGAAGGAGTGATTTACCAGCTCTCTAATGGAACAAAACATTTAGGATGTGAGACTTTTCAAATCCAGCTTGGATCTGGCACAGAAGTGAACATTACCCAGCTCACACCAAGACAGAAGACTTCAGTGCATCCATCTTGCTAGAAAAAAATTGAGGCAATTAGTAAAAGCAATTTTGATATCTGATGCTGTCTGTCCTAATCCCAAACTAGACAATCTTAGCTGAAAAAATAGCTTTCCTGAAAAGTAACATTTTTTCCCAGAATAACTTCTTAAGGACTATGTCTCACCATGTAACCTTCTTTCACTCTTTTCACCCATGTATCCTGTGGAAGATTTTTTTTTTAATGCACACTAGAGAAGATGTTTCATTTGCTATAAATTATCCTTCAGATATTTGGCTTTACATTCCCACACATGGTCTGAATTAATATTGACAGATACAGCAGAGTCGTTCCTTGAGTTCCCCTGTTGGAAAATCCATGGTAGTGGACTCTCATATGGATCTCAGCACCCAGATAAGATATTGCACAGAGAGGTGGGAGGCAAAGGTTGCAATCTGTCCCTCACCTGTTTGGTTCTACCTCCTGCTATTCTCCTCGAAGTTGCTGCCTCCTTGAATTTTCATCCAATTTCTGAATCATTTTATCAAGACAGAGTAAAAATAATTAAAAAATAAATCCCTATCCCAAAGTGCAGTTTATGAACTAGATAATTCTCTAACTCTGAAGCCAATAAGAAGGAGATCAATAGAATTATTAATGTTGAAATTAGTGAAATCAAAATCTCCATTGACTTTTAGGGAGTGAAATTTTACCCTCCAGAATATTATATAACCACCTAACCAAGCCATTTAGTGTCAGCCATGTAACAGCTCTCCAGATCCTGAAGTGTGATGAACACTAAGACATGAAGAATTCTGACAAAGTGATACTAAAATGTTTTAATATGTCAGCCTGATATCACTGACCTTGTGAAGGAGACACCAGGATGAAAAGGGGGCTGTGTGTGGTGCTGGAGAGGCTCTGGTTGGCGTGGTGGCTCTATTTGCTGATGTCAGAGAGCCTTCAGTGTGATACAGCATTAATATTGTCTCATGTCAGGCAATGCAAATACAGAAAATGACAGGCAGAGTGAGCGTGTACTGAAGATGAGCTCTGTGACATCCACTTTGTAGAAGCAGAACCGTCTTACCTCATGAAAGATGGCAGCTTGGAAGGCAAAATTTAATGACTGGGATTCTGATCTCGTACTGGGTTGGACCAAAAGAGACTCCATGTCAGGGAATGGAAATACACTGCAGCTGGGCAAAAGAGGGTCAGGTTTACAGCTGCATCCAGCCTTGCTCCTGTAGGAGCTGTCAGCTGCTAAATGTGGCTGTTCTTCAGTGTCTCATTTTTTACACTCATCGCGATTGTTGTTAGAAAACCTCCAGCACTACCAAGTCGAGCTATAAATTAAAAATAAGCCAGTGGTACCTTTAAATGTGCCACGAGCTTTGTTTTTGGCACAGGAGCCTCTGAGCAGAGGCTCGCAGCTCAATTCAGACAGTTAGCAGGGTGCTGACAGCAACATGTTGGTACAAGACTGTACTTCTCTCTTTGGTTTTGTTTTAATTAAAGCCGCATTTATTTTTTAAAGCAGGTCATAAAGCTAACCTACTCTGACAACACTGAATTACATTATAAAATCATTCCTTATAATAATTATAAATCTCTGCTAAAGCAAATTGAAATGAAATTAAAGTACCGGCATACGTCGCCTTTCTTCCTGATAGGAGGAATTCATCTGATCAAAATCACCACCCACTGCTCAGAGTTTGTAGAGAGGCCAGATCCAGAAATGAATCTCAGTCTCCAGCTTCCTGCTGCTCTGAACCAGTTAAAGTGTCATAGTTCAGCCTCAAAAGATGCCCTCAGAACACCTCACAAGTCACTTGGCTGTACCACTCCACATGCCACAAATACAAGAGTTTTCAGTGGTGCTTTTTCCACCAGCTTCAGATGAATCCTGTCCTTCCACAATTCCAGCAGAAATGGGAAATGTTGGTGTCACAAGTGTCACAATTTAATTTTAAGCGAGGCAGTTTAAAGCAGAAGGGAAAAGAAATTATATATATGTGTATATATATATATTAAAAAAAACCACCAAAAAAACTAACAACCCAGAAGTACTGAATGCAGCAGGCTGATTTCAGAAGTTTTATGGTCTGGGGTGACATTACTTATTTGACATGTATGGAAACTATGGGGTGGAATTTCCCTGAAAACATTCCTTCCCACAAGATTTCTGGCACTTTGGATTCTCTACACAGCTCAAAATCCTGTGAGGACAATCTGTCTCATTGTACTTGAGTCCTCCTTGGTTGAGTTGGAAACCAGGGGCCAGATCCTTAATTTATGTAAACAGGAAGAATTCTGTTGAAAGAAATAGAGAAGAACCAAGGGATATTCTCAGTCCAAAATATAATAACGAGAAAGGTTTCTAAATCCTTCAGGACCTCAAAAAGTACAGACCAAATTCCTTCACAGAAGTGAGTGGGATGAGAAGAAATGCTTTTTCTTTGCCTCTCCTGATGGTCTTCCCAGAAAAACAGACATTTTTCTGTTAAGAAATTTGCAGTCAGGGGAAGCCCCTCAGTCTCCTGCAGTGAGGTACCTCTGTATTTTGGCCCTTCATTTCTCAGCACCTCTCAGAACTGAGAACATGAATTAGCTGCCAACTTCAGAATGAACCGAATCAAGAATTTCAGGATCAGAGGGAACACGGTGTCCTAGAGTTTGCAAGTAAGATGCATTTATGTGGGTCACATGCTATAGGGAATGTCAAGGGATGTCACGGCATGAAAAGTCTGGAGAATGTGTTGAGGTGGCCCAACACTGAGGTGATTCCAGCAGTGCACTGAGCACTAAAAGGAGAAGGTATTTTATAAGGTGGAGTTTAACTTCAGAGTACCTGAAGTGAAATAATCTCTAGGGTGACTAGCAAGCAGCAGTTCAGTCAGTGGGAAGTTGAGAATTCCACTTGCTCTGGGTGCATAGATGACGTGTAGGAAGATGGTGGTGGTGATGGCAGGGGCAAATAAGTCTCATGGAAGGTTTTCCAAGGCTTCTTCTGTGTGTCCCTCCTCTCTACAGCACCTGAAGATTTTTATCTAGTTGAAGCACATGTTTGCAACTCAGGAAATGTTACCTGTTAGTTGTAGCCCAGTGGTTTAATTTATTTTCCCCAGGACTCAGGACTGGGACTGTGTCAAGCAGGTGCTGTGCAAGTTTCCAGAAAGAAACCTTAGCAAGCTGCAAAGCATGTTGCTGGAATAACCTAGCAGGGAGGTTATGAGAGCATTCATTAATTGCTGCATTGCTTGGCAGGCCAGACTGGTTACCAGTTTGTTTCCAGTTGCAATGAAATCCAAATTCCCAGTTTGGATCTCCCTAAATGAAGCCCAGCATGGTTTGGATGCTGCAGCTCCTTTCATCCCTGCAGATGCAGAGATCAACTGCAATCTTGCATCTCAGCGATCTGAACTCTGTGTGTGCGGGTGGGGTTGGCGTGTACCTTTGTGGAGGAAGGCATTTCCTGATCAGGACCTTCAGCTTAAGCAACACCTCGCTTTCCCTAATGATTTGGCAAAGTTAATCTGTATTGCCCTTCAAAGCATCCAGCAAGGCTGGCTATCCACTCAGATTCCTCCTGAGAAATCTGCCTTGGGAAGTGGAAGCCTCCAGCAAGGATGGGGATGGGTGAGAAGGAACTCATAGTTATTCATATCTGATATGGGATGATGTTTTTAACTGATTTGCAAATGCTCCCAGGTGTCATGATAGAGACACAGAGAAAAAATATCCAGATACATCAAAATCACTTCCAGGATGTGGAGTAACTATTGCTCCTTTAGATTACAATTTTCCAAATGCCTGTTTTCTTCACAAGGGGTGTAGCAGGAAATCAGAGAGATACTTAGAAAAATGAGTCCTAAAATTGTGAGTGATAAAGAGCTGTGGGTGATATCCAGGAACTCTGTGGTCTATGAGTGACCATAGGAGCTTCTGCTTCTAATTCCACCGACTTCCACTTTGCTGTGGTGTCTATCTGAGACAGCCCATGAGTGTCTAAACTGGCAGAACAGGCAGAAGAAGATTTCCAAAGTGTTCCTGATGTTAAGTCACTTCACTGCTTTCTTTTGCTGCTTTTTTTTTTCTGTCATACTGTCCTTAAGCCTGAAATCTTCTTGCTTTCAAGATCTCTGTCTAAACCTTTCAGGGCAAGAGCAGTATATACTTGCTTGTCCATACAAGTGCAAGTACAGCAGGTCCCAGTCTTAGTTATAGCCTGCAAGTGCTATTACAGAATACCTGGTAATAATGGGAAAAAAGGATGAAGTCATCCTGAGCTCTTGTCCCATTTCCTCACCACCCATGGAAGTTTCTGTATTTCCATCTCTGAGAGCACAGCACATTTGCTGGGTCCCTCTGGACCCAAATTTGGAAAGCTCTACCTTTATCCCCCCACCTATGCTGGCTTTGATAAAACAGGTTCCTGCCAAAGCTATCAGAGGAATATTCCTCCTCCGTGTCCTGCAAGTGCCCGGGAAGCTGGGCATGACATTCAAAGCCAAGGACCAGAGCAGAGTTTGGCATAGAAGACTTTTGTAACCTAGGTTACTCTCAAATCCAAAACCTGCAGAAATAACCCCAAATATACATCGAGTCTGGCTCTCATGTGTGTCCAGAGTATTTATGTTTAACTTGACTACTTAGTGGTTTTGCGGCATTCATGAATACACAGAAGTGGTGCTTGTCCCAAAACTCAAGACAATGGTTATTTCCTGAGCACTGATGATATATCTGCTGCAGCAACTGCTTAGAGGGGTGGCTCTAAGGCACAGCAAAGAGTGCTCTGTGAATCAGCACTGAAGGAAACCCCTTTATGAAAAAGAAGTGCTCCTTGGAGGGCTGCTGCAGCGTGGTGTGATCAGACAGGATTGAGATTTGGGTTTGCACTAATAAGAGCCTGTGGTAAATTCTTAGCCATTGAAATAAAGAGGCACATGAGGATGAAGATGACTATTGATTATTCAAACTGGCTGGGCCTGGAGGACCACATTTCCATGAAGGTGTTCCTGTCAATACACACGTTCATTTGTCACACACCTGCTGCAGAGGTGGTTTCCACACCTCAGCACTCACACGTACACTTTTCACTATTGCACAGGCAGCTGTGGCATCTGTGTGAACATGGCAATTTAGAAATTTCAGCATCTAAACATCTTGAAGATCCATTAACCAAAGCATTCAGTTTCATGAACCAGCTTCAAATCAGCACTTGCCCAACATGGTCTAATTTTTAAATGTCTCAGCTCATTTGAGAACCAAGAGGAGCTGAAACTCACTCAGCAGTTGAAGCAAAGATAACCTGGTAACTCATACAAAGGGATTCCTTTACAGCATGAGCATATAAAAATGGTCCTTTCAAGGTTTTATCCTCACACCAGAAATGTTCAGAAGATGACTCACTGCAAGAGTTCACCTTCTTAATTCTCCAATGCAAACTTTTAATGTATTGGATGTGAGAAGTCGCTGAGGTTAAAGGGTGCAGTAATATTGTGTGGGCCAAAACCAGCCAGGAAACTGATTGAAAAGCACAGGTTCTTACTTATAACCCAAATACTTGAGGAAGAAAATAGTGTTATTTTTACTATTCATTAACTCTTAAAGTTCATATTAAAAGCTGTAGTTTTATTCTACAGACTACACTGAGTACTCTATCCCATGGATTACTCATCTGATATTTACATTTTTGGTCCCTGAAAATATGTGTATTTGTATGATTGCTACCACTGAAACAATAATTCTAATGACAGTGGTAGCAATAAACACATTCAGTAAGAGTCCTTCAGTCTGAAGAGACTGCTTTATTCTCTTTCCTGATCTGCACTGCTTTGTATATGTATATAGAAATATCTCTGCATATATATACACACATATTTATTAACACAAATCCAGCCACCAGCTCCATTTTCCAGTTACTTCCCACAATTATTTTATTTAGGAAGCTCTGATGAAACACTTCTTTTGAAAACCCAGCTCCACTGCTTTTAGCATTTTAGCTGCAAAGCAATTATTCAGCCTGTCAGGGCAATCATCATAAATACTGCTGTCCACAGTTTTTCCACAAGCCAATAGCAACTGGTTGGGTCAGTTCAGCTCAATTCAATGACCTTCCAAGAAAGACTTGCATTTGTATTCCATTCCCAAACTACAGAGCAGAGTTCATGTTAAAATCAGCTGTTGTTAAGGCGTTGACCCCCTTCCCATGATTCCTGAGTCATAACTACTGACACCAGCAAATCTGAGCTCTGCATCCCATATATTTGCAGGTGTATTCTCTCTGTTTTCTTGCAGAAGCTTGAAGCATGTGAGTTGCTTTACAATTTCAAGGATCTGTCTGGACAACAGGTACAGAAGCATGTGCCTCAACATACAGACCCACCCATATTCATCCTGAATATTTTGCATGTATGACTTAAATATTCTGTAGTCGACCTACGCCCACATCCCACTGATCAGTAAACTGAGGCCCAGGACAGTGACACTGCAAGATCAGTCAGGGAGTTAGTGGTGACAACCAGAATAAAATTCCAGAGTCAGCTGCTGACCGCATAAGCCACCCCTGTTGCTGGCCTGCAAAGTAAAAATAATGGTTTGGAGTCCTCCAGTTTTCATTATTAGCTTTTTGGATGAGTTTTGCCTAAGGGGAATGAGTTATTCTCTGCTGTTGTATGAGTGTGTTGCACTTCAGCTGAATTATGTGTCACTTTATGGTAGGGTTGTCTTCATTTTTTTCTCGGCTGTGCTCAGGGAGATCTTTGTGAACATCTTGTTTGACAAATTCTGCACCACCCACATAACCACTCTGAGGCAGACTTAGCAGAGTCAGACACTCAGCTGGGCCCTCTTATCTTTGGTGGATCTCGTGTCCTTGTTGCTAATTGGGATCTGCCAGGCCCAGTGGCCAGAGCAGAGCGTGGGGTTTGGATCTCAGTGCCTGGTGATTTGCTTTGTTGTTTTGTCCTTGTGGCTTTGGGCAAGTCACTGAACTTGATTGAGAGCGTGTTCCTTTATGTGTTTGTTAGTTCCCAATGAAAATTTCAGCCAATGCAAAAAGTATTTGCAGTATTTATGCCTTATTTTTGCAGGGAAGAGATATTACATTAAAACAAAGCAAGGTTTTACCCAAACACAAATATTTCTTTTCTTCTTTTCTTCTTTTCTTCTTTTCTTCTTTTCTTCTTTTCTTCTTTTCTTCTTTTCTTCTTTTCTTCTTTTCTTCTTTTCTTCTTTTCTTCTTTTCTTCTTTTCTTCTTTTCTTCTTTCTTTTTCAGTTTCCTGAAATCTGGAAAATAAATCATCCCAAATCCAAACTGCAGCTTCTCTAAGAAAATGCAGAAAAGAAATTTCTATTTCAGCAGCT
>VXAC01002488.1:28264-85762 GCA_013399225.1 Rhipidura dahli | reverse complement strand
CAAAAAAAAAAAAAAAAAGAACTTTCATGGAAGTTTTCAAGCAGTTGTGAAAACGCAGAGAAATGCCTGGTTTGTAACCTGTGCTGCCTTGGTCCAGCTGCTTCAGTCTCAAATGTCAACAAATAATGGTGACTTTCAAAAATCCGTAGGTTGTGTTTTGGATGATATTTAGTTAAGCGATATTTCTCGTGTGTAGAATAGCCTTGATTACATTATCTAGCAGAATAAAACCAGATGGCAATGAAGTAACTGTTTATCTTCCTGGAGAATTTTAATACACGGGGAAGTGAGGGCACCAAGAAGCTTGGTTTAAACCTGGCATAACACAGGCACTGGGAGCTATGAAGTCTTTCCTCAATCAGCTCCACTCCTGCACCTGATCTTGACCTGAAGGCATTGCTCCTGCTCTAACCTTCTCCTCCTGGAGCTAAACCATCTTATTTCTACTTCCTCTTCTCAGCATGTTCCTGATTTGCTTCCTTAGGCCTGGCACAGCATCGTTACACACCATCTAGTGAGCTGGCACTGCAGCACAGGGCAGGGAGCACAGGTACGTCCCTCCGTGGTGCAACAAGACCGGACTGACGAGAATGAGCCATGGCAAGGGCAGAGAATTACAGACCAGCTCACTGCAGCCCATAACTGAAGTGCTGCCAAACGGTGAGAAGTTTACCAGTGCTCCCTGCAGTGGCCAGGACATGGATGTGCTTCTGATGGAAATCTAGCCCGTCCTCATTTTGGATCTTCAGTGTTTTCTTGATTGTTTCAACTGTTTCACAGTTGTTTCTGAGCTGGTAACAGGCTTGTGTGACACTCTTCCACTCTGCATTCAATGACCAAGAACTGCTGCTCCTGTTTGTACCATTTGTGATCATACAGAGCAACTGTTCACCCCCACAAAGGGATTGCCAGGCCCTGGGCTTTGCCATCAGTGCCAGTGCTCTTGGAGGCAGAGAGGGACATTTTGGCAGGACAAAACTAAGCTCTGAACCTTTCACAATTCAGCATACTTAGCAGCCTGGGTGGATGCTGAATTTCATTATCTCTTCAAATTGCTGCAGATTTGTTCAAAGGAGCCTTTCCTTGTTGGTAGGGCCACACGGCAAGAACCAGCACGCTCGGGTCTGACAGCGACGTTCACTCCCTTCGGAGCCCCAGAAACCAGCCAAGCGGGGCCGAGTGCCAGGCTCTGAGATAGGCCAGCCCCAGTGCTCCTGCAGGCACCCGCCAACCATGAGCCATCCCCTTCTGCCCCCCCTCCAGGCGAAACTCTGATTCAGCATCTTAAACAAAACCGCAAAACCTGCTTGTCAGTCTGGGAGCTCTCCCGTCTCCCTCTTCCCTCCACCACAAGACTCTACTTGCAGCCGTGCTGCTGCCCAGGGGCTGCAGGCAGGAGCAGGGTATGTTCAGTAACAGCCTCACACTGGCTGCTGTTTGGGAAACTGCTGGGCTTTGGCTTGCTCAGGGAGTGCAGTTGTTGCTCCCCGGGCTTGGCGAAGCTGTCTGGACTTGCACTCCCAAGGAGCGCTTTTCAGCAGGTCCTGGGCTCTGTCACCCAGACACAACTTCACTGGGGGAGTTTGAAACTTTTCAGAAGCAGAGGTCTGGTGGTTTGCTCCAACTCAGGTTTTTTTTTCTCTTGTCATTTAATTCTATTTTATTTTTTCTTGGTGGCTTGAAGTGTCAGTGAAGTAGAAACACAGTAAAAGGATAATCCTGGATGAGGTTATTGCTCCAAGTAGAGATGCTGGAGCCTTCCCAACCCCAGATTTGCTTTGGCCCCCAAAGCAGCCTCTCTTCAAGCAGGGAGGAGGGCTGAGGGACAGTTTTTTAGCTGACTGGAGTTTGCCAGATTTCTTCTTCAGCCTGATACAGCCTTTGCTGTCATTCTTCTTCTTGCCTGAGTCATCCTAGTCCTTACTGCAACCCCCTCTTTCTGAGTCCTTGTTTTTTATGTTTGATGAGGCTCACATATCACAGACAGGTTTATTTACTCTCTGGAGCCTGCTGGATTTCTTTCTGCATTTTTACTTATTTCCTACAGCACAGAGTTGGAGTGGGGAACTAGCACAGCCTTCGTCCTTATAATTCAGCTACTCTTTTTATCCTCTTCCCTGACAAATCCTTTTATTTCCTATTGTATCCCAATCTTTTTTGTCCTGTTCTCTGTAGTTAGTCGAATAGATCCATCCAAACTATTAAAAGCAGCCTTTTCAATGTAGAAGTATTCAAGTTTTTATCTGTTCCGTTAACATGAGTGCAGCCATACAGACTTTTGAGTGAGAAGGGCAAATACATTAGCTTTGGATATCAAAAGAAAGGCAGAACAAACTGTCATCCTACCTAATAAAGTGAAAAAACCTGGGAAACACTGTATTTAGAAAGTGGAGATGATGAAACACCTCCCCTTCCCCTTGCTATCTAAACCAGCCCCAGAATAAGCATTAACCCACAGCCTGGAGTCCTTTCCTTGTCTGGGGGGCTGAAGAGGTTGAAAAAAACCATCCCCACATCCCTGATTTTGCAATTTGATCTGAACTGTGTGCCATTTCTGCCTCTCTCCCCCTGTCATTAGGCTATGATTAAAGGCATGAATTTTGCACTTAAAGACTTGTAAACCTGATTTTTGCCCTGTAGTGAACACATTTTGATAAGGCCCCAAGATTATTCCTATAAATGAGGAGAAATGGCATAGATGTGTCATTAAATCTGGAAAGAGAAGTTGGTAGTGTAGAGTAATGAGGAGGTAGTGGTTGTATTTAGAAAGCTTTCCATTAGGTTGAATAGGAAGGATTAGTCCTCACAGTTCTAGATAATGTAATGCTTGTAGAGGTCTGCAAGAACTAGGCTGTGATTTTCAGAGGTTTGAAGGGCTGTGGGAGAAAAACTCCAGGGTTTGAACAGTCAGTGAAAGTGAGATTAATAGAGGAGAAAAGCACTGTTACCCTGAGAAAGCAGAGCACAGAGATGAATAAAGCAACTCCAGTCTAATAAGATGATTTGCATTAAATCCAGCCTCCTCTACAGATCTGGGATATGTCAATACCAGGACATGAAAACTTGATTCCCTCAATTCTTTGGGACAGTCACTAATTTTGAGATGACTGCTTCTGGATCTTTTCCTCAAGAGCAGCTCCAAAGTCATCCCAGAGCTGGGTGGCTCCTTTCCTGACCTTAATCTAAACAGATTAATGAGCCTGCATGGGGTAGAACTGGCTCACCAGTGCTTGCAGATACAAAAAGGGAAAGGTAACAGGCCCACTTGTACCCAGCCTCTGGCTAAAAGCTCAAAGCTGGAAATCTGAGCTCAAAGCTATAGCAGCCTCAAGATAGAAACTCTTGAGTTTTGAGCAGCCTTGTAAGTAGATGCCTTTCCTATCCTTCATACTTTAGAGTTTTATACCAGCTGTCATATTCATGCTTAGCTGAATATAGAAATTGGGAATCCCCTTACATGTTATGTCTCTCCACACACAGAAATGGTGGTGGATGACCACAGGAGTTCCCTTGAAGAGAGGCAGAGCTTCATCACTTCTCTACTGTCTCAGGTGGACTGACAGAAGTCTTGGCAGTCTTTCCCAGAGAAGTTAAATCTAAGTTTAATGTTAAATTAAATGATAATTAAGTGTGTAATACCCTCAAAGGTCTTGTTTCAGGCTCCTGGAAGATGTGGTCACCTGCTTCATGCTCTGATCAGCAACTTGCAAGCAAGGTGAGATACTCTTTCTCTTCAAACAAATGAAATTCTTTATTCCAGTTAATATTTATCTTTCTCAGGGCATCTTTGGCTATGGCCTGTCGTGGTTCTGCTTTAATCTCTTCCTCTTAACAGTCTCTGTCTCCACAAGGAATTTTCTCTGCCTTGGTTTTAATCTAGGAGTTGTACCTTGTTTAGCAGTTTCCCAGTTCAGGTTCTGTATATTTTTTTCTCATAATGAGTGCCATGGAGCTTCCACCATAAACAAAACGCAAAATAATTTGTGAAGTTTCTGGTGCTTCAGTACTCAAAACTGCTCCTAGAATCCTTGGTTTGGCCAGGGACATGGGTGTTAAATCTCAGCCTAAAAATAATGCGCTCAAGAGCTCAGCTGGAATAGCCCTTCATGAGACCATCTGTCATAGCTGAGCTCGGAGCAGTTTGGTACATGGCTGATCTGTCTCAGCGGGCTGTTGTTTTTGTCTCCCCACTGGTGAGGCACATTCTTCTCGTTCTCTTAATTTGTTTCTCTCGGAGCATTTTTATTCAGCAGTTGTCACCAAGTCAGTGTGACACGGAGCAGGAGGGAGGAGAGGGACAAGCTGTGCCTGACCTGCTCAGTGTCTGCCCTGCTGGGGCTGCCCAGGGTGGCTGTGCCCCATCCCTGTGCCCATCCTGCTGCTGGTTCTGGACTCCCCTGCTCTCTGCCTACTTGGAGATGAATCAAATCATGACAGTGCCTGTTGACAGGGGCTGGAATATTGTTCCATTTTCTATTGCTGGTGACTACTGAAGCTCTTCCAGCCCTGTTAGGGAGCAGCTTCATCCAGGGGGCTGTGTTTTCCCAAAGCCCTGCTGATCCTTGCACTGCTGGTATGGAGATACTTGGAATGGGTTGTACATAAACACACATTTCAGCGCCTCTGCATTCACCACTCCATTCTTCCTTTCAAATCCTCCTGTCCTTTCCCCCTCCCTTCTCTGCTCCCTGTATGTCTTGTTATACCTTGTTTCTACATGCCTAAGTCATGCTTTCAATAACAGCTGTCTGATTCTTTGCTTCTTCTCATAGCCAGCTAATTATTTTCAATTTATTGATTTTCCACATGGAGATTAATGGGTTATTCAGCTCTCAAAGCCTATATCCACACAGCTGTGAGCTAATGCATGGGTATGGGAAGGGGTAGAGGGGTATGTGTTTATGTGGCTGATCACCTTTCTGATGAACTTGTGTAGCAAACCAAAGGGATTTTTCTCTTCCTTTCTCATTATAAAAAGCTTCGAAATCTTAGCAGTGAATAATCACATTTCACAGGGAGAAAAAGTAATAAATAAAAACCTGACAAGTCTGCAGTAAGAAAATTGTTAACATGTGTTTTTCCTGTATCTTTAATTGCACTGGCTAATGCATTCTGGGTGTGAAAGAGCCAGGCACAGTGGCAAAGTAGCACAGCATAGATGTGGGGTGAGAAGCTACCCCAGGACCTCTCCTCTGGTCCCACGCCTCTGCCACAGCTATTTCTGCTTCTTTGTGTGGCTACATCAGCCTGTGGGGTGCAAACACACCCTTTTCTAGTTTTTTTTAAACCAAAATAATGTCAGTGGTCCAGTGTATGGCACAGCAGCTGCTCCACGCACTCAGGGTAGGCATAGGCAGCAATGAATTCGCTGCTGATGGAAAAGTATCATGGAAACTTAACCTCTGTATATGGAACAGTGACTCTGATTTTACTGGTTTACCTGAGCAGAGAAAACCCATGGAATTATGTTAATATAAGGCTGTGGATTTGAGCCTCATATATAATTAATTAGTAATTTGAGGGGTGGGAACTTTTAAAACGTTTTGTTAACTCCCCTATTGGCAGTTTTCACACCATTTTATGTTGTCAAGTCAGGTGTGAGTGTGACCAGGCTCGATTTGTAAGACAGTAATTGCCGAGGGGCTTGGGGAGAAGTGGCAATAAATGGCTAAGAAATGCAATCAGCAGTTAAAGGAAAAATAAACAGAAACATTGGCAAAGTGATTATTATTTTGCAAGTCTGGGCTCAATATTTCCTGTTTTCCTGGAGCCTATCAAAATGGTAGCCCAGATTCTCTGCCTCATTAGGATCCCTGGCTTGTTGGGCCCTGAGCTGTACATTTATAGTCAATAGCTGAATGTTGTAGATTTCACTATTTTCAGGGCACATTCAGAACTCTTCAAAAATCAACCCATTTATACATGGTTTGAGATGTTAAGCTTAAAATAAAACAAAAGTTTGCCTCAGTGAAGTCCTTTTTAAACCTCTGACCTTGACTTTTATTCTTATTCCAGTAACACCAAGGCAAGAAATACTTCTGGACCTGACTTTCCTCTTGCCAAGACTGGATGGATTCAGCTGGGTTTTGGGCAAGGAGTTCCTACCTAACCTGCTACAGCTTTCTTGTGACCACTGCTCTGAGAGGGCTATGTGTATTAAAATTGGCATGTCCCTGTTAGAACCACTGGTGAGATTTGACTGGAATAAGCTACAAATAGGGATAAGAATGGCAGTTTAAAGCCAAGACTTAGGAATGAGGGGCTTAAACACAGGAGATTTGAAGCAGAGCACGGAGTAGTTCGGATGAGGGAAACATGGCTGGAGAGCAAGACAGAGCTAGACACGGGTGCTTTCTGTTATACTAACCAGTTCAAAAAGGGGATGGTGGGACGGCTGAAATGTGTCAAAATAATATTAATTTTCTCCCCAATGTTAATTCCCAACACAAATTAACCTCAGTCATTTTCCTCTTCCCTCTTAGACACACGCTATTTGTCAAGCTGTGTTGCCTTAACACTTCCCAGCCATCTGGGATAAATTTAGCCTGCCCAAGAAAAAAGTGCAACATGGCAGCCCTTGGATGAAGGAGCAGGCAGGTCTCTTGCTGACTGCAGCCTCTCGTAGGTCATTGCAGCACACGTGTGTCCCTCTCCTCTTATGACTTTTGTTGAAAATGGCTCAAGGTACAAAAAACTGAAGCTTCCTGTTGGGCTAGGAACGGATCAGTGTGGGTAAGGTAGCGTGGGCAGGAAGGCATGCGAGCATCTGGTTTGAATAGCTCCACACATGTAAGATCAGCCAGCTTTCTGTAGGTTTCACGGGTTTTGGGTTTTTATCCCAGAGCAGTGGTGGACCCCACCCTTCCCTGCACCTCCCAGGAAGACTGTGGGGAGCTCATGGAGAGGGGGTCAGCCCCTTCGATTACAGGAGCCACCAGCATTAGAAATAAACCCGAAAAGCTCGGATGTGCTCCAGAAGGTCAAGTGTCTCCTGTGGCACTCGGGAGGCAGGAGGACCTGGTGCCTTGATGTGCTTCTGATGGGAAAGCAACATGTGAGAAGACAGGCAACAGAGCGGCCTGCAGGATACACATTCCTAAATGTCACTTAGCCATACAACCTGTGAGGGCGGAAGCGTGGGCAGATGGAGAAATAATATTTTCATTGAAAATTCTCTACCTCTAAAATATTTCCTGTCAGGTTCCTTCCAAGGAGGGCTGGAGCAAGGAAGGAGGGGGGCTGAGGTGGGATGTGTGGCAGTGGATACAAGTTTGTGATTCCTCAGGCCTCTCCATTTTGAGAGCATTTAACTCAATCCCCTTTCTTCTCCCCCTCCTTGAGGAAAGGATCATGCTAAACTTTGCTGGAGCCGGAGGCAGTTTGGGAAGTGAAATAAACACCTGACTGTTAAATGCTAAATGTTTACTCAACCAAAAATAAAAATAGTTCTGGTTTCCTCCACGACACTCTAGAGTTACATTCACCAGCGCACATGAGCTGGAGGTTTGCACAGGGGGAGTCTTGGAAGGTTGAAACTCTTTGGAGGGGAGAAATTTGGAGGCTATAAGACAGGCCTCCCTCTGTCCTGTGAGAGCTCTTCTGCCATGGAGAAAATGCTGCAGCTGTTTGCCTGGTGCAACTTAAAAATAAACTCCCTCCTCCTTTCCTAGCTGCTCGTATCGGTTTCATGGGTGCATCCCAAACCCAAGATGTCAAGTGCAAAGGGTCAGAGTCCAAGGGTGGACACAGTCCCCTCTGTGGGATCTGAAGAACAGGACAGAGATTTGCCTCGACACCTCAGAGGAAATCTCCAGTAGTTTGGAGCTGCAGTCCCAGCAGCCTCTGGGTGCTCAGGAACTGCAAATGCAATTGGTGCAAACGGTGCAAATGGCAAACCCTTCAGCTGGGCAGTGTGGATGTGGCTGCATGTGGGTGATCCCAAGACAGCAGAGCAGAAGTTGTGGTGCAGACAGTGACATTAGGAATTCTCACTGGAATGTTCTTTGCTGTAGCTCTCCCCATCGAGCAGCACGAGACATCACGTTGCAATGTGTGCAGAATTATTCTGCTTATGCTTCACCTCCAAAATGCAAGATGGAAAATGCTATGTATTACCAGAGATATTTATTGGGCTTGATTATATATGACACATACATTTGCAATATGTTTCCTTCAGTCAGGTCATCCATAGATGGACTAGGAAATAGCATTTAACACGCATGAAATAGAGCAGATTCCTTCCCTGAACGATGACTACTTGCTGATTCCCAAAGCTTGCCAACTTGTAAAGTAGCCCAGAAGGGCTATTTATGAACTAAACCATCCTTCAGTAGCCCCTGCACTGTCTTATGCAGACATTCTCTTTCAGGTAGCAAAATAGAATATGACAAGTGGAGAAAAGGACACCCATTTCACACATATTCAGATGGGGGAGGAAAATAGGGTGATCAATGGGAGTCCAAACCAGCATCTCTATTCAAGCCAACTAACACCAACTGCTTACTGAAAGAAGTCCCCATCCTTCCCTTTCTTGACTGAGACCAAGCAAATCTACGGGATCCTAAACGATTTAGGGCTCCCACATAGGTAAACTGAATTGGAATGACAAGACTCCCAAACTTGAATTTGGTCCTGAGAACTGGGAAGCCCAAAGAGCAAAACACCCAACCTGAGCTGAGATAAGAGCAAAGGTGGATTAGCATGGAATTACTCTTGCTAGAATGAAATTTGCTATAGTTAATCAGAAAGTGTTAGGATAAAAAATTATAGAACAATTTGGGCAAAGAAAAACTAGAGCCACCTGTTTAAAGTTAGCCTTTAACCTATTCCCTCTGCCTTCCCTTTTGCTTTCTCTCTCTTTCAAATTTTCCCAGTATCTCGTCTTTCCATAGAAGCAAATCTTCCCCAGGGAAAGTCAATTCTGAAGGCAATTTTCCAAAAACCATTTGGCAGAATTGGCCAGTGCTTCAACTGCAAACATGAAAAGGCATTTATTCCACTAACTCAAATGTAGTTTGGAAGAGACATTACTGAACTTGTTTTAGGAATATACTTTGACTGCATCAGTTTTATTGCTTCTTGTATAAATGTCAAACTCAATTTGCCTTAAAGCAGAAAAAAAGTACATGGTAATGTATATATTACATACAAAAAATGGGGGGGGGGGGGGGTTGGAAGTCTTGTCTCCATGGTAAACTCAGGCCTATTCCATGTTAATTGTGCTCATCAGACACACTCAGTATTTCATCAGTGGTGAGAAGGAGTGGGTGTGATCCTGACACTGAAGACTGTGTGTGTAGTATTGTTGTCAGCTGGCCAGCTAATAAAAGATCCTGAATTTCTATTAATTCTTATATTTTGGTTGCTTAATTTTGTGACCTAAAACTTTCTTGTTCACCCCTTAAAAGAGTTGCTTTCTTGTTGTGTAAAGAACTTGTGGTAACCTGTCCTTTGTGCACCATCAGCAGCATTTAGGCTTGCGCTGTTAGCACATCAGCTAACACACATCACATTTGAGATCCAGGACACCCAGCAGCAAAGGATTTTTTTCCTTGGAAAGGGGGCAAGAAAAGAGCAAGTCTTCCAAATTCCTATTTCAATCAGCACTCATTGCCAAATTTTCTAGTGAGAAGCGAATTGGCTATTTCAAAACACTTTGTCTCAGCAAAACTATAGTTGGAATTTCTTGGGGGCTAAGGAAAAAACCACATCTTTAATCCAAGAGTTGTCCCCCTGCTGAATTTCAAAGACTTGCTGCAGACAATGTGGGATACAGAGCTTCCAGGAGAAAAAGATTGGACTTTCTTTTATAGTAAATGAAAAGTATTAAGCCACCTAGATAATCTACTTTCTGCCCTTTAATTGTACATGATTTACAGTAATTTTAGGTATTAGAATGGGCTACATATTAGGTGCTGCCATTCTTAAAATACTACTGGAAACACACTGGATTTTGCAGTGTTTTCATCTGCATTTTAAGGTCTGATCCTTCAAAACTGTATCTCCCTTCACACGAGGAGCTGCAGTGGCATCAGCAGTGCTTCTTATCTACATAAACTTAATGTCTTGCACAATTATTTTCAGGACCAGGACATAAGGCTGAAAATGCAATTACTTTGTGAGTTAGAAAAAAGAAAATGCTCTTTGGAATGGTAGGTGGGATTGTCTGCTGGAGTAAATGATAAAGGACCCATTGAATTCAACAGAGCTATCCTGATTCACACCCGCTGATATGGCCCATTAATTTTAGTGTATGAAAATGAATCTCTGCTCTAAAAATACCAATTAGTAATAAGCTTTGAGAAAAGAGAAAAAAAAATCAATTTAAATTCATTTTGTGTAATGCACATTTTCTGATGCTATTTTAGTTAAATTATTATTATGCATAATAATGGCAGGGCAATAGGTGCTGTCACCTTAGGAATTTGCAGCTGTGATGGGTAGTATAAAAGTTAGTGATAGGGAAATTTCAGAAAAGCCCATCAATTGAATGCAATTGTCACCATTATGATTTGGATAAGGGTAGTGTGAACACATAAAAAGACATTGCACCAGCTCAAAATAATTTACAGTCTAACTAGAAAAACAGAGCAGAGAGGAAGGAGGGAAACTGAGGCGACAGAGCTTCCATGAGAGACTGAGCTTGGAGTCAACCTCCTGCCTGATGGCCAGGTGTGCTATTCAGCACGTCAGGCTGATCCTCAGGAAGGTTGTGGGTTTTTGTTTTTTTTTTTTTCTGAAGGGCATGTGCAAAAGTGAATATGTACTTTGGCACTGAGCCAGTTTCAGCATTCAAATTCCCTGGAGATAGGCATGCGAGCAGGATCCTGTGTGAACACCCAGCTCTGCAGGCATTGAAACACCAGTTGGTGCATGGGGTGATTTGCATGCTCATTTTGCTTCTATTCAGCACTCATCCCACATGCATTTGTGCAAAGAAGATCACACTTCTGTGCCGGAAAGTTAAGTGTTGTCTCTGTGCATTGCCATTCAGAGTTGGCTTTCATGAACAATAAAAGCCTTTTGGGATAAGTGGCTCTCAAAAGAGGATTCAAGACTGGCTTCCTCATATTCCAAGCAATCCTGTCATAGTAATGAATCGTAGTCATAGCTGGATTACTCACTGTTACTCATAACATAAGAGTTGAAATTAAAAGGGAAAAAAAAGTTTTGGTTCATGCAGTCGATTATTGAGGGGTGAAACTCATGTCTGAAAGTACCAGTTGGTTTAGAAAGAGATTTAAATCCCAGAGGACAGACACAGCAGTGACCATTAAACATTATTTTTGCTAGCTGCAGATGAGTAGAAGTGGGGAGGATGTGCTGAGGGGATCAACACTCCCAGCTTGCCCTGTTCATGCTGACTTTCCTCTGCTGTGTGCAAACCAGCACTGGGTGCAGGGCCATCATTTCACCCTGGTACAGCTGAATAAGGGGCACAGGCTGGAGTTTGCCCCAGCCCCTCTGGTTATGACAGCCAAAGCCCAGTGCCCACCACAGCATTTCAGGAAATTTAAAGCTGTAGTTGTTTTAATATTGAGGGGTATTTTTTGTAAGTAAGGCAATAAAAGCAAATCATACAAGTGTGTCAGCTCTGCGTTCTCATGGAGCTTTTCCAGGGGCTGCTTTGGAAATCTACTGCTCTGTGTCTGTGGGCATATTGACTTAGCAGAGTTAAATCCATTTAGCACTTCTTGGGATGACATTAAAGTCATATTACAGCAATCAAGAGTTCAGGGTCCAAAGCACAGTAAACTGCTTCACACAACCTGGGGGTGCTCAGACCCTCCAGATATGGACCCTAAGGTGTGAAAAATTGTTATTCCATCTAACCTTCAGCAGCTGCGAGATCAACAGCAGCAGTTCACAGGGCCAAGTCATCCTCAGGACAAGAACTCCCTTCCTCCTCTCCCACCAACCCCTGTTAGTAGTTTCACCTTGTTCTTCAGTTATAAAGTTGTTTCTCAATGGCAGAGACAGAAAAAAAAAAAAACCCACCCTCAACATTTCTTCCTCTAAGAAACCTATTGACAGGCAGATCCTGTGGATTCCTCCTAGTACAGCTATCTTTGAACTGAGGACTTCTTAGTGAAGTTGGGAAGTTTCCTGGGGTTTCACTGTTTTTTTCCTAAATTGATTGTGGAATTTTTAAACAATGTTGGTGCCTCTGATCTTTTTCTCAGCAGCTGCAGAATCTGTTTCTCCCCACACAACTTGTTCCACAGAAACCAGGTATTGGAAAAACTAAAGGGGGAAGGACAGCAGCACCATTTGCAGAGCCAACTCAATTGAAACCAGGATCATCTCTATTGCTTTGTGAACAATCAAATACCCAAAAGGGCTTTGATGAAGTTCTGGGCTTATAATATTTGTGAATTAAGGGCAACTGCAAAAGTTGACTCTAGATTTTGATTTGATTATTGGATACTCCTACAGATCATTAATCCCCACTGTTTGGTTCAGGTGTCCACTGTGAAACACAGATTTCTTGCTATTTCTTGTGTACAGGCTTGCGTTTTCTAAGCTTTCAACAAGAAAATGTCATTTTTAGCTTTCCAATTTTTTCAGTGTGTTTTCCATATGTTGTTCTATCTGTTTTCATTATAAGGATGCTGACCTCGCTTGCACAACACTGTCTGATTTCAGTGAGGTATGACTGGACCTGGCCTGGCATTTTTAATGTTGGTCTGTCTATAGTTACACACAGTGAGATTACATTGCTGTGAGTATGAACTTTTTCCCAGGCTGGAAAACACAGTCAAGTGTGGCCATAAGAATGAGAAAAACCTGTAGGGATAAAACAACTGCTAAATGCAGAATGGGACTTTTTTTTGAGTTATATTAAGGGAAGAGGGGTAAAAACAAATGCACACACATACAATTTAATTTTGGGATGTGCTATATTGTTTTTCCTGCTAAAACAACAAAAAAATCCAGATGATAAGTTTTTTTTAAGAAAACTCCACCTTTTTCAAAAGCAGCAAAGTGATGAAAATCTATGTGAAAGTGTAGCTTATGCAGGGTTCTAAACTCAGCTTGATAAAACAAGGATCAGCATCCAAGTACTTAGGTGGCTTTTTACTCCAATCCTTTTGAGGGACGTCTACACCAACCCAATCCCATTTATTTTACACTCAACCTTTCCAAATAATGTTGGAACCCAAAAGTTATTTATGTGACCTGCTTAATTGAAAGAGCATTTGCTGTCAGTGATCAAATAAACTATTATTGATCTTCAGCATTGGAGGCTACTCACAC
Organism: Rhipidura dahli; assembly: GCA_013399225.1. Classification (NCBI taxonomy): domain Eukaryota; kingdom Metazoa; phylum Chordata; class Aves; order Passeriformes; family Rhipiduridae; genus Rhipidura; species Rhipidura dahli. The sequence continues at coordinate 72,505 of VXAC01002488.1, read as the reverse complement.
GGAGCATTCTGGTACGTATTTTTCATCAAGTCACTTCTCAGAAAAAAAAAAAAAAAGATCAGAATGCAAGTGCAGCAAAAAAAAAAATATTCCTGTAGGGTACTGAGAGAAAAAAAAATGAAAGAAGTTTGAGAGTGACTCCAGAGAAAAGAAACTGCAAAGCGCAAAATAGCAACACCACCAATGATTGCACAGAAATGTAAAGGCTCCAATACACACAACAATTCTTCTCTGAACTCCCAATTCTTAGTAAGGAAAACTATTTTAAATCACAGCTGAACATCTTGGCCCTTTGTTTGGGGAAAAAAAGAGATGAGTCACAAAACTGCAGGATGGGTAAGGCTGGAAGGGAGTGCAGATGGTCACGTGGCCCAAACTCCTGCTCAAGCAGGATCATCCTAGACTGTAAGAATCCAGGCTTTGTGTCCGTGCCTCGGTGCTTGTATTTAGCAGTACAGATGTAGGATGTAACAACCTTCTCACTCCAGTGCTTGGAGCTTTTCCACCTTTTTGAATTTGAAAGTGGAGACTGAGACACAAGTGGTGGCTATTTACAAATCCCCTCCTGATCCAAAGGTGGTGTACAGCTGAAGAAATCCCTAAATGGTTAATTATTAGATGCTGAAAAGTTATCGTTCCACACAGTGAAATGAAGTTTAAGATATGTCTCATTTGTGACTAATTCTGTGACAACGCTGTTGCTTACATCATGTCTGAAGAGAGGGAAATACTTGTCCTACTTTTACAGCTGAGACCAGAGGCTTCTGTTGTGTTTTACTTCTTACAACTTCTGATTGTGCTTGGGAAAATAAAAAAAAAAAAAAAACCCACTTAGAACTGTGAAGGCATCAAGATCAGAATTATCTTTCCCTCAAACTATGAAGGCGTTCACAGCACTGGAGAGCTGCTGGGCTAATTATTTTACCCATCTTAGGCTGAATATTCACCAGGCTGCAGATAGGGTGTAATTTTGCCATTCCTGGGGGGTGGAGTAGGGAATGGGGTGGGGTGTTCTATTTTTAAGCAGAGTCTTATTGAAACTTCATTTTCCAGCAGGATTTTTTCAGTCTCTCAGATCAACATACTTTGTATTCTTCTTAGTCTGTTATTAAAAAAAAAAAAAAAAAAAAAAAAGAAAACAAAAAAGAGNAAAAAAAAAAAGAGAGATCAAATCATGACTACACTCTCTGACTGCAGCCATTTTACTGATAGGATTACACAGCTCTAAAATATAAGGCTCATAATGGAAACACTAACACAGTCTTGACTCTGCTCTAATATAACTGAACTTCCTTTGGGGGTGAAGCTTTGCCTCAGGAACCTTAATTATCTGATGTGGTCAATTACTCCAAGATAATGATGATTTTATCAGGTATTACTGCTCAAATATTTTACGATAGACAGGCTATTTAATTGCATTCCTGACCTACCAAAATGCTTACAGATGACTCAATTAAACACTAAGAAGAGGTAGGGGGAAGGGAAGGAAGGGAGGGAGGGAGGGACAACACTTAAAATCCTTGCTTATTGTTCATTTGGAGAATTTTGTTCCTCTTGAAAATCCATCCATCCATCCATCCATCCATCCATCCATCCATCCATCCATCCATCCATCCATCCTTCCTTCCTTCCAGGTTGCCCAGGCATTGTCGGATCAGGAGGTTTGGATAAACAAGCTCATTAGTAAAGTATGAGCAGGAAAGCATGTCCAGTCTCTGTCCTGTTGAGGGATTAGGATTGGATCCTGAGCAATCCCTGTGCTGGATTAACAAAAGCATTTTAACATCTCCAAGCATCCCAAAGCATTTTCCACCACATTCAGGTAAAACAGAGTTTTAAAGACAAAGAGGAAAGGTCTTTACTGCAGCAGTCTCTGAGGACAATCTCAGCTCCTGCAGATCCCTCAGCTGCCCAAGTGCAATTCACCCTGGAGCCGGCTGGTCCATTTTTCTCTCCCTGAGCCTGGCATTCCTGGTGCTGGGCTGGCATTCGCCTGGGGGGTTGAGGTCACCCTGAGGACTGCTTTAATTGGCATCTCTGCTCCAGTGGCCCTAATGGGCTGTTTCCCAGGCACAGAGCTGCCCTGCCTTAAGAATGCTTTGGCTGCACAGCCTCAGCCTTGGATCCAGCCCTGCCCTGGATGCTCCTGTGCGGGTGGCTCAGACCTGGGAGCCCTCATGCCCTGAGCAGAGCAGGGAGCTCCTGCCAGTGCCCCCAGACAGGGAAAGAGGGGGATAATTCTCCCGCCAAGCAATCAATTTGTTGCTGGTGAAATGGGAACTGCGAGCAAGATTTTGAGGGCAGATTATTTTTCCCTGCTGTTTACAATAATGTTACTGTAAGATTTTCAACAACTGTGTCAAGGACTCAGCCAAGATCCTGAGAACAATGGCCATGCTGCCCTTCCTTTCATGGCTGCTGGAATTCTGCTGCATTTCTCCACAAAAGTCAATTTTTCTTTCCATTCTGGAAATAAAGTTTATTGTTGCACTATTGTTGGAAAAACTGGCAGCAAATCCTCCTGGGCAAGGAATGTGGTTACCCACTATTGCGTGAGGATAACAGGAGGAGAGATGACATTTTACGGGGTTTTATTCAGAAAACTTTTCATGAGAATTTTATTACCATTTTATAGGATTTCTCAACAGAATTTTCATGGCCAGCATTTTGATCACTTTCTGTTATGTTTTCAGCCTTGCTAATACTCTTTTCAGTCACATTCCAAAGCACAGCATCCACAAATATTCCCAAATATATCCTAAATTGCCCAGGAAGGAAACAATTTTTCTTTCTGAAATTAGAGCAAAATATGATTCTGAAATGTCAGATTTTAGCAAACCCAACTGCTGCAGCAATTGGTTTGGATAAGTGAAAACAGTTCAGTTTGACTTTTAAAAATATTACTATCATTAGTTCTCATATCACGATGAAAAGCTATATTGAAACTACTGTAATTCTTTCATTATGAAAAAGAGTGACAACAGTCAAAGAAGCAGAAAAAGGCAGCAAAAATCTTAAGCACCGTGTAATCCACCATGATTTTGTTCAATATTCTGTAAGTAATTACAATTTTTGGTAAGTGAAATGGTGCCTGTTGACATCCACATCCCCTGCACAAACCCAGATGCCTCTGAGCTAAGTCTCTTGCACCAGTTTCTGCAAAACCAACCTCCCCCCAGAACTTATTCCAAATACTGCAAGTCAAATTTTTATGCCTGCAATGCTTGAGCTCCTTTTTACAGTACATACATATTTCAGACTTACCACTTAATACAATTATAGTTCATTTAGCCAGCAATTACAGTAATAGGAAGACTGGCAACCACTGTCATTCAGACTGGAAAATCAATGTTTCACAGAGGTACTTTTATTCATTCTGTTGAGTGCCTCCTTCATTAGATGCACAAACTCTGGAATCACAGGCAAAGTTTCAGATCACTCTGGTTTTTGTTATTCTTTTTTTTTTTAAATTTATCCATATACGATTGTGTTTCCAGACAGAAATATAGTGAATGACATCCCGAGGCCCTCTACAACCTGATTTATTCTATGATTCTGTGAATTATTGGTTCTGTTCTTTCAGCAGATCCGCTTTCTATTGAGTTTCACCTGACAGAGGACCTTTGACAATCCATTTCTTAGCAGCAGCTCACAATATGGTCGTCCATGGGCAGTGAAACAGATTCTTTGGAGTTTTTCTTAAACCTTGAGTACAATGTTTGCTTTTAGTCCAGATTCCATAAACTTATGTCCAGGAAGGCATTTAAATAGGTGTTTCAGTTAATCCTTAATTTAACAGAGTTCTGAAGAATCCACGTAAACATATGGCTACAGTTAAGCATAAGTGCACTAGACAGGAATGAAGTGCTGAATTACAGATGTAGTGCTTCCAAGAGAAAGCTAAGACTGTAACCATGTCTCCTGAGTTTTAAACCCTCTCTCAGTCACTTAACCATGCTGCAGCAAACCTACTTTGGACTGATGGCTTAAATAGCTGTTATATTTGCATTTCATTATGTGAAAAATTGGGACTTGTGGAAAGGCAAAAAGGATCTGTAATTTTACCTGGAGTATTCAGCCCCAAAAAGGGTGGCTAGCAATGGGAGGCTGCCCTCATTGTTCAAAAAGGAAAGTCCTTTAACCGCTGCCATTACTGCAAGGAGTTGTTTCAGCAAGGAAAATAATGATATTTTTGCAGGTTGCCAAACTTTTTCTGTAGAGAAGCCTCTTGGCAGCAGATCCACTTGATTGGATGAGCATTACTGAATTTCCCCGTTGATCTGTTTGTCTCTGCATGGTGCCATCTTTTGACGGTGTTACATTACAGCCCCTTGTTCTTATGATAAATTATTTTAATCCATCATCAGAGCACACTCTTGCTCTAATGATGGATTAGTGCTATGCATCATCAGGGCGAGGAACATTGATAATGCACCATACAAACCCCCACTGACAGTGGAAAAATCTGCCAAAAAGAATTAGTTTGCACTGCACCAAACTGAGACCCAAGATAAAGACACCATTACATCCCACAGGGAAAATTCCATAACTGGGATAAGGATTCCCAAAGGTGTAAGAGTGCTCTGTGGCTTCTGTGTCCCTAAATGGTGCCAGAGTAACTCACCTTGGTACACAGAGCATGGGGAGAACCGAATTCTTTTAGGGTTGTATAGGAAGCTTGCAGAATCCTAGAATCTCAGGATGGTTTGGGTTGGAAGGGACCATAGAGATCATCTATTTCCAACTCAATGCCACTGGCAGGGACACATTTCACTGTCCCAGGCTGCTCCAAGCCCTGTCCAGCCTGGCCTTGGGCACTGCCAGGGATCCAGGGGCAGCCACAGCTTCTCTGGGTACCCTGTGCCAGAGCCTCTTCACCCTCACAGGGAAGAATTTCTTCCTAATATCTGATCTGACCTCACTCTCTTTCAGTTGAAATCCTGTTCTAACTCTACATGCCCTTATCCAAAGTCCTACTCTCCTTCTCTTGGAGACCCTTTAGGTACTGGAAGGTGCTATAAAGTCTCCCCAGAGCCTTTTCTTCTCCAGGCTGAATGTCCCCTGCTCTCTCAGCCTTTCCTTATAGGAGAGGTGTTTGAGCCCATGGATCATCTTCGTGACATCCTCTGGACTTGCTTCAACATCCTGCTTCCATCCAGGTCTCCAGACAGCCTGAAACTCTGCTGCCTGCCTCACAGGTAGGTGCAAATTCTTGGTGCAGATATTCCCCCCAACCCCCCCGCCCCGAGCTCCTTTCTTGAAAAGCCATATCTTGTGTAAGGGCTGTGATGATAAGCATCAAGAAGACACTGAACATCAAAGAAAACACACAAGAAATTGAGCAGACTATTGCTCACCTTCAGGTAAATCCATAATACAGAACATTAAACAATATTGGCATCATCAGAGGCTGGGCTCAACTCATCCTGTAATTTCAGCAATAAAAGTGAATGAGCCTATTGGCACCTGGGTTCTCCAGGGACTGCTCTGCACAGCACATCCAAAAGTGTCTGTAAGTGCCTGAAGATTGTTCTCAAGCACAGAATTTTCCACACTTTGAAAGTCAAACCACAGAACCCAAGAATGGGAGTTGAATTTGAGACCCCTGCACACGAGGTTGGTACTTTCGGGTCCAGCCATCTGCCTGTCTCTGTCTAAACTGTCAAGTTTGCTCTCCCTTCCAGCTCAGCTGTGTCAGCATTTTGCCTACCCAGTTTTTCTAAGGAAGGTGGAAGAAACTCTATAAACAAGCAGTGATGGAGAAATCTGCTGTGATTTGCCAGATTTGAGGACAGGATTGGTGTTTTAGAAGGAGTTTTGGCAGGGAAAGGCAGGTCCTGATGAACAGGACTACTAAACAAGTAGTTCTGCATTAAAGCTAATGATTTGCTGTGGTTTTGGAGGAAGAAAGGCTTTCTTCTCATTAACTGCCTTTGGCACATGGATTAGCCTACTCATGGAGGTTACTGAAGCAGGGAAGGATGGGGGTATGTGTGCAAAGAGCAGCTGTTAGTGCAAAAGCCCTGTCCCCAAGCTGCTTGTCCCAAGGAGATGTTGAGGATTTGGGACCACTGATGGCATTGAGACATTTTCATCAGCTTTGCTGAGCGTTCCCTCAGCTTCCTGAATCAGCACTGTGTGTTCATCCCATGTCACTTTTGGGTTGTGCAGAGAATGATCCCAGGAAAGTACCAGGAGTGCAATCAATTATTCATGTAGTGCACTAATGGATAGTTGGTCTAGGAACTAAACTTCCTGAAGTATATAATAATAACTATTATTTTTTAGTGCATCCTCTGTAGAACAAGTCTGAGCACATCTCCTGTCTGGCATTTCATCTGTAGTTAGTTCCTCACTGCTGCCTTTGACCTGACACCTGGAGAGGATCCAGAGAGAGATTTGACCATGAAGGGGAGTATGACATGGAGTCTTCTTGACTTCTGACTGAAACCCCTGTGCCAGCCATCCCGGGAATATGCCCCAATGGCTGTGATTTATTGCTGGGTTATCATGCTTGTCTGCCTCATTGCAGACTTTGAATTTTATCAGGCAGCTTGTCCTCTAGTGTCTGGTAACCAATTACTGTGGTCTGCAAAGAAGCCTGAGGTACTTTGCCAAACACTACTAATAAACTGGGAAAGAGCCTGAGCACAGCTTCAGGTTGCCTTAAGGAAATTCCAGGGAGCACTTTCCACTTTATTGTCTCGTTCACAGTATGAACTGGGAATTATCTCAAGGAGTCATTCTTCACACAGAACTAAACTCCCCTTTAAAGATCGTGCCACACTGTATTACTGCACATGGACTTGCCTGCCTCCAAAGACTGCTGAACTCAGTAGGAGTCTTTCAAATGACAACAGTGAGAGCAGGACTCAGCCCACAGTCTGAAACCAGATAGTTCAGAAGAAAATGAAAAAAGAAAAAATCCTTTATTCCTTTTTCTGATACTGTAGCTAAAGCTGGAAGGAAAAATCAGAATGGCCAAGTGCCTGCACTACAAGGGCAACATGAACCTGTTGCTCCACACTTGTGAAAAAAAATTAAAACTTAATGGGTAAAATAATCAACAGTGCTTTTTGCAAGTCCTCTGCAACAAAATGAATGTCATATGAATCCCTAATTTAGGCTTTGCTATACATATTTTAATATTTTCTTTTGAGACTGGATTGCCCTAATGATCCAAGCAGGAATGTGCTGACATCCATCCTGCAGAAGTGACCACCAGCCACCCTCCCATAGACAGAAAAATTCTCTTAGTCCTGCTTATTTCTCCAGCATTTCAAAGGGCTTCACCTGTGGCCTGGCTGCTTCAGATGTCTTGGTGTAAAAGGTGAGCAGCCTGGGAGCCCTGCTCTCTGAGAAGGCTGCTGGGAACTGCAGCCTGCCCTGCTCACATCCCCAAGGACACACAAACACACACACACTCACAGAGTTTCTCTCTCTCTCTCTCTGATTTTTACTGCAGGGCAGTTTTCTAAAAAGTTTTTTCTGGGTTGTAAAAGACCAATTCCATAAAGGAATGGCTTAGTGCTACAATGACATGATTTGTGGCTTCCAGGCTCCAAAGCTGTAATTTATTCAGACAATTAGCAGCAGCCCTGTATTCTTGACAAATTCTTCACTTGTGTGCAGCTACTACACAACAAGGTGCTTTTAAGAACTGTGCCTTATGGATTAAAAGACTCCCCCCTCCTTTTTCCTTCTTATTTGACAAGTTCTTTTCACAGTCAATGGAAATTAATACAGCAGGTTAGAGAGGTGATATACAATAATCCAGCCAGCCAAGAAAGCATTGTCTGAAAAGAGCAAGTAGAGAGCCTACAGGAATGTTCAATACACAAAAGGGAACACTCCAGCATTTGCCTTTTGGTGAAGTTATTTCACTCTTTGCCTCACATAATCCTGCAGCGTTACTGTACCAGATGTCACCGTGCTGCTGTTAATAAGTGTGAATGGCATTTAAGTGTGGGTTAGCTGTCCAAAAACACACAACTGAGAGCCTGCCCCAGCACTCAGGTGGCTTTGCCTGGCCCATAAAGCAGCCAGAGCATCAGCTGGCTGAGCCCAGCGTGCCTGTGCAGAGCCCCCCACACGGCCATGCTGAGCCTCACAGAGGGGCACTATAAATCCACCCAGAGCCTTTCTCACATGCAAGCCTGAACTCAAGCCAGAGTTACAAAATTCAGCCCCAGCTCTAAATCCTGCCCTCCTCCAGCACTGCTGAAGGCCATCCTGGCTGGATGCAGGGATTGGGTCAAGGTCCAACTCCTGTTCAAGATGGGACTTTGTCTTTCAAGAGCAACAACCCTGCTGGAACTATGGCTCTGCTTCCAGGCACAATGTGCACGATATTTTTTTTTTTTCCTTTTCTGAGGATCTGTTAAAGCTACCACATTACTGGCAGGATGAGCAGCCTCTCCTCCAGCTTATTCGGACTCCAACCTCTTTCAGCAAAAGGAGGACAAAACCAATCAGATCATGGTGGACTTGGGCAGAAGCTCTTTCTCTTTGTTGCAGGGAAAAATCCTGAGCTGATACTTGGACTAGTTTTTGGGGTGATATTCTCTCACTCATCTCACTCTGGAAAAGTTAGATGTGCAGTGAGATCTCTGCAGAGGGCTCTTCCCAGCCTTCCTTGTGCTGTGGCACAGATGGAAAATGACATTAATGATCTATACTACCAATTTCACATTATGCTATATAAATGCCAACAACTTGGAAAAAAATGAGGCTTTGGCCAGACTGAAATTTGTTAGCATGAAATCTTGAGCAAAGTGCAAGACGATAACAGATTTTTTTCACTGACTGTGGGCAGAGAAAAGGAGATTTAACAGGCCAAGTATTCATAATAACTGATTCATCTGGTGCTCAGATGCTGGTGTGAATGGGTATCTTAGAAATATTTGGAAGGTTACAGAGATGTCCATAAAATCTGTAAGATTTGGCCCACTCTTGCTGTTGCTGAGAGGTACAGAGCATTCAGTTCAGTAACAGCAGAGCTTCATTCCACAGCACAGGAAAATTCAAAGTATTTGGCCTCATGTGAAAAAACAAAGTGTTTGTTCAGCGGAACTAACTTAAGCAAATTCCTCTTAATTAATAAACAGATGTATTTTCTTTCAACAAAAGAGAGATTGCTATTGAAATATAATGAAGATCTTTTTAAAGATCTTGTCTTGTTAAAGAATAGATTTTTTTTTCACTACACTAAAAGGGAAAAAGGTACAACAGAACAGTGATAGAGTCAATAGATCTGTTAATTGCAAATAATCTGTAATAATGAATCAAGACACATTTTGGAAAATTGCATCAGTAAGTTAAAAGAACGAATAAGGTAAAAAGAGACACCTGTGGAAAGAACAGCACATTGATGCAGTAGGCTCTGGTGCCTGTCCTGCCTTTACCACCTCCCAGGGATGTGTGCTGTCCCTGGACCTGGATCCTGTGTAAGGAGGTGTAGTTACACTGATTTTAGGGGAGCTGTGCTGATTGATGCCTCAGCATGTAACCCTCAGATGTTAACGAGGCTCACAAAGGGAAAACAAGCTGTTTTCCTGGCAAAGGTAATTTGTAAAGCCACCAGGATACAGGATTTCAAAGTGTTTGCTATTTGTTTAGGAGCCCGACTAAACCAGCTTCCTTTTTCTTTTCTCTTTTATTTTATTTTAAAGAACAAGTTTCCTCTCTCCTGTTTCATTGTCTCCTTTCTTAGCTACCACCTTACTTTGGGTTAGTTTCCCTAAACAGAGACATAAGTACCATATCAGATTTTCACTTTCTTGGCTGCAAGTCAAGCCTGCTGTGCTGTGGGTGCTTGCTGGAGTTGCAGAACCTGTCTCTGCAACAGCAGCTGCACTTTGCATTTAGAAAAGGAGGCAGGAAAGAGCTACCTAATTTTTTTCTCACTCCAACCCTTCATTAACCTTATAGCTTAACCAGGAGAAAAAAATTTAAAAAAAGGTAAAACAAATCAAGAAACCAAACCAAAGGGAAGGGATGGGATGGGATGGGATGGGATGGGATGAACACTTCTCATTTCTTCTAGCTTGCAACATGTCTTTATCCTCTCCAGTGAAAAAGCCACCAAAGACCAGGAATGTATGTTAGAGAGAAAAATCTTAAAAGACTGCTGTGAAAAAAGTCTGTAGAAGATTAGTCCATCATCAGCCCAGATTTCTTGTGGGACTACCAAGGAGTGGAGTACAGGGGTTTTTTTTAATTTCAGGCACTGGCAGGACCCTCTGGGCAGCATTTGCCAGGAAATAGGGAAAGGGGATCATATTCAGGAATATTTTTGGCATGCATTATTAAAGCAGAGAACATTTCATCTGCCTCTGCTTACCCCTGCTCAGAGCCCCCAAAAAGGCAGCAGAGCCCCTACAGCGAGGAGTGTTTATTTTCTGCTCAGTTGGAAAGCAAAGGTCCTATTACCATTACAGGGAGTTACAAGTATTCATCAAAGAAAGATATGACCCATAAAGGCAGTTAAGTTAGTTTTATTCCTGCTGCATAAGTCAACCTCTTTTCTATATATAAAATGATGGGGTTAGAAAAGGATATTCATCAGGCAGTCCACTGATTTGATTGGCTGCACTTCCCCTAGTAGTTTATAATTTGCAGTTATAAATAAAGATGTTTTTAATAATCAATTGGTATTTAAATAACATACAATAACTGTCTTATTAAATCCCACTTTTTAGAATGAATAAGCAGTTAGACATTAAAGACATGGGTACCAAACAGCCACAGGATTTCAGACCATTTTCTTTTTTACATACAAGCCATAAATATCACTATGAAATTAGCTGGTTAGCCAAGGCCCTGGATGAAGCCAGCAGAAGACCCCACTCTCTGATGCTGCCTTTAAGTGATCATACACTTTTCTGGTATGATGACTTTTTAAACAATAACCACATGTTATTTTCTTTGGCCACCTCTTACGGTTCAAAAGGGGCAGCCTCAGACTCCAGAGCTGAAGTCAAGTAATGTGTCCTCAAACCAGAGCCCCAAAAGCATCTAATAGCAGGTTTGAGATGCTTGGTCTCAGCTGGGTCTGCACTATTTCCAGCAGTGAAGTTCAGGCATTACCTCAGGAGGAGGAAAAAGATTTCTTCTTAACTAAAAGAAGTCCTACATACACAAAAGTGATTGGCTTTCTCTTTCTTTGATGAGGACACACAGAAATAAAATCACCATCTTTTCCCTTGATGTTGCTTTTATCTTAGATTTTAGAAGGAGCTACTGTGTGCTGACTGGTGTCAAGCCCTGCTGCTCTGTCGAGGATTTGTCTGAAATGGGAATGCAGAGCCAGGAGCAGGGAAAGCAAACCTGCCCGGGGTGTGTTGGGGAGAGAGGATGGTTTGGTGTGGGGGCACCTGGCCCTGGGTCAGCGGCAGCACCTGAGTCCATCAGTGCTGGCTTTCTCTGATGAAGGGAAGTCCCCCACAGGGCTTTATCCCTGAAATGTCACATTTTTCCCGGGATCCCTGCTGGAGACAGACACCATCCATAGTGGTGGGCTGCATGGGATATCCCTTGGGAAGCAGCTGCCATCATCACGCTGGTGAAGCAATTTCTGTGTTTCAGGCTGTCTCAGCCGCCTCAGCTCCCAAACATCATCATCCACCTCCAGCCCCTCAAATCCCTTCCTGTGCCACAGGAACAGGCTGAGGGAGAGGTCTTGGCACAGGCTCTGCAGGTGCAAACTGGGGTAAAAATCCAGCATGTCTGAGAGGAACCAGTTTGTATTTTGACCTCCTCTGGGTTAGAGGAAAGCACAGGGTCAGTGCTGTGAATTGGAACAGCACCCTACTCCCATTCCCTAACTTCATTCCCTCTCCCTACATTCAGCAGAGGACAGTGCAGGTCTCTCAGGGCAGGCAGATAGCAGCACCTAAAAAGCCCTGTTTCAAGGTGCAGCTGAAGGTGGTTGGGAAGAATTGCACTTTTTGGTGGTTGTGAAAGGGCAGATGTGGATGTGATGCAGTGGGTCCTGGGGGCAGATGTCCGTGCAGGACAGGCCACCCCTGGAGTGTTCCTGTCCCTAACCTGCAGCCAGCCCCTCACACTGCCTGATTCCAGCAGCTCACCTGGCCCTTGCTCTCTTCTTCTTTCCTTTTTTGTTTGGTTTGTTTCGGAGTTTTTGTTTTGGTTTGGCTTTTTCTTTTCCTTTTAAGCCCCTGCCTGAGCTAACTCCTTGGCACAGAGCCCTTCTGGAATTTATCACCACTTCACCAGACAGTAAACCAAGACTCTAGGGCTGTACCACTGGTGGTCCATGCTGGGCCATGCTCTACCAGCTCTCATGTCACCTTTCACATCACCTGAGTCCCCAGCAGCCTGGCCCAGCAAACCTGCACGGCTCCCACCCACCACATCCTCCCTCCGGAGGACACAACCGGATCACACATAAAGTTTACCAGCATTCCTGCTCCAATAACTTTTCCCATCACACTTTTTTTCCCCAGTTATTATTTTTTCAGCCCCCTCCCATCCCCTCCCCCCGCTCCTTATTTTATTTTAGGCGCCTCTGAGAGTTCAACTGTCGCCTGAGGCTTCAAACTAATTTTCTCTTCAGAAATGATTGCAGAAAGCCGCATGCATAATAAATCCCGTTATTGCTCTTGTTATTAAAATAGGTTGTTAGGGATGTGGACTTGGAGGCCTTTTTGTCTGATGACAGCAGTTCTTCTTAGCTTGGTGCTTATGGCTTATTGACTAAGGCTGCCAGGTTCAAAAAAAAAAAAAAAAAAAAAAAGAATAAGAAACGAAAATCAAAAAGAGAAGGAGCTGCAGCTGCTGTTTAATAGTGAGAAAGTTGGGATGATTTGAGGCGGTTCTTTTAATCATGTCCATGGGCCCTGTTCAAAAGACAGTGAATTTCCAGCAGCTCCGAGGCTGTACTGAGGGCCCACAGACAGTGTCTGTGGTGAGCTCTTTTCTGGAGCAATGATTAATTAATAGTTCTTTGACATGATTTATTTGAATGATTAATTAATATCCTGTGACAGCCAGGACTGCAAAACCTCACCCTGCTGGGCAACCAGTAAGGCCCAGTGAGAACCAGAGCCCCTGATGAAGAGTCTGAAGGGATGAACAGGCTGAGGGACTGCAAGGGAAAAAGAATAGGACAGTTCTCCTTTTCAGGTGAGGAGCTGACATGCAAGGCAGCAAAGTGACATGATCAAGGGCATCCAAAATCTCAGCATCAGGACTACTAATTGAAGAAACTCCTGTAAGTTCCTGTGTGGCATGTTGACCATCAGCTTCCTCACCTTGTTCTAACAAGCACATTTATCCAGCAAAACCTGGAAGCTTCAGCAAACCAGACCAAAGCCCCTTTAAATGAAATCTGGTTAAAGCAGCAAAAAGCCTGTGAAAATATATTCTTAAAACAATAAAAGGTTTCCAAGCAGGTTTGATAAAGGAAAGTACACTGCCCAATCATTAAATGGAAACATTTTCTGGTCACCACATGAAAATATGCTTCATAAATCACTGTTGCCCTGTGAAACAAAAATCTAATCATAGATGAGGCCATGCACTTAGCAAGTTTCTTATGCATGGAAACTATGAAGCAGGGTGTGTTCCTACCCAGGGAAACCAAACATGTCACATCCCTAGGGGAGCCTGTGCCAGGGCTGGCAGGAGCCTCACAGGGAAACTTCTTGCTGGAGGCACAGGGGATGCTCACACTGCCTGCACAGGAGCACAGCATTTCCAGTGTCCTTCCAGTGCAGACCTGGAAAACACAGTGAACTGCTCTGAGACCTGAAAAACAGTGCACTGCTCTGGGCTGTCTCCTTTGTAGGAGCCTCTGGCATGGGGTGAACAGAGGGGACAGGTCCCACAGACAGTCTGGTGTCTGCCTGGCCTTTGCTCCCAAAAGGAGGACACTGCTTCACTGTCAGTACTGACTCTGACACCTCCCCTTTGATGTACACATAGATGACGTTATGCAGTCTTGGACAATTAATTATTATTTTATCATCAGAGAAATACGGGTGGTTTAAATAATTTTTTTGTACCCGGGGTCAGGATAGCTTTCATACAGCAGCACCCCAAAGAGGAACCTCTGGAGATTTTGCTGCCAAAACTGTGATACCATGGTACTCCAGGCCTTGCTCCCAGTTTCACGTAGTGGGAGAAATCCATTCAACCATCCTCTGCAGCAGATGATTCCCCAGTTGGCACAGACAGCAACCTCAGGCACACGATGGGTACCAGCTCACGTGTCACATTTATCCCTGGAACAGCCAGGTCAGGTCCTTTGGCTCTGAGACGTGGAACCACACTGCAGGCTCTAGGGAATGAGGATTTACCATCTCATTTCTGGTGCCAGTGGGCAAAGATTTTGATGGGGACTTCAGTGGAGCTGGGACTTGGCCTGCTCTTTTCAAGAACCGTGTCACTGTTCAGGCTACTCTAAAAATAGGTGCTATAGACTAACAAGACAACTGAATTTAACAGCACAGAAGAAGGAAAAAAGCTAAATCTAGGAAACACTGTTACCCAGAAGAGAAATATGGTCACTCAAAAGCTGTCAAGACTAGCTAAATTCAAAGACTCCTGTAGAAAATATAGAGTCCATTAGAGAAAATACAGAAGCAGCTGCATATTTAACAAATTGAGAGCCCCAATTTGCAATTCTAGATCAATTAATTTAAGGTATCCATTTGAGTGTGGAAGTTGGCAGTAGATGTGAGTAAATGAAGTTGGACATTAATACTTGAAATGCCCAAATTGAAAACAACATGCTTGGCTTCACTGAGGAGAAAGAAAATCGTGCAACGCTTCCTCGCCCATGTTCCATTCCTAGGTGGATTTTAAAGAATGCAATTCATGCTCCAGCAATACAGAAGCAATTACAGAAATGGAAAATGACCAAGTCATTCTCAGGTATTCATAGAAAATTGGCATCTCCTGAATATTGAATTGCACTAGGTCCCAGCTTTCTATAAATACAGAAGATCAATAATTATCAGGGAAATGCTTTGCTAACGTCTCAGAGCTGGCAGGACTGAAATAAGAAATGCCATTTACGTGCTACTGCCTGAAAGAGAGAAATAGTCTTTCCCGTTCTCTTGATGAATGCTCCACTTGGCCTCATGATGAGGAATAATTATGGGCTGCTCCATTTGCACACTCAGGAAAGGAGAGAATGAACAAATGTTGGCTACATCTGACTCGTCCTCTGTGATGAACATTACAGAGTTCCCAGCCTTGAGGGCCCGCAGGGCTGCTCCAGCACACACCTTCCCAGGGAGATGGTGTGCTAAGAGCAGCCGCTCTTGAGAACTGCTCAGAGAGTCACTGACTAACAGAAATGTTCATTGCTAACCATCCAAACGTCTTGGGGCACTTTTCAAAGCAGATAACATCACCAACCTTATTATATAGGGAAAGAACTCACTGAAGCTCTTAGGAACTGGGTAGGATGTGAATTAGTGTTGATGCCTCTGGACTCTGAGCTTCAGACTCCTGCCTGTTTACTTTCTCTGCTTCTTTCCTGCACCTTTGCCTCTTGGGAATGCTGCAAAAGCAGCAGTGCCATCCAAAGAGTGCAAGTTCCCCCTTCCCAAACTCCAGCATCTTAGAGTTTTTTTCACAGCAGCAGACTTTAGAGTTTGGGAAAATAAAGGCAGAAGGGAATAAATAAGCTAGAAAACATATCATCATCATTACAAACATAAAAAGCTACAAATCTGTCACACTGCAGAAACTCTCACTTCATTGTTACTGTGATTTATTGGGGAGCTAATTTTAAACAAGTTTTCTTTTCCAAAACCACAACACAGAAACAAACTGAATAAGCAAGCCAGAGGACAGAAGCTAGTTGCTACCGGACAATTTAAGCAATAATCTCATTTGCTTTGTAGTATAAAAAGCAATAAAGGGCTGTTTACTCAGTGAATAAACACTGAATGAATCACAAAAAGCTCTTTATTGCGATTATACTCCAAGGCAGAGGAGATTATTGTTATTACACAAGAAGGCACAATGTGAAAATTTAACTCAATGCGCCAGATTTTCAGACCGTTTCAGTGGTACAATTGTGTTCGGGGAGTACATTGTGTCTAATCTTAGCAGGCTGTTTTGACAATTCTGCATGCAAATCAGGTGGTGGGGTACAAATGCATTTAATTAACTATTTACAGCCAATTTATGCAAGCCTGGTGGCTGGACACGTGTTTTGCACAAGCAATGGCATGTGAACTGGTTCGAGAATCAGTTGCCCTGTGTGGTACGTTGAGCCCAGCAGAGGACCTGTGGATGCTCTGCAGAGAGGAGCCTCCTACACGTTCAGCCTCAAGGTGTACCATGTGTCCTCCTGGTGGGGCCAACCTGCACAGCTCCAATGTAAAATTAGTTTTAAACAGGTGGACAAGGGGAGTATAATCTGTAAGAAGTACACTGATGAGCAGAGCATCTTTCTCTTCTTTTCCTATCATGTATTCTTAATATGTTTTCTTTTTTTTTTTCTAGTCAGTAGTTTTGACTTGCAGGCCTGACAAAGTGGCTAGGCTGAGAAAAGTAAAGTTAATCCATGCAGGTTTTTTTCCCTCTTTGATTTCCCCTACTATAGTCTCCTCCTAATGTCAGATCAGTGAAAATGGAAAGAGCTCTGAAAATCTGACCTCAGTCAGGGACAATCTCTGGTGCAGTTGAGGTGTGCAGTGCTCGGTGCTGCAGGAGCCACCAGCCTTTGAACCTCTTTGTGCCAGGGGTGTTCACACTACTGGGACATGGGTCAGTCTCTTGATGTGTTCCCATGTCTTCATCCCCTCTCAGCTGACACAATAGACATTGTCTCCTTCAAATAATTACCTTTGGGTGATGGGGTTCCCTAATTCTCCACTGGAGCCCTTTGTGTCCTCTGGTGAGGTGGGATCTTTGGCTGCTGCCTTTTATTCCAGTGAAACCTTCAGCCTTGGCAAAGGCATTGGAATCTGCACTGGGAAATGGCAGAAGACACTCCCAGTTACGGAAGATGCTCTCAATTAGAGAAATTTTTCCTCCTGGGACTGTCCCAGATTGAAAACTTGTATAGCTCATGCAGAGAGCTGGATTATTAACACTTGATCATCAGCTAGTTGTTGTTGAGTGAAAAAAAGTGGGTTAAGCCCTGATGATATGATGACTTAAAGCTTTATTCTCCTTTTATATGTAGTTGGGAAGCTGCTGGGAAATCATCTCCAGTATGGCCTGTCTGGCTTGAGAACAGTTAGGTAGATATTTTAAGTCACCTTTTTTTTCCCCCCTGATTCCCATTTTTAAGGTGCTCTGGTGTTTATGACTGACTGTAACCACTTGTGAGCATGGAAGAAAACCCAAGTAACACAGGGGCCTTCCTGTTTTGTATTCATTAAAATAAAAGAGGAAAAGTCCCATAGCAAAAATAATACAGTTTGTTAGAGAGGAGACACAGTTAAAACATCAGGCTGTAACTCCCTTTAAAAATATGCTTGAAAAGGTCATTATGGATTTTTTGCTTGTTTTTAATTGCTCTTGGTTTGTTTCCCCCTCCTCCCTAACTCCCATTTGGAATGCTTCAGCCACACAAGGAGGGAATGGAAACAACATAATGTGATATTGGCAATCAGTCTCATCAGACAATAATAATCAAATGCAACTACTTGGAGGCAGCAGAAAAGCCTCACAATTTTTTTCCAGAATTGTAGGTCTGCTCTGTATATTTGGTCTGATTTCTGAACTATCCAGTAAGCAAGGAATGAGCTAAACTCACAAGAGCATTTTGGAGCAAATAGTTCACATTTGCTCTGGTGTTTGTCCAGTTTAGGGGGCAATTAAATAGATCCCAGGAATTTGGGTTTTATTTATTCCCAAATGAAACTTAAACAGTCTCCTGATGCCACTCTTTGTGAAACTCACAATGAGCTAACAGCACAGGGAACAGGCACTGCAGAAACAGTCTTAGTGCTGATATTTGAAAATGTGGCCTTTTGGGTCTATTTTAAGCCAAACCTCCCATGTGGAAAAGAGCCATCAATTGGGACCACTCAGGTAAAGAGGAGGTGTGTAGGAGGTTTTCTCACCAGCATTTCCTCACCTTGCCTGTCTTATTACCAGCATAAGTAAAAAGCAAGAGCTGTAATTGCCAGCAAGACCAAATGATGGTTAAAGTAAAATAACAAAAGGAAAAAGAAAATATAGAATATTATGGGAAGTGTACATGGAAAAATAACACCACAGACCTTAAAAATATCAATTGCCTGAGCTCAAAGCAATGGATTTATTTTTTAAATTGCTAAATAAACATGGGACAGGAATGGAGGGGGCTGTCATGGATGAGAATAGAAAGTATTTTGTTGCTGATAGTTCTAAATCTCCTTTGAAGGTTTATTTTGTAAAGGCCAAAGCTTTCAAGATCCTGAATTCAATTCCTTTGGGCTCCTGGCCTCTGTAAACACTTTTATGGACTACCAGTGCAGAGAGAGGAGCTCTGGCCCTGGAGAACAAAGCCTTCATGTTCAAGACACAATTTCTCTGAGTAAGATGTGGTTTTTGCTGCTCTGTTGAAACCACTTACACCTGGTTTACTTCAGCAGTGCTGGGCAGGATATGGTGAAAGACCTGGAGTGTTAGGACCAAGCATACCAGATGTTCCTGCACCCACATTCCCTGTTGCAGGGAAACTCCCAGCAACAGCCCTGTCCCCTTTTTCATTCCCTTGACCACAGTTCAACAATCTAAACAGAACATTATTTTGAAGAGTACATATTTTTCTTCCTCCCCTCTCTGATTCCCATTGCCCTGCTGATCGTGTCCAACTTAGCTTAAATTCTCCTTAGCTGTGCTGTTAGCATTTACTATGTCAGATAACTCCTGGAATACTTTTGCATCCAGACCAAGAGTTCTCTTCTGACAAAAGTCAGGGATGAACGTTGGCCACCCAGTTTTCCAGCGGTGATAGGTGGGTGTGACAACCCTTCTGGGAAGGTGGTCACAAGTAGGGCCTTGCTTGTTTGTGCTCCCACCAGGACATATGAACACAGAAAAAGGTGATGAACAGGGGAGGAAGGATTTTCATTTCTGAATAAAACCCTGTCAGGCTAGGTAAGGAAAAAGCTAACATTCCCAGTGGATCTGTCTAAGGTATCATGCTAGTACCTCCTGAGACAGGGCTCCAGGAATTTCAGGCTTACAAACCCTCAAGCCATTCAATGAATCTCCTTTAGTAGGTACAAACCAGTCTGTTTTGAAGACACAGGGAGAAGTAAGACTTCCAAACCTAAGTTTTCTTCTAGATCAAGAAAAAATTATAAGCCACAGAAAACAGTTTAAAAAAGGCATTAAAAGACCCCCACACCCTTGTCAGAGCCAGTGTAGCTGCACCACCTTCAAACTGCCTCTTCCCCAGACCAGCAGAGAAGCTACTGCACCTTTCCAAGGGGTGTAACCCAAACAGCTCCACAGAGACAGCAACAACTCGTTGAGGAGTGACTGTGGTTGGTAAGGCTGAAGATGTGACCAGCAGGACAGTGATGGTTCTCCTGCCAAAAGGAGCAGCACGGAGGCATTGGCCTGTCCTCGGGGCTTCAATCCTCCAAGAAGCAATGACCACAGCTGGCACTGGAGCTGCCCAGGTTTACTCTATTGTCCACCTGCCTACTCGGCAGAACATGAGCACATTGTTGCTGCCCCTGTGCATTTCAAGGCTTTTGTCTTTTTAAGACTTTTTTATCCTTTTCCCTGGCAGCAACTTCTGCATCATCTTAAATTCCAATCAATCTCAGGTAGCTGAAACTTGTTGAAGTTATATTTAAATGGAGAAAGAAATGACCTGAAATAGTGCCAATATTTCCTGCTCTTCTATTTTTCTGACTTGTCCACCTCTTCAGTGCACATCAGGCCCCCCAGGTTAGGGCTGTGTAACACCTGACATTTCTCTGTTGGTCTGTAGATGCTACACTAATACAAGCAGTGTTTAAATGCTGACATCTGGAGTTCACTTGTTGAGAATTTTATAAGGAGAAAAGAAAAAAAAAAGAGCTCACTTTATATGTAATTTTACATGTCACAGCTTTGTTTTTCATTCCCAAATATCATCCCTTTCCCTCAATTAGTCAGCCTTCTGTTGCATGAAATGACTGTCAGCTTGTCATTTCTTGTTGTAATTGCCTTTTGCAAGATCAAAACCAGGTATAGGACTAAAAAAACCCCAAAGCCCTACCACCTAATGGGGCAAATGCTGCAAATACAGCACACATACCTTTGTTTAACTTCAGAGGTGGTGGGAGTGCACTGGCTTGAAAGGAACAGACTGTGCTCCTTAGCACACTGTTATTGTAGAAAAATATTTAGGTCCTGCTTTGTGATTTAAGTAGTAAAATCTTCCCATCTCTAGAGCTTTATCACAGGTGATTTCAAAGGCCTTCACAGGACAAGCAGAAGCTCTTCTACTCCATCCTGAACAGCAGCCAGCCCTGGGGTGAAGCAGCAGGGCTATTTAAAAGTGATTTACAACACGAGGTTAAGAGGAGCATTTGATGCAAATGAACTCACTGGATGATTTCTGATGGCTAACATGCCATTAGCCTTCCTTATATCAAGCCAGCATCTCAGGCTTCTGTAAAAATCACCATGATCTTCTTAATAAAAGAAAAATACAAAAGCTCAAAGGGCTTATCTAGGTGGAGCTGGGAGGGAGGAACTGAATTTTGTTCATGAGGTGCTCTCCAGGTGAAATTTCACTTACAAAAGAAAGCAGTTTAAAAAAAAAATAACCTGTCTGGGTGGAACCTGGCAGAAGTGCCTAGACATGGGACTTTCCCCTGCTACCCTGCACTAACTTGTTCCATTAATCCTTCTAATTTTGTGTATTCATTTTTACACAGCTTAGCTTGTTCGCTGCATGCTGGCACAAATCATGTTTTGCTCCCTCTCCTCTCCTCCTGCTCCTCTCTCTGACAGGGCCTGGCTGCTGCTGCAGTAACTCCTGGGCTCTGTCAGCTGGGCCACTGGGATGCAAATCTCTTCTTGTCCCCTTGGGGTGCCATCGATACTTTATTAAGAGTTTGCATCTCTCTTTATCCACTGAAGTGATGGACTAACTGCATTTTCCTTCCTCTCTAGTGGTCTCAGAGGACAATAAATAAATAGATATTCCCTAAAAATGTCTGTTAAATAATGGCTGAAGGAGAATCAACCCATAATTTATCTAGGTTTCCTTAAAACTGGAATTTGTTTTAAAAAATGTGTGTTTCAAGTATCATTTCCCCCTTCTTTTTCCTGAAGCCATGTCATAAAACAAGTTACCGATACATAACTGAGATTTGTTTGGACTGAATATCCAAAAATCTGTCTGAAAATCCAATGCATCCACACATCACATTTTGCAAATATAATCTCTAAACTATATTTGACAGGGGACATGATTTGGATGTGATAAATCCTCCCTTCTGTGGGGGATTCTTGGAGCTGTGATTTATTTGAGGGCCAAGTTCTAACCAACAAAGATTCACCAAAGCTTCAAAGCCACTTGCTTCAGTTCACCCAAACCCATGCTGAGTCCCTTGGGCTGGCCAGGATCAGTTTGTGCTTAATCTGATGTAAATGGCAGTGAAATCCTCAGAGAAGCTTCCCATTAGATACAAGGCTAAACACACACTTTGCCATTCTTATGAAAACAGAGAAAAACACTTTTCTGAAGCCATAGCAGCACCCTGGGTTGCTGGGGCACACGTGCTGCAACACAGCTGGTCACCCACTGATTTTCTCCAAAGCCCTCTCAGTATTTTGAGGATAAAGGAGGTGAAAGAGCAGCTCCTCCATATTCTACATTTCCCCTGCTTAAACACAGGGCCCCACGCACTATATAAGGCACATCTTACAAACCTTTCATCAAGTACAGAATTATCCATTTCCTCATGGGCTTTTCAATAGGCTCATCAGGACAGCGTCCAAATGCTTCTCAAATACTCACGGATGTTTCCTCAGAGCAGTCTGATGAGGATGGGAAAAGACGAGGTCCTGAAGGAGGAAAACTAGGACAAGTCACTAAGGTCCTAGAGGATGAAAGCTCTGGGATGAGTCATTGCAAGATTGATGTGTCCAGGGTGAGATAAGGGAGACCTGTTGTTTCCAGGGCTGAAGCTACTGGCACTTCTTGGCTCAAGACCCTGCTCCAACACCTCCAGGCAGGTGAGGGCCCAGCACCCCAGTGACACAGAGCACTGCAAACATCTTGGACGTGCACAAAACGAGCTCCATGGCAGAGGCTGACCCCAGAGTGCACCCCGCTACCTCCTCTGGGAGAGCTACCTCCCCCTTCCTGCAGCTCACAGCTTTATTCACTCAATGCTTTGCAGGTTAATCAAGGAGAGGAACCTGTGGTCCCATGGCATTGTCCTCCCAGCTGCTCTTGGTAAAGATTTTGGCTGCAGCCCACTAACTGGGCACTGATGGGATGTGGCTTAGGTCCACTCTGAACTTCTCTGCTATTGGCTCTCTTTATTCTGATGGAAGGTAGTCTTTCCCAGACTTGGCTGTAATTGTTTTCCATCCCCCAGTTTCCGTAAAAATATTCCTGGGTCCATATTCCTCAAAAAGCTTATATTTCTATAAAAGGAGTCACTGCTTTCACCAAAACAGTTCACCCTGTTTGTCAGCCTCACCTTGCCTCACTCCCTCTCCATCCTTCAAGACAGGAAGACTTATGAATAAGAAAGGTTTGTTTAGCAAGTCAAACTCCAAGATGACTTTAAACTGAAGGCTGTGAACAAAGAGAAGACAAAGCACAGGCATTTAGCACTGCAGCTGGATAACCCTCTAATTGCCTTGTCTTTGTCTAGAACTCATCAGGTCTTGCCCTGCACATCAGAGTGCACATGGCAGTGTTTGGGAGGTAAATGCAAATACTCAGCTTGAAACCTGGTGTTTCGTGATCCCCTGCCACATGCCCATGGGGGTGAAGGCCGTCCCATTTCCTCACATCATATTTTAAGCAAATGTTTCCTTCCAATCTGCAACCTTCTGGCTTTGTAGAGCTTGTTTTCAGCACCCCACCTCACAGACACCCAAAGTTACACACACCATGTTCACAGTCCAATTAGACTCATTTAATTTCCTGCTGAGTTTCACAAGTACATTGGCCACAGCCTTGTGCTCCACACTGCTCGAGGCTCCAGTGCTGTGCCCCAGCAGGGACTCTTGTCCCAGCTTTCCCAGATGCTAAGGAGGAGAAATGCCAGTAGTTCAGTGCTTCTTCCACACCTGCAGGCCACGCATGCTGCACCTTCCAGCACCTTTCCCCTGGGCTGGATTCTGGCACTTCACAGTCTCATGACCTTTGTTCCTTTTGTAGATGGAGCCTGGAGCAGGAATATTTGCTGAGCATCTTTTCCACTTCCTCCAGAATCCCTTTTTGAGATGGAAACTGCACCTCCCCTACACCATCTCTTTCATTTGTACATGAGCACACATCAGACACAACACCTTAAGACTCTTGATTAGCCTCTTCCTAATTACCCTTACCACAGCACCCATGCACCACTAAAGTAGGAGCAACAATGGATGTAAATATACTACACAGGGCTCAACTTTTACCCTTATAACTCTTATCTCAGTTTCTCCAGGCAGTATTCTCTTTGAAGAGTAAAATGCTCTCTTCTCAGTCTCACTTCTGATACTCTTATTCAAAACAGAGGAGTCTCACTTTTCTTTCAATTAACAGTAGTTTCCTCAATCACCTCCCCATCTTCATAATAAGATGCAGAGCTTCAGTTCTGGACAGGTTTAATGCAACCTCCCTAGGATCCCAAAAAGCCACAGTTCTTTTGAAAAAAAATCAGGAGGACTTTAGACATTAAAGAACAAGTTCGACAACAGTTGGATGATTGAACCAATCCTGCCTTGAGTCATGAAGAGCTAGATGACATCTTAAAGCCTCTTCCATCCCATTGTATTATAAGTTTTATTTCATCCAAGTAAAGATGATCAGAGAGCGTATTTTCCATTGGCATTTCCCAGCTTTTGAGCATTTGCAATCTTAAGAATGTTCTTTTAAGGGGAGATTCTTGCGCAGATGGGCACCCTTAATGGATCAAAAAGAGGATAAAGTTGTTTGAACACTGTCAATCATTCCATCTGTGTCAGGTTTGTATGAGATGCTGTCAGCTGCTGCTTGGAACAGAAGGAGGAGGATAAGAGTCTCTGGACACTGAGGAGCCCCACGGGCCAACAACTACACCCTGCTCCCCCCGTGCCTCGGCAGCGAGGCAGTTAACAAAGCATTTTTGTTCATGTGAAAACACAAAGCAGCTGCTTAGCTCTACACTTGGCAGAAGACAGCAGCCCCCTCTGCACTCCTTGTCTTCTGCTGCTCTTGGATCATTGCAGACCTAACCAGCTGTTGCATTCCACATGCCAGTTACACCAGTTTAGGAAAGCAAGGGCAGGGAGAGCTGTATGGCTGTACAAAGAGGAGTGAGAATAATACACTGCTGAACCAGAAAGGACAATATTTATATAATAAACATTTTCAGGAACATAATGATTCCTTTGTTGTCAAAATTTTGGAATGGTTAATTGCACACACGAAAAGTGCACCTAATCCACACGCTCAGAGGCAGTTAATGTGTTCCCAAAGTGTCTGTGCACTGCAGATCTGGCCATCTGCACAGCCCTCCCTGCACAACTCCTTGCAAAATAGGGTGGGCAAATGCACAAGCACTTCTGAAAATAAAGTTGCGTGTATGAAATGCCTCATTTTTTATGTCTGTGAATATGCAACTTGGGTGATTTTGTTTCCAAGTTTAAAAATAACACTCCAGACCGAGCACTGGGGGTTTATTGCAAAGCAGTTCACAGTAGTTCTGTTCTGGAGAGGGGGTTCAGGTGTGAACTGCAGTTTGGTCTTGTGATACAGTGGACACAGTCACAGGTTTCAGCTGCAGACTGAGATTCTGAGTCAGAAGCTGCCTGCTCCTTCAGATGGCCCTCGAGTTTACTGAGTTCTGACTCAAATTTAGAGCAAAAATTTATGTGAGTCAAAACAGGCTTAGTGTGAAAACTTTCCTGATACTGAGTCTCTAGGAATCAGTTTTTTATGTTTGATTTCTTGGATCTCCAGCTTGTAGCAATGCCTGCCAGTAGTGCAAGTCCTCAGTGGCCACCACATGGATTCCCAAGCTTTTTTTTTTTTTTTAATGCAAGCTAAAAATCTTTAAAACAGAGGAAATACAGCCAAATGTAAAACCGACATTAAATGGCATCCAAGCAAATGGTACTCGAAAGAGGAGGGAAAAGTTTTTCTTACACTAAAGACTTGAAATTTTTGAATCACTTCTCTCAACAGATTTTTGTTTTAAAAGGAATTATCTCAAACCTTTTCCATTTGCCATAAAAAATTTAAATTATATGTACCATAATGATATCAGGTCAATAGAGATATCTAAAGATTTAGAATATTGCTATTTCATAATTGGACTATTTCCTATCTAAAGAAGAACTATTCCAAATTTCAAATTATAAAGTCACTTTCAAATAAGAAACACAGCTTTCTTTATGAATATGTTGAAAAGTCCTCATTCAATAATTTCTTCCAGAATTCCTGAGTATTCATGAAAGCTGGCCTTTCTCAGAGAACTGGATAGATTTCACTGAAGCAGCAATCATGTAATAAACCAAAAAGTCCTTGAGCAACAGCAAAATGCTTTATTAAAATAATGAAAAAAGCCTTTTCTTTCCAGTACAGCTCAGGAGGTGAGCACAGTAAACATAATGAAGTATGGTGCATGGTTGTCTGCTCTGGTTAATTTGTTATATCCTGTAATGTACAGAAGTTGGAAACTCGACTTGCCTTCCAAGCAGCTTTCCTAGCACCTTCCTTCCCCATCCAGCCCAGGACACAGAGTGACCCTGACAGAAAAACTCCCACAGGAGACCTGCTGCTCTGCTTCTCCTGGCATTAGGAGCAACTGGGATGCTGGAACTGCTCCTGGGGGTGCCCCATTGGGGCAGGATTAGGTAACTGCAGTGACTGCTGGGTGCTGAGGGATGCTCACCTGGGAGCTGTTGTTGGTGGGATGTAGGATAATGGCTTATTAGGTCAGGCATCCCATTTCCAAAAGAACCCTTTTATCTTCCTGATGGACTGAATTGTTACTGTTAGCAAGTGGTGTGTGGGATTTGTGGTAATGGCATTACTGACTGACTTAAAATGCAGTGATAGTGCCAGGCTGTTCATTAATCACTTTCAGGTGCTTTTGGTATTGAGGTCTCTCCGTGGCTACAGAGATTTGGGTCTCTCCCTAAAAAACTGGGCCAGGGGAGATTTAGATTGGATATTAAGATTGTGAAACACTGGAAAAGGCTGCTTAGGACAGTCACCATCCTTTGAAGGATGCTGTAGAAGTGGCACTTGGGAACATGGCTTAGTGGTGGCCTTGGCAGTGCTGGGGGAAGTGTTGGACTTGATGATCTCAGAGTCCTTTGCCAACCTAAACGATTCCACTGTTCTGTGAATGGCCCTGCACTCACCAGCAATGGTGAGTCACTTCAGCAAGAGCTCTTCTGAAGGTTATCCCTCCTGCACATGTTTTCAATAATACCTTTTAAAGAAAGGTTCTCATTTCTGAGAGCTACACATCAAGTCCTTAATCTTGGTTGTGCTTCCTGAAATAGAGGAAATAACCAAGGATACCTGCTCAGTCAGGACAGATCTTTTTGAAATCCTTGCTTTACAGTTTGCATGAACACCAGGAGAGCACAGAATCCCCCACTGCTATTTTACTGTGATGTTTTTTCTGTGTAAGTAACCTGCACTTTCACTGGGACTGGAACGCCCTTTACCCAGGGCTAGTGGTTATTCCAGAATTAATTCCTCTTTGATACTAGAAACCTCCCCCTTTATTCCAAAAATTTGTTTCTAAGAACTGGCATTTTCTAACCCAAAGACTTTTAATGACAAAATTCCTGAACAGCTCTAATTATACCCTATGGCTCAGCCTGAGGGATAATATTTTTACCCTCTGTGAACAGCCATCCAGCATCCCATTATGTGCCCCTAATCTTCAGGAGCCTGGAGGGAGGACCATGGGTGAGAAGCACAGAAATTTGGGGAGCTTTTAGGTGAGGCCACACTGCTTCTTTAGCTACCCTGGACAAATGAAACCCTACTCAACTGCTGCAGGATCAAAACTGGGTGGAAAAATGTTACAAAACCAGCTGTGCACACAGTGGGAAAAAAAGACAGACAAAGGACGTCCCCACCTTACCTGTGCAGCCCCAGCTGAAGAGAGGTGAACATCAGCCTCCTGCTGAAGGCAGAAGCTCCTGGGGCTCAGGCTCCAAGTGCTCCCCAGCACTGGGGTGATGTGAGGGGCTGTGCATGGGCAGCGATTCCTCGGTGCATCCTCCAGCTCTCCCTCCAATTTTTAAAGCACATCACCAAGCTTTGGAGCTATCATTCCAATGAAGATAATTATTACTATGTCATGCACACATATATGTATGTATATATATATATATATATATATTTATATAAGCTCCAGATCCCCATGAGGTTTCTTCAGATTGTCCCAGAAAGAAAACATTTTCATTGTGTGGGCTGTGATTGGGAACATATGGACCCACCTCACCCCACTCTGGTACTAATTACAAGGGGAGAGGAGCCCACTGCAGAGGTTTCTTTAATTCCTTGGGTTTGGAGACTCAGCAACCGAATTACCTGAGAAGGCTGGAATGTCTCTGGGGTACAATCAGTCAGGCAGCATTTGGGTCAGGCCAGGGTGGGTAATATGTACAGGCTGGCAGCATCGTGCAGCCATCCAACTGGGGAAAGAGGAATTTCTCTTAATTAATGGCGTGATGTATGACACCTTAGCAGCAAAAACTCTTTAATAAACCCTGATGCCTCCTTTTGCAGTTCACACAAGATGAAAGCTCGCTGGGATACCTGTAGGAACGGGGCATTCAGAAATGCTGGCAGAGCAGCTTGTGGTGAGGGAGCTTTTAATAGCTGCGCACGGAGCTTTTGATTCCGGAGTCGATTTTAGGCAAAGCTGCCTTGGAGCAAAGGAAACAAGTTTCACTTTCAACCTTGCCCAAGGCTGCTACCCAGAGATGAAGATACCAGTGAAGAAGACCAAAATCTTAATTTAATTAACTATAATTCCCAATAGGACACGCTTGGGAGGTTTTGTTCAGAGCATGTTTACCTGAATCTGAGCTGAAGTACTGGCTTTCCAAATTCCAGTTCCAGCTTTTGTTTGGCACAGGACTGAGACACAGACTACATGTAAAGCCCAGATTCACTCAGATTTGCCCAACGTATGAGGGTACTCAGATTTTCAAAATACATGTTTACTTTTTGAATAAACTTGGCCTTTTCCCACACTAAAAGCTCTTTATTTAAACCTCTCATTTTGGTCATGTCTTTTCCATCTTATATTTCTTAGACTGCTAGGTCAAAAAGTGAGTAAATAGGTCAAATGTTTCATAGAAAATGGAATACAGAGGCGATGTGGCTAGGACTTGGACTCCAGAGCTCTAAATTAGGCATATTAGCAAAACTGCTATGAATTACTATTTATTCTTATGCTCTTTGATGGTGTTTGCCTCCTTGAAGACCAGTTTTTGGTTTCAACCAAGAAAGGGTAGGAAATGAAAATGCCCCAGCTCTTGGCAACTGTTGAGATCCCTCAGCTGAGATCCTGGAAGCACAGAAATATGAAAAAAGAAATAAAATCAGGGCTCACCAAATTCTTCAGAAAAATCAGGGATGACCCCTCTGGCTCAGAGAAGGGACACAGACCCCCAGCTGCAGATGTGACAGGAAATTTCAAATTCCTGTATACACAAAAACAATTTCAAAAAGCATTTTGGGACTCTTGTGTAAGAAACTTAAAGCAACTTGTGCCACTACAGTTAAAAAGGGGTGACAGATGTGTTTGACCTGAGACTAGGACCAGGGCATTGTGTGACACTTTAACTGTCCCACTCCATATCCATGAGCTCTGTGCAGGGCAGCCTGAGGGGAAGGACTCTGCAGAGCAAACACAGGACATTGGCCTTATCTCTGCATCACACATCACACACCACAGTCACTTTGCTTTTCTTCCATGGCTTTCCCTAAAGGTGAGAAACAGGAAAACTCTCAAACTCCAATGAGCAAAAAAATTGCATTCCCCAAAGAGGAAAGGAAAGAAGAAAGACTTTGCTCCAAACCTGCTGCCTCATTGTGGTACAAAACTTCTTTATTTCCCTTTTTTTTTTTTTTTGAGAGAGAGAGAGAGCAATTTAGTGTGGCAAATAAAAGCCCAGCTAATTTTTAAATCAGCATGTAGCCAACTCAGCCACCCAGTAGCTCTGTCCTTGGGCAATATTATTGAAGCACACACAATCTATACTAAAGCGATCAGCTTCCTTCAGGCCTGCCAAGGGGATGCGTTAGGCGAGCCCAAAATATGACAGAAGGAAATTTATGTGCAACTTTTACACATAATATCTCATTATGACTCTCCCCAATCTTTCAATTTTAAAAATAAACGGCCTTTGTAATGATTTTACCAGGAGCATGTTGGAATGGAGATTGAAAAAGAGAAAGGAAAGTGGCTTTGGCCACAGTTATTTCTTTTGCTCTTCTTCTCTCGGGTTTTTCTTTAATTTTCCTGAAGATGTTTCCACTCAATTTAGGAAGAAATGGAATTTCCCCCTCCCTGCCACCACTCTTTTTCTCTTTTGCCCACGTTTTCAAAGAATGGAATGGCTGACATAATGAAGCCTATGTCAATAGCAAAGTCATTTTGACCAGTTGGTAAATAATGAAAGTTTCCACTTAACGTGCAAGCCAGCTCACCCAGGGGATGAGGGCTTGGTCCCCTCCCAGGCCAGCAAACTGTCATCCCTTGCACGGCACACACAGCTGAGAGCTCTGCCTTGCAGCAAGGAGAAACCAGAGTCCAGCTGAGGCCAGAGCCAGATGCTGCTTTGCCACAAAGAACACGAGCTTTTGGACACTGGAGTGCCAATTGCACAACCACGTCAGCTGGTGCTTGCAGGATCAAGCCCAAAATGGAATGGAAAAAAGCTAGAATAAATAAGTTTGCACAAATAGAGGGGGGAAAGCCCCAGTGATGATGGATTTGCCACACACAATTGCCAGAGCTGAGCTCCAGGATTTGGTTTGAAAAAGAAAGGGCAATTCTGGTCCTTCTCCCCTGAGATGCCAATCCTTCTTGCATGACTTTCCACTGTTTCACTGTTTTACCAGCAGGAATGATGCTGCTCATACTCCACACACCACAGCTTGAGAACCCAGGGGAGGAACTTATACCTAAGGTGAGCATCAGCTATAAGCATTTTCGGGAACTACCTTCTCCGAGTGGGGGTAAGGAAAACAAACAAAGCCAAACTCTCACAGCTTCTGCTGGTGGCAGAATGGGATGTTCTCAGAGTGGGAAGCAGAATCACTGCCAACATACACTGACTGGTGGAGAGAGAGTTCCCACTGCGGGCTGGTGGGCAAGGGACCATTGTCAGGCAGAGAGAACTGGAGCAAATGTAAAAATATCCTGGTCTGTACAGAAAAAGCTTTCACTGCTACACAGTGCTGTACTGTGCTTCCTTTGCATCCCAAATATCTTCTGAGGAGACAACAGTCCTTATGTCTGTGTCCCTCTAGTTCATCTCTTCTCCTCTCTGAAGGCCACATGCTGGGACAGGGTCCTGCTTTTAACCATATTTTCTTCATTCATGCATGGCTGCTTCATCTTGTCTATGACTGCACACTGCTTGGTTTTCACTTTTGATGTGCTTGTGAGGCCAGCAGTAAAGTTATCTGCACCAAAGACCTGTAAATGTCTTCTGGTGGATTCATTATTCTCCTCATCGATCGCACACCCCTCCGGTGTGCCCAGCACAGCCCGTCAATATCTGCCCTCATGGACTCCATGGGTGATCCCCTCCCTCAGGTGGCTTTCGACCACATCTTTGCTCTCAGGGATGAGCTATGAATTATTTGTGTAATTCTGGACCATAAGAAATATTTGGGCCGGGAACTGAAGTAAATAAGAAGAATGTGTATATATATATTTAGTAAATGGCCATGACAAAAATAACATCAGGAAACACAAAGAGTAGAAGAAAAGATATCTATTTTGGCAAGAAGACTGTGTATTTTCGTTGTATTTATGATGTATTAGTTCTACATTTGAAGAGATCATTCAGTTTAGGCAGGAAAATTTCACTTTGTTTACTCTTTTCAATACAAAAGAAAAAAAAAAAAGACAGAGGTCAAATTGTGATCCTCAGTAGCTTATTCATGTTACCTAGAACAAAACAACTGGAGGTGAGAACTGAACAAGGATCTCCCCAGGGTGAATCTACAGGTTAATTCAGCTCTTTTAACCATCCCACCACAGCCTGGAAAAAAAATATAAATCATAGAAGGAGTCTTTCAACAGAAGGATGAAACGGAGCATACTGAATTTAGAAATATTTAAGGCAATTTACCAGTTGATGGTGGTCAGCAGGGGTGGGCTGTGATAGCAGTTTCACTGCAATATTTGTTTTGTGAGGGAATAGCTGCATGAACTTTGGTACCATTAGTATTAGTGGCATAAAATGTCATCAGATGAAGAGAATTTCGGAGAGTGTGGCAGAAAATCATCAGTCTGGGAGCTCCTGTGGGCATAATGCAGCCAATGAGTTCTCTGGACCTCAGTTTTCCCCACTGTTAAAGAGGTACAGCCCATTAGGATGGTGAGAATTCATTTTTTCTCAGATACTGCTTTGAATTTGTCATCTACCATGGACATGCAGTGAAGTGTGGAAGAATCATAGAATGGTCTGGGTTGGAAGGGACCTTAAAGATCTTTTTATTCCAATCTCCCCTGGCTGGGACATATTCCACTAGACCAGGGTGCTCCCAGCTCCATCCAGCCTGGTCTTGACACCTCCAGAGGTGGGGACTTCAGACTGAACTCATTTTGAACACCCTGACACGGGCTGGACATGAAATATCTGGCAGTAAAAAACCTGAACACTGAGCATCCAGAAGGGAATACTGCAAGGCCACTGACTGCAGTAGAAATGTGGAATCATGGCGTGGTTTAAGTTGGAAAAGACCTTTAAGATCAGCGAGTCCACACGTTTGTGCTACAACATAATTGCTGAGCTTGTAAATCAAACAGCGCAAAAATTAGCATGTGGCTGTTGTGCACACACCTTAACATCCCCCATTCCACTGAATCCTTTATATGGAAAAATTTGCCTCTTACCTTAAACAGATTTAAAGTGAATTTGCCTCAGATCTTTCCGCGCTTGCCACATCTCCAGGTAATGGAGGTAACCTGGCAATGCTTCTGCTCTCACTGAGCAATCTGAGGCTAAAACCCTTGACGTGAAGGCACCTTTGTTCCACCACTGGATTCTTTGGAAGTACAAGGCATTGGAAGCATCCCAAAACCATTTTTCCATTTGTAGAATGAAGAGTCTTTTCTACTGAGTTGTTATAACTGGATCCACCACTACAGAAGTTGGGCGTACCTTTGCCATATTTTCTATATGGGGTATGAACACATATTTCTTTCCAAACACATTTATTTCCAAAAGAACAGACCGACTAGAAAACTCAGAATTTAAGAAAATTAAAAATGACAAGAGGCTGGGAATGAGGAGAGCAGAGCACACTGCAGTGGGGCTATTTCAGCCTCATGTGCTCCTTCGGAGACCTCCTGTCCCAAGCCAATGTCACACTTTTGCTCCCAGCAGGGTGACCACAGGGGAGAGGACCTGGTCTGGCCACTTGGTCACAGCTACCTAAGGCAGCCAAAAAGTTCAGTGACTCCCTGTGGTTTCAAATCCCAGAACCCGTAAAGCACAAATACAGGTTTCAAATACGAGGCTGTGACCTCTCCACTCACCAATAAAACATGCCCAAAGTCATAATAAACAAAACATTACAATTCAGGGTGGCAAGGCAAAAACCAGTCATATGTATTTTCTTTCTGGCCACTTAAGCAAATCTTAGCCTTTACCAAAAAGTACCTCGGTGAACTAAGTTAGCAAAACAATCCTGATTACAACATAAGTTAGAAAAAAATAAGTCAAATAAACTTAACCTAGAGTTTCTCATGGGATGTTTTATGTTCTTGTTGTTGCAGAGTGGAATATGGGCCAGGATAAACATGGAAGGGACACAAGTGTGATAATATAATGACACCTTTTACTAGCTCAAAGACAAAAAAAAGAAAAACAGAACTTCAGATAAATCAAAGGCCTTTTTTCTTCACTTTCAAGATGCAGAAAGGAAAAACCACAGCTTGTATATTTCTGACAATACTCATCTTGTCAGGAGCATGAACTCACGTTGTTGGTTTTTCACATCTCTGGATAGGGAGGAGGAAGGGGAGAAAAAGAGTGGCTTTGTAGGAATTGAAGGACCTGACATCTGGTTATACAAAGATACAAATTTCCAGGTCATACTTAACAGCACGAATAATAAACTGCAAAGAGTTGCTGGCTACTTTCAGAGTGACACTGGGTAACCTTGTTAAGCTGTTTTCCCTGGGCTACCGACGGAGCCCCAGCCCATCGCAGTCAGGGCAGGAGCAGAGGCAGAATTTTAGGAAATACTTTTGCAGGAGATAAAGGTGGGCACTCCTGTGTATCTGGGGCTTTTCACAGAGGGGACAAGATTCAGAGCTGCTAGAAGGAAAAGAACCAAAACCAAACTAACACAAAAAAACTCCAAACAAAACAAACAGTGCCCAAGAAGAGATAAACCCACGGATAAAAGAGATGTGCTGGCAGCCTGGTATCTGCTGGCTATTATCAGAGTTGGTGCAGTGGATTAATGATTTCTTTTCCATCCTCTTACATCTTTTTCAGCCCCTGCCATCATTTGTTACAGCATCCTTGGTTACTCAGATTGACAAAAGGGGAATAAACTTTACCCTGCAGGTGTTTTCAGGAGAAAAGATCTTTTCCCCAGGAAGTGGATACTAGATTTAGTGAGTAATAGCTTTTCTTCCCAACAGTTCAAGGCACTGAAGTAGCAGACAATTTTGCCTGGGTATTTCTGATATGCCCACCTACGACCTAAACAATACTGGTCTCCTGTGAATATACATTTTTCAGTGTAGGAAATATGTTAGAGCAGTAGGCTAGAAAGTGTATTAAAGGGTCTATCACTTCCGTTGATTTTAAAGGATTATGTTTTGACATCTTTGGCGCAGACAGACCAAGAAGCTTAAAATGTATTTATCACACAAGGACCAGATTAAATCCATTTTACCCTTTCTAAGTAGATCTCAAACTTCCTTAGCAATAATGGCATATTTTTTTTCAATTGACTAAAAAATAAAAAAAAGGGATTAATAGGATTTAGGATGACTGGAAAGAAGAAGAAATCTCTAAAGGAAATTTCTGAATACAGGCAAGGGAGATAGAAAGAGGGGGTTTTCCCAACACTTTGTTTCCTGTTAATACCCTTGTACCTTCATTTAGTGCAAAACTGCAAATCACTTATTTCCCTCAATGCTAGTATACAAATATAAAATACATACAGAGTTATTATTTATTACATATGTTTATGGTTGCAGACGTGCAAAGAGGGAGAGCAGGAGGAATGCAGGGATGTATTTAGGAGGCAGCCAAAGAAAAGCTGAAGGAACAGGAGAGAAATCATCAACTAATCAGCTCTGTCAGGATGGGTTCAGGGGCAGGGTGAGGGACAGGGAGAGAGACTGGTCCCACACAGGAATTGCAGCAGCTGACAGAGAAGCCACAGGCCCTGATCCGGCTGCAGCACTGGCTCTTGACCCCGTGTCTGAAATGCTAAGCAGCATTTCATGGAACAACACGTTGCATTTTTACATTTTTGCTCCAACAGCATTACTCTGGAACACAGAGGCACAGTAAAGAAGGAGAACAAAAATCTTTATTTATACCTGGAGCAGTTTCTGCATTTTCCACAGAGGAAGGAACCCCTGGACAAAGTGGAAGGGCTGGGAATATCCCCATGGGGCAGCCCTGGGAACGTGTGCACTGCAACCCAGCCCCAGATGGGCTTGGGCTCACCCGCCCTGCCGAGCTCCAGCGCTCCAGGAAAAACCTTGATGAGTTTTAAAAACAGCTGGAGAGAACATGTTCCATCTCCACGGATTGCCTGGAAGCCTGGACCGTAGCACAGGAGTTACCCCATTTCCAAGGACTGCAGGGAGGATAATTTTGCTGATGTTGGGTGTGCCGTGGCTGATTCAGAGATACCCAGGCAGCACCAGGGAGAGTGCCCAGAGATTGGGAGATAGTGGCCACAGTGAGCTGCTACCTGCCAGCACTGTGGAGAGAAACAGAGTGCTGCCCATCAGCTCACTCCCACCCAGTTGCTGCTCTAGCTCTGTAAAAACAACTAGGAGAGCAAACCAAATGGCAGTAATGCATGCCTTACATCCCTTAAAATTGCTGTTCTGCGTTTCTCTTGGTCTCTGGGCAACCAAGCTATTGTCTGCTGCAGTAGTAAGATGAATAAATATTAAATCTCTTTAAGGTTATTTTTATGGATTATACAGATTTTAGTTAACAATTACTCTGCCACTAAGGCTAACATGATTTAGATGTTCTCATTTGTGGAAGGTTCAACACTGGCACATGGACACAGTGAGAATGCCAGGCTGAAAAGCAGCTCTGATATCCAGTTAACATATAGGAAATTTCACAGGACATAGTGCATAGGCTTTTTTGTATTTCTTTGCCACAGGAAACTTTGAAGGGTGAATGTTTTTGGAGACAAGGCCTACAGAGCAGGCCAAGCAACAAGATGTAAAACATCAGCTTTACCCAAGTGCATTGCACCTTTATCCAGGCTTAAATTGAAATACTACTCTTTGCTACAAGCATAATGAAAAAAGAGGGAAACCCATTTTGCTGCCAATTTTGGAAGGGCAAGGATGGTTTCTACTATAAGAGAGGCCAAATGAGTGTCTGCAGTTGACCTGTCTACAAATGTCTGCTTAGACAACAGCTGAAATTGGCCTTGATACAGGAAATCAAAAGAAAGAGAAATATATGAGTGATCTATAGCATTATTTATTGTAGCAGCTTTGGGTCATTCCACAGGTCACACATTTGCTTTATTGGATTAGCAGTGAACACGTGTGCATCACACAGAGCAAATTCTTGTCTCTTTTGGTCTGGTTTTTTGGCTAGGTAGCAAGAAAACACCATTTCTCCTTTACCATAAGGGAACACTGACAGAAAGCTTTACCCCAGCACCTGCCAGCCTCACCCCAAATCTCTGTGCAGCCCTCCTTCAGCCATGCACAGGTGTCCCCTTCTCGTCCCACCATGGTCCCCTTAACCTGAGCCACTGCTTCAGCCTCCCCTCCAAGCCATCCATGCCATGTGGAGTGGGCAACTGGCTACCAGTCACAATCCTGATTTTGTGAAAATCAAAGAAAAATCTCCCAATTCTGGAAAGAGCAGCTGCCCTAAATCTCCGTCACTGGTGCAGCTCTTTAAGAGCACAGTAATTCTCCACCAAATTGAATCTTCCCTGACAATTGGCAGCACATCAGAGGCAATTCACAGGCATATTTTTTCCCCTTTCCTAACAGGAAATAGGGCTTGTGTTACATTTACAGTGACCTGGAGCTCCGGGGGCAGACTAATATCTCACCTAAACAAACAGACAGTATTTCTTCCCCGATACAGGCAGATGGGCTGCAAGGGAAAGCTGACTTGGCTGTGGCCTTCCCAGCTCCCAGCAGCGGTGTGGGAGGCACCAGCAATGTGCAAACCTGTGAACACCAACACAGGGATCCCCAACGCAGCGCAGGATGATGGCTCAGAAAGTTTGGAGCTGCAGGTCAGATTTTGCACTTGGTCTTTGTTTTTGTTTTTATGAAATGACCATTGCCTCATCTCCTGGGGGCCTCAGGGGGGCACCTCTGATGGTGTGAACTTTGGGGTTCATTGCTCAACCCATGGTAAGGCAGAGAGGACCCAGAAAGCCCCCTCTGCTAAACCTCTCCACCTCCTTGCAGTCTGCAGCATTTCCCCAGGAGGTTCCCACTTGCCTTTGTGGCAACAGGGAGATAATTCTGGGCTTTATTTGTGGTGGATTTGAAAAAGCAAACTCCAAACTGTGTGAAGCGACTCTGGGGGACAGTAACTTACAACAGATGTCACGATTGTTCAGTGTCTGACTGACGAGAGAGCCCTCAGAAACAACAAACGCCTACATGTGCTCGCAAGACAAATAATATTCAGATACTATTTTTCTTGGATTTCCCTGCCCTGTTATACTACTGTCTGCTTTGCCCTGAAGTGAAAGCCTGTTCATCCCTTGTAAAAATCAGAGAAACAAACCCAAACTGATGGGGAAATCTCCTGA
Source organism: Rhipidura dahli (assembly GCA_013399225.1). Lineage (NCBI taxonomy): Eukaryota > Metazoa > Chordata > Aves > Passeriformes > Rhipiduridae > Rhipidura > Rhipidura dahli. The sequence goes on along the minus strand of VXAC01002488.1, from coordinate 35,145 downwards.
TTGCAAAACCCCGCACCATAAGCGCATCACACCAAGCATGCACACGAAAAGCAGAAGTGAAAAGAAGTTTCACACCCAGTACCTCCAAATGCCAAAGGCAGCAGAAAATCCTGCATGTTTCAACAGCTCACCTATCCCAGAAATGGGATTCACCTCTCTGCTGCCCCAAACCCCACTCAGCTTAACAGAAGCTGCTGTTCTGGAATAAACAGGCTTTGCTTCAGATCCTCAGCTTCCCCCAGCGTGCACAGGATCAGGCCTCACCAAGCTCCCATGCCTTTAGGAAAACCAAGGAAAGCACAGTTTAGAGCTGAAGGCAAAATATGCCCCATATCTCAAATATTTTTTGCTTTCCAAAATACCATGAAGAACTCAGAAGTCTGCAGCTCCTCCCCTGCATGTCTGTCCCCCTCCCAGCGAGGGGGAGGGACACCCCAGCAGCTCAGGGTGAGCACCCATGTGAAGAAGTCTCTGTGCAACACCTTCCTGGGCCTTCACCCATCCCACAGAATTCCTGTCTGAACCCAGTACAGGAAAAATTGCACTTCAGGCTGCTGAGAGCCAGACAAAGTCTGCCTTTCTAGACCAAACCAGAACAGTGGCAGGGGGAGTGAAATCCAAAGTGGGATAAATGTCTGTAGCAGAAAATATTCTCTCGGGGAGCAGCAGAGAGACGGTGTCAGGCAAAGGAGCAATGCTTCTGGAATGACTGGCTTTGAGCTGTTGTGCTGGCTTTTCAGTGAAACCACAAGTCTGTTCATGTCAGGCAAAGGCCTCTCTCTCCCTGGTTATTTCCAGGAATCGGCCATCAGCAGTTGACAATTAGAAGAGCAGCGTGAGAGCTGTGGCTGGCCGGTCTCCGCAGCTCTGAGGTTCTTGGTTCACTCTTTTTTGCAAGAGAAACAGCTGTTGACCTTGGATTTTCTGTGTCACTCATGGCCACGGCGTTGGATGGAGGTATTTTAGGATGACCATGTCTGTTTACACCAATGTTACAACACAACCCGTACAAATCTCGCTGTTAGGTGGACAAGCAATGTGCCAGCCAGCTGTCACTCCTACTTGTGTGGACACTCTCTAATCATTCCCTTCGCCACTTCTGCGAGGCTAGGGCTGAATTTGGGAAAGCCACTGAGTTTTAACTCCCTGAGTCTATTTTGGGGCCCCCAAAACCTCCTGCTGAAGCTCGGTGAAACCCTATGCCAGCCTCAAACGAGTGAGAATTTTCTGTGACTGCATCCTGTGGTTTCAGCTGGTTTTGCAATTAAGTTTGTGTCCTAGTTTCGTTCTGAATTTCAGCTGATGCCATGCTCAACTCAGATAAATCAGAACCTTAAAATGAAACTCGACCCTGAGCCTTGTCTCTGAACTAACTGTTGCCCTACACTTTCTTTTTTTGTTGTTATTCTCTTCCCCACCCCACTTCCAGTCAGGTCAAACTCTCCCCCAGTCACTTCTCTTTCCTTTATGGCACAAGGAGTCTCCCAGGGTGTTTGGAGGTGGCTACTGGGCCTTTCCTTCCCAATGCACATGAATCAGTGGCTTTGCTTTCAGTCCTCATGCACTGCTGAAAAGAAAAATGCAAGCAGCTCTGTTCTCCACGGATGATCCTGTGGTGATGGGATTTGAATGCTGGGCTCAGTATCCCCCAAACTCCCATCTGGTGTGCACACATCAGACACTGCTGCCTGTGCATCAGGAGAGCCCAGCTGATGTGACAGTGTTTGTGCAGCCTGGAAAGCACTTTCTTGCCTTGTTCATAGTGCAGAGCATGAAAAAGTAGGAAAGATAAACAAGCATTAAAGCAAAGAAGAGTGGTCAAGTGGCTCACATCTTACAAAGGCTCAAGGGCTTTGCGCCTTTCCAGGAGTCTGAGGTTGAGAAGCTAAAATCTGGAATTTAATCTAAAGCTGAGAAATGAGAGGTCAGGGGGAGCAGGCCACTTGTATGTGCCAAAGGTTTGGAGATGCAGTTGTGTGCTTTTGGTTTTGCAATTGAACGTGTTGCCTCCATCTGTGTAAACAAGGAGCAGAGAAAGTCACATTACAGAAAGAAACATAACAGCGAAAATGCAGGAGAGGGAGAGAGGGCAGGTTTTGGCTACACAGCAAAGAAACTTGGTGGGATTTCAGCTTCAACCCAGTCATGTCCTCTTTCCAATACAAATGATGAAAAAAGGAGCAATTGCCCAACAAAAGGGGGAAAGGTGAAAGACCTTTTGAGGACTGTACCAGCCAGGCCAGCCACAATGACCTGTGAGAACTCAGTTTGATTTTTATGTGGTCGGAAGTGTGCCTAGGACTCTAAATAATGCTGTCTTGTGTGGAATGTTATACAGAGTCCCAGCTAGATGGGGTCCTGAGTCGACACAAATTGAGGGAAAATGCTGCAGGAGTCCCATGCAAATAAATAAATAGATATAAAATTTCAGCGCCCTTTGGAAATTTACAGAGGTTTTGTTATTAGGTACATCAAAATAATCCCCAGCAGCCAATAAAATCCTTATCCATGTTACCTTTGTGTAACCAGTGAATACTAGTGAAGTATTACCTCTGCATAAATGCATAAATTTTTTCTCAGTCTTATCCTGATCTGCCTTGCCCTGCCCAATATTGCCCAGCACTCCCTTTGTTCCCCAAAAGTTTTTTAGAGGTTCTCTCATACATACTTTCAGGTGCATCTTATCTGCCAGATAAGACACTGAGTTCATTTTGCTAAAAAGCTCCAGCCAAAAAAAGCTCATTTGCCAAAAACTTGTCATGTATTAATAAAAAACTCTGCCTAAATAGGGTTGTAATCAGAAGTGTCACACAAAGGGTTAATAAATTTTTAATAAAGCAATTTTTAAAAGTCAGATCATCCAATCCTGTGAAATCTGTGAGTGTCTCAGGATGTGTCTAGATTGCAGAGAAGAGGTGCCCTACTGCAAGGCTCGCATTCCAGGCACTGTGGTGCACATCCCTGCTGGATTCACTGCAGATCCTTTCTGGCCTGTGTTCCCTTAAGCAAAAACTTGAGTTTGAGGGAATCAGGGGGAGCTCTGCTCCAGCAGCAACTTCCACCCAGGAGCTGCAGGGGCTGGGGTTCACATCTCACCCAGGGCTACTGGATGTGCTGCAGGCTCCCACAATGGAGTTTGGCCAACTGGAATAAAAGTAAAATATCAATTCATGGTATTTTTTTAATCTGTATAAAGGAAATATTAATAATGTACTAATAGAAAATTTATACAGTGACTAGAATAGAATGATTGAAAAAACCTTGGGAGCTCTTACAAGCAGCTGGCATTGGCTCAGGCTGTGTATTCATCAAGATACGAGAAATCTTTAACAACAAAAAAGAAATCAAGCTGTGGAAAAGCTGCTAAAGTTTCCTTTTCTTAGCTTCGAGTGTGGGCCCATATATGGTTTAAATTTTTTTTAAGCTATCAGATATTAACAGATGCACAGAGCTTTCCCTGTGACCCTCTCCCTCTCACATACACCCCCCAAGTCAGATCCAAACCGGATAGTGTGGGCAGAACAATGGGAAGCATCTGGTGCTGTAAAACTAAACACAAAAGAAAGGAAGAAGAAAAGCACACAATTGCACACCAATTGCTTAAGTAACTGTCTCCTTCCCTCTTCCACCTTTTTTTTTTTGTTTGTTTGTTTTGTAAAATTCAAATCTCAAAGAAGATCTTTGGGGTGGAGAGCCAGGGCAGGAGAGGAGGAAGGAGGTAACCTGCACTTTCCTCAGACCAGGTCTGTTGCCTTTTCACACAGCTAATTTGTTGAGAGGAGCTGGGCAATGTCTTCTCTGGGCAAGCCTGCACTCCCTAAAATAAAGAGGAACACCTGATACCATCCATGGACTTTGATTCCACACTTAAGTGAGGTTCTTTACTATTCAATATCAACAGCACTTACTATTTTTCTGCTTCAAAATTTCCAGGCAGTGAGTCACAGAGTGAAAAAAACCAAAGGGATGTGATTTCTGTGACCCATCTTGGACAGGCAGTGGTATAAAAGGTGTAAACAATGTATTACTGCTGTCATTCCTGTTGGCATATAATTAAGAGCATTTTGGAACTCACCAGATTCCTCTATCATATCTCGGTACAATATCTTTGTCTGTAGAATATACCTACATTATGATAGTACTTGAAGCCAACTTTAGGTCTTTTTTCTCTTATCTTTTTCAAATGTGTCCAAAAAGAAAGCAGATTCAATGAAAACTCAAAGGCAGCTTTTGAAAAATCAGAAGTCAAAATGAGATTAAATGTTTCACACCACACAAATACACGAGATTTTTCCTGCCAGCCTAAGTACGTGAGGAACCAGCCCTGTGCTCTACCCTCTTTATCCCTCTTAGCTGTGTAAACTACTCAAAACTGGAGGGCACATGTCACTTACACTGACATGCAAATCATTACTGCTTTGTCTGCCAGGAAATTTGTGTAAACCAATGCTGAGTTCAGGTTCATTATATTGACATTTTCACCAACAAGTAAATTGAAAGGTTACATTGTTGACACACCAGATGTTATGCAAACTGCTTTTCAACCCATGGTTTTCATACATCTCAATAAATAAATAAATTAGACATTTACAAATTGTGTGTGAATCAATATATGGTAAATCACCAATTTATATACACATAGCAAAAACTACTGTGTGTAAACCCCATATTTCACACAATGTCAAAACCCCCTTCTCCACCCAGTACTTTTCATTTTCCTGAAAATAGCTGTCATCTATGTAAATGTTTTCCCTCAAGACCAACTGTTCTTCATGGTAAGAACAGTGCATGGAAACCTGGGTGCCTGAATTAGCACATGGTGTTATCAATGGGAGTTAAGAATCCGAGTGAGAGTTGGGCTACAACGCAGCTTTAAAGATTTGAGTTTACATAGCTAACAGAGTAGATTTGCATGTGCTAATTTCAGGAACACTCATTTTTTCAATATGGATTTGCTCCAGTTTGGATTTAGCCTCAGGCTATTTTGACCCCCTCCTTCTGCATTTTTTTCTCCCTTGACTCAAATAACAAAAATGAGCAAAATACTATTTGTCCAATGAGATACTCATGTGAGACTGTTCTCCCTTCTTGGGGATGCAAATGATCCTGGAAATTCAGCTTCCATGAAGTACATGAAGCTCAGAACAAAATCACAAGGGTTGCTACTGTGGTTTTAAAATGGTGCTTCACTCCCTCAGTTTCAGGACTAAAACCAAGAGGGCCTCACCCCAGATTAGTTTACAGAGGACTTCAGGTACCTCAGGCTCCACTACTTCAGCAGAGAAAATGGTGTTTGGTCCTTGTTTGGTCTCCTGTTGTGATCATTATTTCTCTAGAAGTCCCCTGCAGTGCCCGTGATTTCTTGCCATGCCCAGTTTTCAACATATGAATTTATCACAGTGTAAATCAGGGCAAAAGAGATTGATATCCTGAACCTCCAGCTGCAGAGAAATGAGATTTTTTGGAATGATGGTGCTGCCTTCTGCTAGTTGCCTCATCTCCTGATCAGAGCAATGTCATAACAAATCAGCTTTTCTGCAGGACCTGATACACAATGAACATACAGACACAGAATGGTCTCAATCCACTCCAAAAGGCTCCTCCAAGCTGGAAGAAGCCTTGATCAATGCAGAGCCTTCTCAACCAGCTGTGACACAGGACTGTGTCTTTCCCACTTTATAATTCTTTGCCGGGCACTCATACTGAAATTGTTTCATAACCACATGAATTTGGAGTTTTCATTTCACCCTTGGAAGAAATGTAGAGCCTGGCACACTGACAAGTATAACAGTGTGTAAAAGCACAATTAACTTATGCTCCCACCCCATTTTTTTACATTTCTAAGGAAGCCCTGAGATTTCAGAGTGATTGTTTTCACTTCAGAGCCAGCAGCACACGCTCACTTCATCAGCAGTGCCGTGCAAAGCCAGCACGTTCGGCCACCGGCACGAGCCCCTGGCCCCGTGCTGGGCGAGAGAGCTCACAGCACATCCTGCTCCTTCCCCCAGCAACAGGCTTCCCAAACCAGGGAGCTGGTAATTAGAAAGGCTATGTGGAGTTAAATAAGGTGCTAACAGACTTAGGCACCATAATCCCTAGTTTTTTTCTTAGTATGACTGACTTTTTCATATCAAAATGTGGATTTGTCTATACATAAACAAATAGTACCTTAGAGACTAAAGATCAAAGTTTTTCGGTATGCTTAAGTCAGGTTATGCCCAAAGATGCTGAAGTTATCTGCTTGCCAAGTATTTTGAGATCTTGAATTCTCAGCTCGTGTTGATGAAACACACAGACCCAAAAAGAAAATGGGTTCAGTCACTCCATGTTAAAATCTCAACACTACAAATGTTCATGAACTTTGGTACTTACCTGCTTTCCAAAGACAGCTTGGAAAAGCAGTGTTTGCAGAATATGGCCCCTTCTCTCTGGCAATGACGAGTCGTGTGACTGAGACAGAGCAGTGTGTGAAAGTGGAGCTTATTGAGGCAAGAAACTTTGTAATTAGTTTGAGGCTGTTGAATGAGCAAGGATGACGATCCCTGTGCTGAACATTTGTGCTGTATCAAACCATTGCTTTGAATTTGGTTCCCTGGTGACTTCAGCTTGCTGCCACTTGCTTCCCCAAGGTCTCAATGACACCATGTAGAGCATCTCACTAGCATTTCATCTTCTTCCTGATGAGTGTAGACTCCAAAACCTCTTTGTTGATCTCCTATCTTAGCATTTGCCTATTTTCCTTTTAATCACCCTGGTATTGACCTGTTTTTGGCAGCTACATGTAGATATCTCCCCAATAAGTGGTGCTAACACAGATCAGAAAAGCTTTCAGATTTAATCACCCTCATACTCTCCTTAATAATCTCGAGTCCAAAAAAAAA
>VXAC01002488.1:7900-28233 GCA_013399225.1 Rhipidura dahli | reverse complement strand
AAAAAAAAAAACAACAAAATCCAAACCAAACCGCCAAAGTTCATCTGTCTTAAATTCTCTTAGAGTTTGCTTTAGATATCCACCAGACTTGTCACTTCTAAGGGAAATTACTTTAAAACCACTATCAAGCTGACTGTCACTTCAGAACCACCATCCCTTGGATCATAAACGGCGCGAGGCTCCAGCCAGGTCTCGCGTTCCCAGCAGCATTCGATAGCACCGCACACGCTTTGCCTTTAGCACCAATCCCATACAGACGTTCTGCCACGCACAATCGTCTCCAGCTAGCCTGGCAACTTGCAAGCTCTCCCAGGCACACGGTCTGGAGAGCCTGGCTGCTACAAGAGGAACAGGCAGCTGCAGCGATGGATAAAATTGCACCTAAAAGCAGAACAAAACATCAGCAGGCCGAGCCTTTGCTAGATCTCTTTCACAAGCCTGTGCCCAGATCTGTGCAGGGCTGTAAAACTCTGTTTAAATGCATGGATAAATGAATAAAAGTATTCTGCCACTCCCAAAAGTTGCAAGGGTCACAAATTAAGAGCAAAACACGCATATATTCACGGGAAAGGCAAAGAGGACTGTGATGCTTTGCTCTGTGGATTCTGATTATTGTTTAAAAAATAATCATTTTTAATGGAGATCTAATGAAACACCCTTAAGCTCTGCAGTGGTTTGCATCTACGGTTAGCAAGCCAAATACCAGAATGTTTTGTTTCACAAGTAGCATTAGAGATAAGAGAGGGTAAGATCGTGCCCTGGTTTTACAAGGCTGTAAGAGGCACTTAGGGGCCATACAGTCTCCTGCTTGGCTGCCTAAAGCCTACTCTGGTCATTAAATAATGTGAAAGGCTTATAATAACAGCTGGTGACTAATCTATTCCCTTTGTACAAATGTTTTACATTTGTCACTGTAACCACTGCAGAGAGACAGCTCTGCTCTCCTGAAGGCTGAATCTGGCCCAGAATTCTTTCTATTTACTCAAAACTGCACCCTTACAAGTCACCACTTGCCAATTATTATCACATCATGATGAGAGCTTACAATCTGAAGTAGGGATAATCAAGATTGTAGTCACGGGATCTTTATGATACCAAGGTAACATAAAACATTCAGCAGTAAAAAGAAGTGGGAAAGGTGTTAAAGAAACTCTTTCTTTAAACTGCTTGAAACCACACTTTCCAACACAAGTTCTCCTTGGTCTGCAAATTGAAAAAAACCCCTCAGTTTTGTGTGAAGTGAAAAAAAAAAAAAAAACAAAAAACAAACCAGTAGAGCACTGGGAGTAGAGATACATCACAGATGCACTGCAGCTAAAGTTCTCTATTGTGCAAGTCACAACTGAGTTCTGTCAGACACTGACTCTGCTTTCCAGACACACAGGTTCATTTTTTCCCACATTTCATGGTTTTAACCAATCACATATGAATTGCATATGAGAAGCACATGCACCAAACATGTCTCCCTGTTGGTTCAGTGCCTCTTCCCTCTTATTAAAGAAATAATATTGCATTCTTGGACTTCCCAGGATATCCATGGGTCATCCTAGGTGAATGGCAAATTATTTCACTAAATGACTTCTCCAGATGAGTTTGTGACTTACACAGCGAGGTACAGCCCAACAGTGAGCATGAAACTGGACTTGACCCTGATATCCTGGAGAAGGACCAGCAGCCTTCGTGTTCTAAAGAAATTTTAATTGTTCACCTTCCACTCTATGCGGTCATTTATATCTTTTCTACTGGTCTGCTTCCAAGTAAAGGTCCGAGCATTAACCTTGGTTCCAGCACTTTAACTGCACTTCTCAGGAATATCAGCCACACACTGTCCCATGTAATTCAGAGAATACAGATTCTGTTTTTCCTCACACCCTTTGCCTTCCTGGCAGCAGTATGGACACTTTCATATTATAACCCCTTAAAAAGTTAAAATTGCCAAGTAACAGAGATGATAGCACTTTGTCTCTACTTGTGCAGGTCAGCTTAGGACCAAAGAATATTACAGCCCTTGTCTTGAGTGAGGCCATGTTCCATCTTTGGTATTATCTTAGTATATTCAGGAAGGAAGAAGAGACAAGACTGATGCCCAGAGCTGCTCAAAGTATTAAAGCAAAGATTTCACCAAAATCTCATTTCTTATCAACCAAAATGTTCCTCAGCTCAGCGTAACTTGCTGCAAAATCTACATGTTTAAAATACCCTTCTCAAACTATAAAACCTTTGAATGTTTAGTTTTCAGAAGGAAAAAATCTTCATTTTTCATTAATAGTTTTAAACATTGATTTTTTTTTTAATTTCAAGCTTAAAAAATGAATTAACAAAACCAATTAAATGAACAAAAATTAAATTCAATTTCCCCTTCAACCCCAGAAGGAACTGATAGCTTTTCAGTTCATGCACTTTTTAAAGACAAATTGTTTTGAATGTACTCAAAAGTTCTTCACAAATCTTTTTCTGCTTGTTTTCAGAATTGTCAGAACATAAGAAAACATGGCTGCACCAGTAAGTCCCATGACTGCAAAGGACACAGACTCATGTGTCCTCCAACAGCTGTATTCCATCTAATTCTCCTACTGCAGCTTTAGTTTCCTATTGCTTTGGCAACCCTGAAGGTCCAGAATATCTTGTGAACAACATTAGGCACGAGAACATAGAATTTAGTCTGCCTGAAAACAGCAGTGAATTCATGGACATTTTCCATCTCCTGCTGGTCTTCCAGGAATGGTGCCACTCTAACCGACCTCCTTCTCCTACCTCTGTGTAGGACTCTGTTCCAAAGGTACATTTGGGCTCTGCAAATGCATAAATGTACCACAGTGGTGCCAAGGAAGAAGCCAGGACTGGCATCAGGTGAAGGGAAGGAGAATCTTGCTAAGTGAGAAGAAACCCTAGGAGTGATGAGTCAACTGAATTCTCAGAAAGAGAGCACTGAGATGGGATGGGATGGGATTCTCTGGTGACAAAAGGAGATGTGACTCACAGGAAAGTCACATGAAATATGAACGTGTTGCCCAATGCTCTCTGCCGTGTCTGGGGATGGCTCAGTCCTCACAGAGGTATCACCAGGAGGAAACTCTGCTGGCTGTGTGTGGTCACCTCTTCCCTGAAATCCAGAATCAGAGACTGAAAGAGGAACCAAACAAGATTCTGCAAAACATGTGCTTTTTCATAAACCTTTCCTAATGTTGCACTCTTTGCATCAAGCTCAGCTATGGAGCTCTCTTTTGTGACTTACACTCGATATCTATTATCATCATCAATTGGTTCCAAACCGAGAGCTCCTCTGGAATAAATCTGCCTGTTGGAACAATGAATGCCAAATCACACTCTGTCCAAGAAGCTTCATATCTAAATGTAGGACAAGAGAGAGACAGAGACAAGCAAACAAGAAATAAAAGAGACCTAAAAGAGAACAACTGTGACAAGCAGGAGTCCCAGCACATCGTGTTCCCTGGCACTGCCAGCTCCCTTTGTAGGCATCATGGCAGGGGAAAACTTTATCCTCTTGGTCCAAAAATAACCTGTATTTTGAATGTCTTGTTATAAATCTGGTTTGATCAGACATGGGATCTCTGGAATGAGAATAAACATAGACTGTCTTACCAGACAAATAACTCATTGGGTGTTTATCTTTGAGCTGTTTTTCCCAAACAGTTTTATAATCTACACACACACATATTTAACCGTATGCTTAACATGAAATGGCATTCATGCTGTGCCTTAGCCTCATCATGAAAACACATCTTCTGGATAATTGAGACAATTTTATAAAAAAAAGATTTTGTGACTTGTAGTGGACATGATCTTGTAGCAGTTTCTGGCTTGTGAGGTTACGGGGATCAGGCTTGTGCTGTGCCTCGTGTGTTAGGAAGCAAAGATCACTTATATGAAAATAGATTGAGTTTAAAAAGTCAACAAAGAACCGCAAATGATGCCATCAAAAATTATTTCTAAAATAATTCAGCCCAAACTAAAGTTGGTGGAAATACTCCAAATAACATCAGTAGAGGCAAGTCCTAAGTATAGCACAGAGAATTTTATAAAATAGAAGTGTTGGCATGTTTTATTTACACAGCAGAACTGTAATTTTTTAATTCTTTGAGATATTCACACACAAGGTCCAGTTAAAGTGAAGGCTCTGTGTCTACCTGAATCACTCCTAGAACTCGATGTGACTTGGTCTGTTCCCGTACATAGGAAGCACTGATAGTCCAGCCACAGAGGAAGAGGTAAATTTAATCTACTCAGTGCCTTTCTCATCCAAGCAGAGAGTGGAATTACAGGGGAGGAAATGAGGCGAGCCTCAGCTCAGCTTGCTGGCAAGAGCATCTCAGGCTGTGTGGGGTAGGAGACGGGAAAGCAAAAGGGCCTCCTGAGGTTAAACAGCCACCAACAAATTACTGGCCTCCCTCAAACGGGAGGAAGGAGGAGAGGGATTTGGTGGGATACTGAAATTTCTGCTCAAATTAGCAAAAGGACGAAGCAGTTTAGACACCTTTTGCTCTGGGCAATACCTGTGGGCACAACACACAGCACTCCCAGGCACAGGGTGGGACTGCTGGGGCTGTCCTGTACAGTGCCAGGAACTGGACATTGATGGTCCTTGTGTGCCCCTTCCAACTCAGGGTATTTTATGAGTCTATAACTTATGATAACATAGTGCAGAGCAATCCAAAGACATCTCAAATTTTTAACTTAGGTCTGCAGATAGATATAGATCTAAAAACCTGCACCTGGCACTGCAGTGAGCAGAGGCTATTTTCAAAAAGGACAGTGGCTCCCACCCACAATGGAACCTTGAGCACCAAAACCATTATTGGAGATTTTAGTTTAATTCTCTAAAACCTGTAGCTCAGGACACTGAAATATTTTCCTCTATGTAACTTGTCCAAACCAGGCTCTGAATAGCAGTGAATTAAAGTGTTTACCATCAAATAATAAGAGTTTGGTGGCCGAAATAAGCTGCCAGTAGCATTGATGAGGACTCAATTAGGCAGAATTTAGCAGTGCTGTACCACCAGTGTGCCCAAAGCAGGCTGGAAAAGGACTGTCTGACCACTGCTTCCCGGGGGACCTCCAGGGAAATGAGATGTATCTCATGAGCTTCTCAATCAGCAGAAATTGGAAGAAAAACAAATAAAACAGTTGGTGGTCTCAGCTGTGTTTCTTGTGGGCAGTCACCCATGTTGCAAAAGTTCTCCTTGTGATGGGCACTAATTGCTCTCCCTTGTGAGAGATCTTAGTCAAGAAGTCAGAAGTGAAATTAAAGAGTGCAGGTCAGGGTGACAAAAGCATTTAGGTGCCTTGCCCCAAACAAGAAGCCTGAACATCCAGCAGAACCAATGGGAATGCTGGTCACTACGTAGGAAAAGGGACCTGGACTCACCTGATCCACATTTAATCCAATTTAGGTAATCAATAAGTTGTGTTTCAAGGTTTTCTACAACGGAGGAAGAAAGGCACCTCCAAAATCAGATCAGAGCTTCTGTGGGACACACAGCTTCCCTGAAGATGCCCATTTCAATCATCAATAGAAAGAAAGATCAGCCCCAAAACCTCAGAAAATGGCCCGATCTGGTGTCCTGAACCCTGGCCTGTGTATCTACACCACTTTGCAGACCAGCCCTGATTGTAGGATCTCTCTCACTTCATCCTACTGCCTAAAATAGAAGTGTCTAATTTACGCTGGTCTTCCTCATGCTCCCTGTTGGGAAGCACTTCTCCATTGACCTAGATGGACCTTTCACCAAAATTGGAGGCTTTGAGCTTCTTCAAACTGAGCTTGGTGTTTGCTCTTCTCTGCATGGTCTGTGAATGACCTTAGAGCTGTTGCCAGGTTAGAGAGGAAGATACTGAATTTTGGATTTGAGATCTTGATTTCTGAATCATTAGTAAGTTATCACAGTTACCGGAAGGTGCCAGGCTGAGAGAGGTACACGCCCTCTCTGCTGTGAAACACATGGAGAAGTGCACAAAGCAGTGTGAAAAAGCAGTTCTGAAACTGCACATTTGCAGAGAAACCAGATGAAACAGGCAGTGATTCTCTAACCCAAGTGTTAAGTTTTCTAATCAGAAAGCAGGTCACTGCGTGCTTCTCATGAACAATACATTTGTGGTAAACCATACAGATGCAGTTTCTAATAAAAATAGAGTATTATCATTGCTAGTAAGCACAGTACATACATATGTCTTTTTCAGTTGAAAATATGTTTTTAATTGCATATCTCATCTTATTTTCAAAAATTAACATATAGCTTTGTTTATAGAATTGAGTTTTTTAGAAAAAATCTGTAGTAAATACAATTTCTTCATGTTTATCCTCTGAGGCCCATATGAACATAAGAAGAGATCCTAGAAATTCTTCTCATTACAGAGATTGCCTCAAAACCCTCATTTTAAGGAGTTCCCAATCAGAAACTTGATCTTGAGGGATCAAGGTGAGCTGGCAGAAGGCTCTCATGAAAGACACTGTGAAATGGTACATACCTGATGGCAAGAAAGGGATATTTGGTGTGATGTGGACAAGCCTTTCAAGTCAGTCATCACTGCAGCTTTCCCCCTCTGAATCTGAGGTGTAATCCCAGGTTTTATTCTTCTGTGTGTTCACTGCGGGAATAATGTAGAATGGCAACTCTCCAGGCAAGCAAATTTACAAATGGGGTATGTCACACAATGTCAGAGGACACATTCTGAATGCTACAAAGAAACAGAAAACAGAATCAAATGAAATATTCATGGTCAGATTAGATATGACAAAACTGGTAATTTGGAATTTTTTTGAAATCAGTTTAATATTTCTAAGAAAGTATGTGGTTGGTATCTGGTGGGGATGATTTTCTAATGTGATATTTCAATGCTCAGAAATGCCAAATGCTTAAAAACTCACCAATGGTGGTGTTTCAGCGGAAAATGTTGACATTTTTTTCACTTGAACATCACTGATTCTTGAGGAATATTTTATTCTACAAAAGCTTTCCAAGACTTAGCCAAGTCTACATACTACTCTCAAAAGGAGAGTGGAAGGGGAAGGGGGACATTCTTAGCAGAGCAAAAGGGGTTTAGGATAACAGGAGCAACTTGATGCTGAGTGGGAAGGTGAGTTTGCGCAGTAACTGCTCTGATCTGAAATGTAATGTCCAACCCTGTCTCCTTTTTAACTTCAGCTCGGAGCAAGTGTCAGATCCCAATGTAAACTTTCCCATCTGTGTTATTCTATTAACTGAAAGGGAAAAGGATTAGCATGTGTACTTGTCACATCTTTTGACCTGTTGCATACTGAGACCCAAGGTAATGTTAAAGCAAACAGCATTCTTCTCCCTCTGCCAGGATAAGCAGGGCACAGGGGTGGCGTTTTGTGAAAAGAAAAGAAAGCCAGACCACGTAAAACAAAGTATGTACCCTGTGCAAAAATAAATCTTGGACGTTGAAGATTTCCAAAGGGTATACCTTAAACAGGGTGAGAGAGAGAGAGAGAAAACATTTGAGAGGAAAGTTCCCTTCCCTGCCAAGCACCAGATGGAGGGCCTTCCCACGGAAATAGCTGCAGAAGACAGATCGCTGACAGAAACCCCTGCCAAGAGAAGGGGGTCCCACTCACTGCGCTGGTAAAAGCTCAGTGGATGAGAACAGAATCCTCTGACTAAAACTCGTGCTCCAGAGAAGGGGGGTTGGAGAGTGGCACGGCGCTCTAACAGCATGGCCCACCCCACAAAGGAGCACGAGTTTTGGGAGGATTAGACGGTTTGGGGCTTCGTTCCTTTTTTTCATCCAGATCCTGTTTTCGCCCTCACTGTGAGTTTGTAGAGCACATGTGCGTGCACACAGACATGCCTAGTGGCAACAATAATCTGCTTTGCCTCTCCCTTCCTCTGCATTTTATTTCCACCAGGCCTTTGCAGTGATTGGGACAAGATGAAGTGTTGGATGCTGACACTGATAGAGAATCCATTTGAGGATAGAGGGTTTAATGAAGCTGTGCACCAAAAATCTCTTTTTCAAACGTTTCAGTTAACTTGGCACTAAATTATTCATAGAAGAAGAAATCAAGGGCTTTCTGCTCCTTCTGCTTTTTTTCCTGGATGTCTCTGATTCCTTTGTAAAAGTCCATAGGATTGCATGCACTTTGTGAAAGGAGAAAACAAACTCAGCATCTCCAGGACAAACCAGTCAGTTCAGCAATGACAAAAAAGGCAATTAAGTGTACTGCTATCACAGAGAGCCAAAGGAATGGGACAGGATGACCTGGGCACAGTGTTTTAGGAGAGATGCTCTTCCAAGCAGACCTAGCAGGTATGCCCTGATATCCCCAACTTTTGAACGAGAGCCACTATATTACTGTTATGTCCAAGGCTTGAGCATCTGATCTCAACAGAGTAGATGATTAATACAAAATATTAGCCACAGCTGAGGCCCAGTTCCACTTTTGGATGGTTTTCCCTGCTTACAGTGCAAGAACAACATCAACAAATTAAATTGAGTCCAGCAGTAGACTATCAAGATAGCAAAACACGTGAGGAAAAGATGAGGGAGGTGAATTTTTTCAGCCTGAAAAACCTCAAAGTTAAAAAGGGACTTTAACTGGTGCCTTCTACTACTGATAGATGGCTACACAGGAGATTGAGACCAACTTTTCTCAGACAGAGTGAAAGGATAAAAGGCAACGATCACAAGTTGCAACAAGACAAATTCCTACTTCATTAAAAAATAAATTGAAAGGAGGACAGTTAAGTTCTGGAACAGATTGCACAAAAAGATGGTAAAACACCTAACCTTGCAGATTTTTAAAACTTGACAGAACATGGCCCTGAGAAACCTTAGCTACCTTTGAAGTTGGCCCTCTTTTAAGCAGGGGCAAGATGATCTACAAATGTCAGTTTCAATGTGAACTAGTCCATGATTCTGAGAGTACCAATTATAATTTTTGCATTGATATAGACAATCACCTTCTGAAATCCCCGTCTTCTACCTCAACCCTAATGTCCTCCTCTAAATGAAAACTTTTTCTTTCACTCCTACAAACCAGAAAAAGCTCTTCTGGAAATAAAGTCTCCACCACTTGCCATTTGTGCCTTCATGGCAGGGTTTTTAATCCTCTGTGATCATCATCATCATCACCATCTATGACAAAGAGGTTGCCAGAAAACAGTGCAAAAATATTGGCAAAAAATTCCTTTGAAACACAGCGCATTTCCTCTCACTGGCAGAGCCATAATGGTAGGAGTCTGTAGAGAAGACAACTAAGGGTGACATGCAACTTTCCTGCAGTGACAGTTAGGGGTATCAAAATGAATTTATCAGGGAGAGACAAAGACAAATATCCTGATTTTCCCTGGATCATTTTAAAAGGAAATATTTCCCTGTACTTTGCAAAATATTAGGCAAAGCTGAGTTAAAGCTGTAGAGAAACTCAAGGGAGATGGAGCATGGAGTGCAGGGAGCAATACTGAGCTCGTCCTGTGTTGTGGGGCACGAAATAAGAACCCAGACACTACTGCTGGGATCCCTCACCATGGCTAATGGTGTTCCCAGAGCAGATATCAGCCCCTCTCTGAAAGGACTACTGAACCAGAGTCTGTGGCAAGCTGTTATAATAAATGCAACCATTGCAGTGCTGTGATTTGGAATGCTTACAGGATGACATTTTGGCAAGACAAAGAAGGCATTTTTGGGACACCATGTGGGCTGCGTCACTGTTTTGCTGAAAGACAGAATGAGAGAAGAGCCCTGACACTTGGACTTAGTCTTATCCCTTTTCATGACTGGAAGGATCCAGGCTGGCAGTACAAGGCAGTGTTATTCCAAATTTCCTCATACAGCAACATTACCTCCTCATTTTCTTCTCAGCTCCTGAATCTTCTTTATGGACTTGTCTTAGAGCAGTTCATAAACTGCTCCATCCACAGGCTAAGGTTCCACATGCTGTGCAAGCACAGGATGCAACCTCGACATCACTTCCATGGTGCCATCCTTCCAGAAGAGACGTGTGCAGTGGTATTTGTACAAATTTTTAGCCTGATACCTCTAAAATGACATTTTCCAAATTCATTGTAAATGCACTGGCTGACAGAATAACTCCAAACACAGAGTCTTGACAACATCTATGCAGAAGATCCAGGATTTATCTATCTCTGGTATTAGATATTAAGAGGTCTCATTACCCCAGAGTCAGATGTGAAGCTGCCTGGGTTCTAGGCTTGGTATTACACAAACAGACTGTCCTTTTTAATCGATTAATTTTTATTTTTTTTTATAGCTGTGTCTAATAAGGTACATGTAAATATGTATGCACATAAATACAGAAACACACACACGTTGTTGTACTCCATACTCCAGATAAAGAGGAGCAGGGAAAAACACACCAGGGCCCTGTTTCACATCACAAATTTCCAGTCCCCTGAAACAGACAGACAATACATGTTTTCTCCAGGATTATTCAATCTGTGTACTGTGTCAGTAGCTTTAAAAAGACCCCCAAACCTTCAACAGAACTTACTAGGACTGCTCAGCAGATTTCCACTCTAGTTCTGTACTGGACAAATGATCTGCCTGATGCACTTTAAACCTTAATTAAATTTTTGTTGATTTTTTTTTGTGAAGTATGTCTGAAGAGAATATTAGTTCAAGGACCAAGTATTTGTAGCCTGTTTGGTGGTGTTCTGACACCAAAATGCTGATGTTCCCACTACCAGGGCTGAAAGGCCAAAGGATGCACAGACAGGCACACACCCCCCAAACCCTGCCCTGCTCTGTGTGCAAGAGACACCTGATGATTTGTCCTTATTTAGTAGGAGCAAAGTAAAAGGAAAACATTGTGTGGGACATTTTAATGCTTTAAGCATTTCTATTTACTTGTTTAAATAATGTTGCAGTTCCATAAATCAGGATTGTTCAAGACCTTCTTTTTCATCGCCTATTTAATTTAACCACAATTAATGTGTATTGGTTTGAAAACAAACCAGTTGGAGATCACAAGTCAGGATTAAAATTAATAGAAAAAATTATTAAAAAGTGAAATAATATAAGGAAAAAGCACTGACAAAGTCAGACACAACCTGATACTCTATTGGGGTGGTGACAGCAGCCCAAATGAAGTGATCCAGTTGAAGTGATGATCCTGTGGAAGGTCTGGTCTCCAGCTGAAGGTCCGTGGTGGCTCTTGTCCTCTGGTCACCCAGCAGACAGGGCTGAGATCAGGCAATTCCAAGGGCAGGTTATATCCAGGTGGGAATACCCGGCTCCCCCCTCCTGGGTGGAGCATCTCCCAATACGATGAGATAAGTCCCTGAGTCATGGAGTGGTTTCTTGATGGCCCATTGTCTGTTGTCAGGGTGGGTCGTTAGCAGGTGATAACAGCCAACGGCCCACAGCTGGTGGTGATAGAATGCTTAAATACATCTATTGTAACCCAGGACAAATGTCTTCAAATTCTAACTAACAATTCTTATTATCTGCTTTATGTCACAGCTGGTGGGGTCTGAGATCTGTACAGGCTGGTGACATTTCTGATAAGAGTATCTTCAACTTTTTAATCTTTAGAACAAAAGGATCACCGAAGCATTGCTCAGAGTTGTTGCAAAGATAGAAACCTTTCTTTACAGGGGGAAATTCAGATCAAGTCTCTCTTTAAAACTATGAGTAATAGTGAATGGCACTCGTAGGATCACATAGGTTAAAAAAAGGAGGGTTTTTTACCTAAGTTGTGAAGGGCAGCAAACTGCAAATCATCCACTGGCTTCAGTGGAGTCGGGGTTTTACACAGAGAGTTCTGCAGAGCAGGATATCCTCTGATTGCCTAAGTGAGAGCAGGACAGCTCTGGTTTGCACTTGATCTTCCCTAATTTCACTCATCACCCCCCAGCCTTTGGGTACCTCTGAATTCAGTGTAGACCCTGTTCTGTCACCATCCTCCCTGCAATCAGTGCTGTCCACACAGTTGATATAAATGTTAAATAAAAATCGATTGTGCCAGCGAAAAATAATTTCAGATTTGTCTGTCTGCCTGACATGGATACATGTGTGAATAATAGAAAGCAAAAGTAGAGTTCATTCAGCATCAGTCTGAGTTTTGAACCAAGGTTCATCATGATCTAGGAGGAAAAAAATTGCTATCACTTTTCTTATTCCTTCCCATTAACGAAGTCCATCTACACCAACACAGAGTCCACAGAGAAGTCTTTAAAAGGAAAAAAAAAAATCAAGCTAAATCAACTCTCAAATTCCCATGTAAACTGAGTTTAAGAGTGGAAAATTTCTTTTACCTATTCTTTGGGTGGTACAAAAATCTAAAATTCCTATAGCCCTGCTTCCCTGGGCCAAGTCAAACAAGGATATTGTCCTTTTAATGTCTTAAAGGCTCTGTTTTCTTGTAATGCCAAATGCAATATTTTTTTGAAAACACTACACCAGAAGTTTCCCAGCTGAGAAAACAGGCTGGTGAAAAATGGTTTCAGAAAACGAAATAAACCATGCAAAAGCTGTTCAGGGTGTGTGTATGAAATGAACATCTGGATTTGGCTTGTTAAACTGCCTCTTTTTTTTACCTCTCCCTCCCCCTTTTCTTTTTCTCACAGCTGTTCGAAAGAGTCCTAAGGGCAAAGAGACAGGTCAATGGACTGGGTTACACCTTTTTTTCTTTTCCTCTTTTTTTTCCAAACCTCTTTGCACCTACGCAAGGAATCCAGGCCACATGTGTGTTTAATAAGTAGGCACAAACACAAGAGAGAGAAAAAAAAAAATCTCAATTCCTGTTGGTTCTTAGGAAAGACACTGACGGAAAAATAAACTCCGGATTTCAAATTTTCTCTCTCAAAAAAAGAAACCTTATGGTTCCAATAAAATATTTCTTTAAAAACCCAATGGATTTTTTTTTTTTTAATTATAGTCTTTGCAGAGGATATCTTTTTCTCTGTTCCTTTAGAGAGGAATAACAATGGGTTAATCCCTTACCTGCTGGAGCAAGAGGAAATTATGAAATGCCAGTGGCCTGGGTTCACTGAACTGAGTCTTCCTATAGCACGTAGGAAAATGGATACATACATTTATATTGAGTGGGCTCTTCATTTCAGGCTGCAACTTCCCCAGTCCTGAAATGAAACAGAGAACAAAAGGAACTGGGAAATCATCTGGAGGTGTGATTTACTGAGTAGCAGAGGACTCCCCTCTTCCTCCTGCCAGGATGTCCCTGACACTGCTACAGCCACGGCCAAGAGCAGAGCATCTTCCAGCTGTCACAGGGCTGTAGGAAGCTCCCTCACCTGGCTCTGTTAGACAAGGTCTAAGAGTTCTATTAGGTCTGACCTTAGCCTTGGGTCCAACATCTTTACCACACATCTCAGCCATCAGCCAGGGCTGCTAAGATCCATCCCTTCAGTTGGCTGACAATGACCTGCATATAAATACCCCATTCCTTTGAGACAGCCATGAGCCACAGAACCCTCATTGAGTCACCCAAGGAACGAGGCCACCCAGCCTGAGCAGACACTGACAGCAAACCCACCCCCTGTATCTGAAGCTCTATTTGCTGCCCAGCTATTAATGATTTCTGTGCTCCCTGTGCACACTTCCACACATATCGTAGAATGACAACATATTTGGAAGGGACCCATCAGAAGCCTCAAGTCCAGCTCCTGGCCCTGCATAGGACACCCCAAAAATCCCACCCTGTGCCTGAGAGCATTGTGCAAATACTTCTTGAATTCAGACAGGCTTGGTGCTGTGAGCACTTCCCAGGGGAGCCTGTTCCAGTTCATCCTCTGTTAAAATTTCTTTCCTGATATCCAACCTCAACCTCCCCTGACTCAGCTTTTCAGCTTAGACAGAAGTATTGCACTTGTGGGTTGATCTATATAAATACCCACCTCCAGCTGCTCAGAGGCTTTGCACACACAGGTGGAAGAGTTTGTGACCCTTGTAGAAAACCTGAACCCTGAGTATTTACTCCACTTCCTTTGAATTCTGCTTGGGGTTGGTTGCAATATTGCAGTCCGGTAAGTACAAAAATAAGTCTCCAGATCCTTGAGTTTGTTTGAGGAATCTTAATTTGGATAGAAAATTGATGCTGAAAATTAAATACCCGAGTAAAAACCCTTTGCATAACATGAGTGCTGGTGCCAGGAAAGAAGCTGTATGGCTTAACATTAATGCTGTAACTGAGACAAGGCAGTGATATTTCCTGGAAAAAGCCTTTGCACAGTAGCCTACATTGATAGCTTGGCAATAGCGGCTGCATGTACAGAGCAGATGAAACACACAGCAACAGTGTTGAGCTTTGGGCAGCTCTTCCACGGAGGAGAGGACTGTGCCTTTAGTTGGTGTGATGATCCTGGATTTGAACTATGCAAATACCACCAAAAAAAAGTGAACAACAAATAAACAGCACATAGAAAAAAGATCCCACTCCAGCGCCAGCACTGGCTTGCTTGTCAATCCCAGGCCTACATGGGATCCATGACAAGAAGACAAATCAAAATCTGAAATAGAAACGTGCCAGCGGGACTTTTTACAAGGGCATGCAGTGATAGGACAAGGGGGAATGGCTTCAGACTGAAAGGGAGTAGGTTTAGATTAGATACAAGGAAGAAATTAGTCCCTGTGAGGGTGGGGAGGCCCTGGCACAGGATGCCCAGAGCAGCTGTGGCTGCCCCTGAATCCCTGGCAGTGCCCAAGGCCAGGCTGGACAGGGTTTGGAGCAACCTGGGATAGTGGGAGGCATCCCTGCCCATGGCAGGGGGTGGAACAAGAGCTTTAAGGTCTCTTTCAACCCAAACCATTCTGTGATTCTATGATGGTTCTATGATTCTTACATTAGCTGGTCCAATAACTGTTCTAGGCCACAATGTTTGGTCAGTAAGGGACTAATTTGCCCATATTTTCCAAGTTCATATCTGCTTCAGTAGGGCTCAAAGACAGAATTACCTCAAAATCCATCTGAAAGCAAAGTCCCCTTCTTTTCTCTCCTACCTTTTTTTTTTTTTTTTTAATATATAAAAGACCGTGAGAAGAGCATGGCAGTGAATATTATTTATGGAGCACCTAATAAAAATGCTGTGGGGAAATAATTACTGGAAACATCTGACTGTGTGACTGTAAATGCCTGGGCCCCAGCACGCTGATTTAATGGACCACTGCTCTAGTCTGTTATGCCTTGTGCTACTGACTGCAAGCCCCCTGCCCTCCTATTAAACCCCTCACATCGCTGCTAGATCAGGACTGGGTTCTGCAAGGTTTGTGGCAATTTTCCAGAGAGGGATAATGTGAGCTGGGGTGACTGTGTGTTCACAGGGAGGCCTGGAGCCAGCCCTGAGAGAGAAAAAAGTGCTTCATGAAGAAATCACAGTGAAAACCTGGAGAGTCTGTGGTTCTGGGACTAAAAATTTTTCATAATCCAGACACCAGGTGCTTTAGGTATTTCTGAAAGTCTTTGGTTAGATGTTAACTCTTTCCCTTTTTCTTCTTTTCCAATCCATTTATCATTCACAAGACACCAAACGTTTTCATTTTTGGCAGTTTTTTTCCCTTCTACATCCCTTTATGACCTCCTGAACCCAGCGGTACAAGCCACGCAGCCTCCCTTCACAAAGGGCACTTCTTACTGAGAAATATTTGCATCCCCTCCACTGTTTCACAGATAGATGCAAAAATGTTAAAATTCACAAAACACCTTGTAAGTGACATGAAAAACACAAGGATTTGAAGTTCCTGCTTTCATTTGCAAAAACAGTCCTGAAGAAAGACCGGAGGGCTATCATTTAACTGCTACTGCTGACTTGCTAAATGAAGAGGAGAAAGTAAAAGGCAGCTCACTGCCACATTGACAGCAAGAATAAAATCACATCCACTCCCTCTGAACCCAGCAGTTAGCACGTTTTTTTTCTTCTTCTTTTTTTTTTTTTCTTTTTTATTGATGGTTTTAATGTAATATTTAAGTTGGAGCTAAAACAGACCATGGAACATTAAATCACTACCAAATGCAAATTTACCTATATATCTGAACTCCATTTTCTCCTACATTTACAAAGCAAAATTCTACCATTTGAACTGCAAGCTCCTATTGCATTTAATGGGAGGCAGCAAACTCCCGACATTGCTTGGAATATACATGCACTTATCTTGTTGTTACAGGTCTCCCTCGCAGAACTAAAAGAGAGCTTTAGTACCAGACAGTATCTCTCCGGGGTCATACCCAATGAATAGTGTTTTTTGAAAGGATTATTTCAAAGGAACTCTGAAAAAGAATCTAATGACTTGCAAGCTACAGGATTGCAGCATGGGAGGAAGTAGATAATGGAACATGACAGCAATGCATTTTTCATAAACCCAGTGATTTCTATCATAACGAGAAGCCCATCTATAATTCGGAGAGCTCCCCCCCAGAAGGAGACCTGCGCCGTTGCAGAAAGTGCACTGGAGTACGAAATGAAACAATAATGATGATGATGTTACTGATGAGTCCCATAGCTCTGTCTTCCCTTCTGCCTCGCTGAGGTTCAGGCAAGAGGAGCCATTCCAATCCCCCTATGCCTCGGCATCACTAACCAGAGGAACTCAGAGCACACATCAGAGACCTCCTGATAGATGCAAAGCCCCAGAGAAGAGGCTGCTCTTTATCTGCCGAAAGTTAAGGCCTGCATCTGCTCTCAATTAGCAGGCAATTAGGGGAGTTGAAAACAAACCTGTTTACATTGGCTATGAAGTCTAAAATAATTTGTGAGATGTCAGGGCAGGATATTAAGATGTTAATGATCTTGTCTCTGTACTTTGTTGCGTGCACTGAAGTATCGCATCTTCCCTGCGCGGCTCCGCAGACAGCGCTGGATTGATTGACTTCTGGGAGGGAGAGAAACCCCCAGAGGCTGCTTTGGATGGGAGGAGAAGTTGTGTTTACAAATAATGTATATGGGAGACCTGAGGACAAGGGATTCTTTTGAAAAAAAAAAAAAAAAGGGAGAATGTTAATTTGTAATTGTGTGATAATGTCATGTCATGGATTACAGCCTTCAGAGAGTTCAACCTCAATTCCCCGTAGCCTCCTGTGAGCATCAGGAACAGTGACTGAAAAAGCTGAAAAGAAGCTGTTTGCAGCCCTTTGCTGGACTTACTCCCCCAGCTCTCCCTTCACAAAAGCCCAACCAGGCAGGTGATCATGGCACAGGGGGGCTGTTTGCCTACTGAAGACATCCAAGGACAACTGTGATCTTTGAACTTCAGCCTAACTCTGAGATAGGGTCCTGCTTATTTCTGTGTCACTTCCTCACAATTATCTATTTACACCATTAACTCTTTCAGAAGAAAGTTTTCACCACTGACCTCTCATTTCAGCAGCATCACCAGGGGAAGGTTGCTTAATGTTCAGCTCCTCAGCTTCACTTGGGTTATTTCTGGACAGCCACATGAAAAAAGGTTTGCACAAACATTTATTCTCCTTGGGCAGAAAATGAAGAGCAGCATCAGCATCCTTTGTTTCTGAAATCACAGAATTCATTTCCATCAGCACAATACGGTACAAGAACAGTGGAATTGATGAGGAAAGTGCAGAAACACCTGCCTGGAATGTGCATTTTGTACCTCATTTAATACATTAGTACATTCTTACTGGCTGCCCACATTAATTCTGTCAAACTTGCAGTGGGGTTTATTGCCATATTGACCTTATATGACACAGTCATCGCATCTATCTTTGAGCCACCAAAAAAAAAAAAAAAAATTCTAGTAAATAATCCACTCAAATTGACAAAATTAAATTTTTACTGTTCCCACTAATGAGCCCTGTTACCGTAATTATTTATGTCATGTAAACAGAGCTCTGTATTCACCCTGCCCTAAACAATTCAAAAAGCCAGAGAACAAAAGGTGCACCACAGGTGCCACTGTGCCCTCTTGTGTTCTCCTTTGGGCCATCTCCTCTCTTGTCCTCTTGGCCTTTTTCACCACATGCTATGGATCCAGCTCTAATAAGAGCCAGGTGCTCAAGCCCCCAGGGTACAAAATAGCTTTAATTACAGTATTAATAGCATTCTGCTAAATCAGAAAAAAAAAAAAAAATCCCAAATAGGTCAGTATTTGTGGTTATATTTTTCAGTGTCCTGGTGCTTGTTTTCTTTCCAATTTTATGTTTCTTACTGGCATTTATAATGCCTAAGAGACATTCCAGAGGCCAAAATAGAGGTGATCTGATCTTCACATGATACTCCTAACTTTCCACAAAAAGAAATAACAGATCAGATCTACATTATACCAGCCCTAGAGGTACACCCTTGAGTCTTGACCTCCTTAGATGAAAAGCAGAAGAGCTCAGTATTATTAGTATTTATTGTTATTATCTTAATTGCTACTATTATTAAGCAGCCCATGAAATATATTAATATAAATAACACAAACATAGACATTTGAAACGCAAATTGAAGCACAAAGAAAAGACACCTCCTATTTACCAAATATTAAACTAAATTTCTTTAATACTTTCCATTAATAACTCCTTCAGATGCACAGTGCATGAGTCAGTAAATAGTAAAGGTTAGGATGAATGTGGACAGTATGGGAATGTCAGCTGAGCTCCTTGGTGGATACTTGTTACTGAAAAGAATAAAAAAAAAAAAAAAGGGGGCTGTTTTACAAGAAAAAATAATACATTAATGTAGATTCTGTCGTTAACATTCAGATCAAGCCAGTTCAGTTCAAAAGTTGAAAAAAATCAAACTGTTGCTGGTCCATTTGCTGGTGGAGGGAGCCTGTCCTGCAGTGGGGGAGAGAGGGAGCCACAGGCTGACAACTCTGCTCCATGGAGGCTTGGAAGGACACTTCTGTTCTGCAGGGTGCTGGAAGAAAAACTCTTCCCGAACTTTCAGAGAAGGAGAATCATGACCATGGGCATCATAGCTCTCCTGACTGTGCTCTGTGGGGTGCCAGTGATGCCTGAAACCAGAGGCTACACAAGATTAAGAGAATAAAAGTAGGTGTTTATTTGAAGAGCCTTCAAATTACACCTTGGGCAGTCAAGAGGCTGCACCCAAGATGGATCCTGGGCCACAGGATTTTCACACTTTTATAAGTTTGGACCATTTGTACATCAGGGTTAATTCTCCAATTATAATTTCAGGTAATGATGTCATTATCCCAAGTTTGTCCCCCCTGTCCAGAGGCTCAGTTTACATACTTCAGGGCCTGGGACAACACGGTATCCTTGAGTTCAGGCCCAGGGAGGGTTTGCTATGTGTAACCAACATGAGAGAACAGCAGCTAACAGGCTGTATGAAATTTCAGAGTTACACACCAGGCAGTACAGGATCTGAAACATATAAATGCTAAAACCTAAGGTATCACCAGGGAGTGATCTCTCCTCCATGGCTGCTTCATCCCAGACAAGCCAACCAACATCCCAACATCCATTTGCCAAACCATGTCCCTTCTGCTGCTTCGCCCCTGCCTCTCACCACCAGCAAAACTTGGGCAGGCACCAAACCCATTCTAGGCACCCAGGGATGGTGGAAGGTGTCCCTGCCATGGAAAGAGAGGGTCTTTAAGGTCCCTTCCAACCTAAAGCTTTCCATGATTCTGTGATTCAGCTGGTGACCATGCAACGAGCTCGACACTTTCACTCCCAGCTCTGTTGACGCCTCACTACCAGGAGTAGTAAAACATGTTTTTGTCAGTAAAATTCAGTGCTGTGACTCAGCCCCTGACACACAGGGTGCAGTCACTGTGTGTACAGTAACACGGTGCCATATTTAGAGTTTCTGACCATAACCACACTTGCAAAAACTGCATTAGATCAGCAGCCAGTTTCCCGGACTCCCACTCCTTGTTTCTGACTTCAGGAATTCAGATTATTTGTCTTGTACCAAATAAAGTTGCTTAGGAGATAAAACAGTAAGAAGGAAAAACAGAGGGGCCTAACAATTAGCTTTAATCTGTTCTGTGTTGAATAGATAGTGCTTATAGAAGAAAACAGCAGATAGTAAAGACCAAAAAAAAAAAAAAAAAATAGCAAATTGAAACCTAACACGAAAATAAACCTTTTCCCTTGATTTTTATTTTTAAACTTGGAATGCTGTCCTTAGCAGTACGTAAGTAATTTGCAGAAGTGTTGCCCAATCCTCATTAACCATATTTGTCCTCATTAAGGCTGCCTGTAAATATCAGCATAGGCAGAGGAGAAGACCCACAGAGGAAGGTGTTTGAGTTTGCACAGTGGCTGCTGCTGCCTTCTGCACTCAGTTCTCAGGAGGGAATATTGCAGCTGACTTAGTTCAAGATATTTTTTTTCCATAAAGAGCAGGTTTGTTACAGTGTAAAGACTCTCTTACTTAGTTTCCTTTTGTTGGTTTTTTTTTTTTTTT
>VXAC01002486.1:22596-51370 GCA_013399225.1 Rhipidura dahli | reverse complement strand
TTTTTTAATTTTGTTACCAAAATTCCCCCGATTTTAAACTTGAATTTCTTCCCAAAGAATCCGCAGGGATTTTTTTCCCAGAACTGATTCCGGGATTAATTTTCCTCAGCTGACCTGTTCCACCTTCCAGGGTTTTTACTCAGGATGGGATTCATCCACCCTTAGAATCCCTGTTTTCCCATCCACTGCAGATAAAACAACTCCAAACCATTTCTTCAGGAATCGGGGATTTGAGCTCAATTCCCAGTTTTAGTTATCATGGAAATTCCTGGAATTCCCTGAAGCTCCTTATGCAGCTCTTTCCGTCTCTCCTTCTTCTTTAGAGTGGCAAAATGAATTTGCCTGTATTCCATAAAATCCCAGCTATCCCAGGAACTGCTCTGGGATAACGGGGCTCTGGAATTCCCCCAGGAGCTGGATTGGCTTTTTCTCCATTCTCTTCCCTTTTGCTGACTCCAGCAAGCCCCAGTTCCCTGGATGAGCCTCAATTCCAACACGGATAATCCACAAATGACCAAAACCTCGGGAAGACAGGAGCCAGGGCAGCCCAGCCAAGGAAAACAGCTCCCAAAAATCCCAAGAAAGCTTTTCCAGCCTGTCCCCAGGGCCACCAGCAGGGCCAGGTCGGCTCCAGTTGGGCTGGGAATTGTTGCCAGAGGGGAACAGGCTCATCCCATCCCAACTTCCCCCAATAAACAAAGGATCCTTTTCCCTGTTCCTCCTCTCCGCAGGGCACGACTTCCCACAAATCCCTCCGGGAGCAAAAGGAACAGCAAACCAGAGGGATAAAAAAGGAAAAGCCTGCGGGGACGTGGTCAGACAGATGAGCACAGAGTGTCCCCAAGGCTGGATAAACATTCCGGAATTGGAGGGAATTTTCGCAATCCCATTTTACCTCTGGGCTTCTTTTTAACCAAGAGATCCCAAAATAAGCCTCAGGAAGCCCCTCCTGGGGAAGATTCCAGTGGGATAAACCCAAACAGGAATTTCTGGTTTTGTTTTTAGCTCCTACAGACAGTTCCTTATTCCCGGTTTCCCAAATACGTGTCCAGGTGTGACAGTCCCATTCCCAGTATCCAAAAAAAAAAAACCTGGGAGGTTCAGCTCCTGCATTTCCCACCTTCAGAACCTCATGGTCCCATCTCCACATCCATGGATTCCAAGCCCATTCCATGGACCAGATGCACTCAGAGGATTCCAAGGATCCGTTTCCATGTTGGTGGCTCCATTTCCCAACAGCCGTTGCTGATCCAGAGATTCCCAGAATTGTTTGGGTTGGAAGGGAGCTTAAAGATCATCGAATTCCAACATCTGAGGGATTCCTTCCATTATCTCGGGCTGCTCCAAGCCCTGTCCAACCTGGGCACTTCCAGGGATGAAGGTTGAGCTCCAGGATGGGAATGCCACCAGGACAAAGACCTTTGTGTATTCCCATAAAACCCGAGCTGGAATCTGCAAACTGAGTCCCAGCCAATCCTCCCTGGATTAACAATTCCCAGAAATCCCGCAGCATCCCACAGGAGATACCTTTCCACTCTGCCTCCCCGAATTCGGGACAATTTCCATCACTGAATTCCATGGCACCGACGGAGCCCCCAGTGCAGTGGATCACACATTCCCTTCCCATGGATCAGCTGCGGAATGGAACTGGATTCCAAACCTGGACATTCCCAAACCCATGGATGTGCTGAGGATTCTCCTCCTGCACCATCTGGATCCACCCCCCGCCCCCGGAGTAAATTTAGAGCCTGAGCTGCATCCCCCAAATCCAGCTCCTGGTTTTTTTGGGATTCAATGGAACCACCCTGATTCCCCCTTCACAGCTGAGGGAGTTTTATGTCCTCTCCCAGTGTTTTTTTCCACATTTTCCTCCTCCTGTTGTTTTCCCAAGTGGAAAATCGCTCTCAAAGTGCCCTGGGAGTAAAAAGGCATCAATTAAACACCCCCCGCCCCTCCCCCCGCTTCCCAAAGCTTTTCCAAGGGTAGAACTCCACAGCCTGGAGTTTGCACCTGGAGAGAAGGGAAAAAAAAGGGATTGTTTCCATCCTTGTTTTCGAAATTCCGCTGGGATCCAACTCCCAAGTTGCTCCATCCTTAACTGGCCATTAAAAGCAGAATTCCGAAACGAAGGACATCATCCCGTCGGAAAAGCAAACGGAGCAGAACGTTCGGCTCCGAGTTTTCCTCGTGCCTGCTCCGGGAATGTTTGTTTGGAGAGGCTTTTAATGGAGAGCAGGTGCCGGAGGCAGAAATTCGGGAAAAAGGGCCAAACTAGAGCAGGGAGAGAGCAGGTTGGAAATGAGAATTCCAGGGAATATCCACACTGCGGCTTGGATCCGATGGAGAAATTGTGTTTTTGTGATTTCCTGAGATTTCAAAGCTCCCGGGATGAGGCTGGGATTGGGCAGGACCATCATTCCCTGGAATTAATGTGGGGACTTTTCCTTAC
Organism: Rhipidura dahli; assembly: GCA_013399225.1. Lineage (NCBI taxonomy): Eukaryota > Metazoa > Chordata > Aves > Passeriformes > Rhipiduridae > Rhipidura > Rhipidura dahli. The sequence goes on along the minus strand of VXAC01002486.1, from coordinate 48,921 downwards.
AAACAGCTTAACAAATGGAAATGTTCCTTCCAAAGGGAATAGTTCAGTATTTTGTATTCATATCCTCGATTCTCCTTTTGGTCTGGAGAACAAATGGAATTTTCTTTCCCAGTTTTTTTTTTTTCCTTTCTCCGTTTTGTTCTCCCTCGGTGCCAGCAAAAGAAATCTGGGAAAAGTCAAAAGGAGGAATATTTGTTAACTTATGGATATTAACTGGAATTGATAGGGAAACATCAGGAATTATTAAGGAATTGTGAAAAGTCTTCCCTATTCTGGGAAAATCATCCCTGGGATGAATTTGTGGATAGAGCTGGAGAAAGACCAAGGACAGCAAAGCAAAAAAAGCTGCAGATTTTGGCCCAAATATCCCCCCTTGTTACAAAAGCATCTCCAAGGGATGGATCCGGCCTTGATCCAGAGGATCCAGACAGGTTTGTTCCAGGAATTTGAGGAACAAAGAGCAGGGCAGTTCTTGGAATCTCTTTTTTTTCCAACTCACTGACAGTTTGCAAACAAATTTGGGATGGCGAGAGGGCAGGGAAGAGAGACTTTGGCAAAGCAAAGCCTTGGGGATTATCTGGGAACTCCCTGAAACTTGGCTCTTTCCCAGAATATTATTAAGGATCAAATTATTTGGAATTTAAACCAAAAAAAAAAAAAAAAAAAAAAAGAATTAGAAATAATTTTTTGTTTTCCAGAATTTTTGCCTTTTCCACTCCCAGGAAAGAATCAACATCAGTTTGGGATGCACATTCTGCCTTCTCCCAGAAAACTTTTTTTTTTTTGGGAATAAAAACCTCCTGAGCCATTAATTCCCAGCTCCGACCCTAAACCTTGGGAGCGACACCAATTTTCCAAGCCTCTGGAAGGAAGAGCTCGGAGCAGAGGTGCTGGCACAGCCTCAGGAACCCCAGCCTGGGAAACAAGCACAGCTCATTCCCTGAGCTCATCCCGGCCCTTCCCAATTCTGAGTGTCCGTGGATGACTTCAGCTCCGTGCTCTCGGATCCAGTTTGGCTCCCGGAGCTGCCATGGCCCGGCAGCACCTTGGATCCATCGGGAATTTTCACACTTCCATGCACTTGACCTTTGCGTTGCAACACTTGGCCCTAGCTCTTTCCCAACTTTTTTCTTTTTCCCTTTTTTTTTTTTTTTTTTGAGGATTTTGCTCATTGAAGGAAAAAAAAAACAACAATTTAGGAATTCTGCCAGGGAAAGGATCGGATGGGAAAAAAATTAATGTAAAAAAAATCCTTGGGATGAGCTGTTGACATTCCTGGGAACTCCAGAGGTTCCTCCTGCATTGGGAAGCAGATGTTTCCCAACAGAAAACGCCAAAATGTCCAAATCCCAGGAAAACAGGGGGAGATTGTAGGAACAAGGAAAGATGGGTGGGAAATTCCTTGTGGGAACATTTCCAGCTCAGCTCTGGAACTGGGCCCAAGGTCATGATGGCTCTTCTTGGATCCCCCTGGATCCTTGGAAGTGCCCAAGGCCGGGTTGGACAGGGCTTGGAGCACCCTGGGATAGTGGAAAGTGTCCCTGCCCATGGGGTTGGAATGAGCAGATCCGGATTATTTGGGGGATCGAGAGCTGAGGGGAATGGGAGCTGTCCATTGGAATAAAAATGGGATACTCATCATGAGTATCCACTTCGGGATGTGGGAATTGGTTTTTTTTTTAAAAAAAAAGGGTCATGGAATATTCCAACCCAGGAACTCTTCCGCTTAAAACCACTTTTCCTAAATCCAGGAGAAGTCTGATCCCAAATGTGCTTCCGGGAAAAAAAATCCTTGATTGATCTTAAACAGCCTCTGGGGTCAAATTTTGGTTCCTACAAAAAAAAAAAAAAAAAAAGGATTTAAGTTAATTTATTTAAATGAGATCAGAATGGGATCCCACAATTTCCAGGGAATGAAGCTCCCCTGCACCAGAAGGAAAAATCTCCTTTCTGTCCCATCTAGGAAATATTTTAAGGAATAGAATTAAAGGAATGAAATAAAATTGAAGGAATAGGAAATATTTGAATGAACATAAAGAATAAATTAAATGTAATTTATGGATATTTTAATGAATCTATACAATTAATTAAATCTAATTAAATAAATATTAAATATTTAAATGACCATCATCTGAACAGAAAGATTTCCAGCTTGGAGCAGTTCCAAGGAGCCTTGGCACAGAAGGAGGGAGGAATTCCTTACCCTGGTGGGAAATTAGGGAAAAGCAGAGGAAACTTCCCAAGGGTTGAGATGCTTCCGGTGACCTCCAGACACGGGGCCTGTGTTTGAGAGCCACCAGGAAGTTCCCGTTTTCCCTCTGAAAGTCCGGAAATTTGGGTTTTCCAGGCTCTGGAAAGCCAGGCCAGTGCCACAGCTCCCAGCTGGCAGCTGGGATTCATCCCAAGATTTGGAATGGGGAAGTCTCCCCAGGAGGGGATTTCTGGGAGCAGCTTGGGAGGTAATTCAGTCGGGAAGAGGGAGCAGGGCGGTATTCCCACATCCCAACTTCCAGCTGGAGCAACAGCCAAGGGCCTGGTGAGCTGAGGATCCATGCACTGGGAAAAGCCAAACTTCGGGATGTCCAGGCAGCTTTGAATCCCAGGATGGATTGGGTTGGAAGGGATCCTAAGGATTCCACCCTGTGCCATGGGCAGGGACACCTCCCAGCACCCCAGGGTGCTCCAAGCCCCATCCAACACTCCTTGGACACTTCCAGGGATGGGACATTGCCGTGTTTTGGGGAATAACACCCTGGAGTGGGATTGGTTGCAAACTTCCCATTATTCCTGCTAGTCCTGTGGGTGAGATAAAATGGGAATTCCCATCCCAAATGTCGCCTCCCACTGGGACAGACAACCCACTGAGGATGGATGTGGCACCAAATTCCAAAGCATCTCCGTGGATCCCGATCCCCAAAAATGATCTCCCATGGGATTGGGCCACGGCAGGGAGCCTGGGGCTCCAGGACATCATTCCAGGTGCCGCTTCCAGCGGCCTCATGGAAACAAAACTCCCCTTGAGAGGAGCAGGTTTTCCTTGGCTCTGCCCGGCCAAAGGCATCCCAGAAGCCAGGCCCGGCTTAGCCATCCTCTTGGGAATGCTGGGTGTGATCCAGAGCCTCCAAAGGCAGTGGGAATCTCTCCATTGACTCCGGAAAAGTTTGGATCTGCCCCCCCCTCCCCCCCCCATACAGGAGAACCTCTGTCCATGTGGGAAAACGGCTTTCCTTGAATTCCCCTGTGTAGGACAATTCCAAAGCTCCTGCTTTTTAATTTTTCCTCCACGTTTTAATTTTTTTTCCTTGTTTTTTCTCTCTCCTTTGGCAGGAGCTGCTCTGGAAAAGTCAGAGGAGAAACCTGATCAGGATGTTTTCCTCGCTCGTGGCTGCCCTCGGCATTATCCCGAGGAACTGGACTGCTCCTTATTATCCAGCATTCCCTGTTTTATGTGGAATCGTTACCTGGAGCTCCAGGTTCATCAGGAAAATCACTGCAGTGCAGCACAAAGAGGATTTTGATTGGATTGCTGGGATTTTTTCCCTTTTTTCCAGGCAATTGGGATTGAAATTCAGGCCCAAATCACTGCAGTATTCCACAAAATTCCGTAGCCGGGGGCCAGGAGCGGATCAGAGTCCTGGAGTGGATTCCTGGAGTCAGGAATTAGCGCTCCACATCAGTGGGACCCATTCCTAGTTCTTCCCACGTTTCCATGGGATCCACAGACTGGAATCTGGGAAATTCATTCATTTTCCCAGATATTCTCTGTTTTTATGGACAGGAGAAATATGGGAATAGCTCCAAGATTTCCTTACTGGACACCCCTGAGCTCTAACTCATTATTCCCCTGGATTTTCATGGATTACACCTGGATGAGGGAATAAGGAGCAGCCAAGGGGCCTCACCTTGGAATTCCTCACACACCTGAGCACCTCGGAGTCGCTGCCTTTGGGATCTTGGGAATAATCCTTTCCCATGTTCCCTCCACTCCTTAGCAGCCTGGAGGATGGGAAAAATCGGGATTATTGTTGTAAGTAGGGAAATGCCAAAATTCAAGGTTCTGATTCTGGAGTCCTGTCTCATCGGAGCTGCCTTGGAGATGTCAGCAGAGAAATTTGGGATGCCCCATCCCCGGAAGTGTCCAAGGCCAGGTTGGAGCAGCCTGGGATAGTGGGAGGTGTTCCCTGCCCATGGCAGGGGTGGAATGGGATCATCCTTAAGGACCCATCCAACCCAAAGCATTCCAACATCCTATTTTCCATTCGTTTTCCCAGTTTTCCCACGGTGGGATGTCCATCCCATGGCTGCTGTGCCTCAGCCAGATAAACAACGAGGACAGGGAATGCAAATTCCTCATAAATTAGCAGGGATAACCCATGGATTTGAACCTTTCCTGGGACAATCCTTGCGCTAGGCCCATCCCGGAACAGGAATCTTGGAATGGGCACTGCCAAGGATGAGGAGGAGCAGGAGGAGAAGCCAGGCATCTAAACCTTCCTTTGGCCTAAAGCCATTCCCACTTTTCATCCATGTTTAGATGACGAATATTTATGGGGGAAAACAATCCACCCAATTCCCATCTTTACCCTTCATTCCCTGGGATATTTGGTGGCATCAGACAGCTCCTCTCTGTTGGAAAAGGCAACAAAACGGTCCTGCCATTGTTCAGCGGGGATGGTGTGAATCCCTAGGGATGAAGCCATTCCAGCCCACGGATCATTCCGCATTATTGTCGTTTAGTGACTCCTGCAGCAGAGGTTTGGAAATTTCCATCATCCCAAAAAAAATCGACTCTTTGCCACATTTTTGGTGGGACAGAAATGTCATCTGAACAGAGAGTGGAGGAATTCCATGAGGAATTCCAATGAAAAATCTCCCGCTGTTTTGCCTCCGGAATTCACGGGAGGAGGAACATTTTAACCTCCCTGAAATGAAACTGTTCCACTCGGACTCGTTGAAATTGGGTTTTGTCCGGGGTCTGTTCCTTATGGAACTCCAGTTCCCTGAGGTGCTGGAGAAGAGCCAGAGCTTCCAAAGGGATTGGGATCTCATTTCTTTTGCGGGATGAAAGTTTTATGGGCAAATTACATCTCTTGTCATGCCCCCGATCAAGCCCGGGGCAGGAATCCGTGCCTTGGAATGAGCCCTGTGCAGGAATCCGTGCCTTGGAATGAGCCCATGGGGAGCAAAGCCTTTCAGGCCATTCATCCCACAGGATTTCCACCACAATTCCCACGAAGCCGTGAATTACTAGGACAACGCTCTGGAGCTGATTGGGAATTAAATCCCTCACACCAGAGCAGCGAGATGAAAACTTCAGGATGTGATTTATCAATTCGACGTTGACCATTTCCCTCATTCCCCGGGATAATCCGATTTTACGGGAAATTTTTTTTGAGCAGAAATGCTTACAGCAGAAAAATCCCAGGAATTCCAATCCATTGATCCTTTGGAGGCTTGAGTTCCCAGGAAAACTCTCGGCGCAGGAATTATATCCGGTGGTTTATAGAATCTATTGTATTATCATGGAATCCTGGAATGGTTCGGGTTGGAAAAGACCCTAAGAATCATCCCATTCCACCCCTGCCATGGACAGGGACACTTCCCTCTATCCCAGGTTGCTCCAAGCACCATCCAACCTGGCCTGGGACACTTCCAGGGCATCCACAGTTTCTCTGGACAATTGAATCTGGAAGTTTGCGCTGCACCTGGCATGAGGAGATCAAAATTCCGGCTGGAAGCCCCAAAAATCCCAGGGAAATAATAATGGAATACTTGGAAAATCAAACTCCTTCCCCTTTGTGGCCTTATCCAAAGAATTTGCCTTTGCACCAGGACTGGGATTGCTTAGGCAGGGAATCTTTTACTGGGCATGGTGGGATTTGAAGGTTGGACTTGGAGGTCTTCCCAGAGCTTAAAGATTCCAGGATGGAATCCCAAACCTCTGGGATCACCGAGTCCAAGCTGTGCCCAACCCCCACCTTGTCCCTGGCTCGGAGCACTGAGTGCCATGTCCAGGAAATCCTTGGACACCTCCAGGGATAGGGATTCCAAACCTCCCTGGCAGTTCCAAGGCCTGAGCACCCTTTCCATAGGGAAATTCCTGCTGCTGTCCAACCTGAGCCTCCCCTGGCCCAGCCTGAGGCCGTTCCCTCTCCTCCTGTCCCTGTTCCCTGGGAGCAGAGGCCGATCCCTGCCTTGCTACACCCTCCCTTCAGGGAGCTGGGGAGAGTGGAATTCCCATGAAATGGGATGGAAACCATCCCATATTCCGGGATTTGGATCCTCCAGTCTGTGCCTTGAAGCAGCTCTGACAGATTTGGAAGCAGATTCCTTCTAAGGGGAAAAGATTCCCGGTCTGAGGAACAGCTTCTGGAATTCAGCCTCCGCTCGGGGCCATGTGAGAGGGAGAGCAGCACGGCTGGGAATTTTCTCCAGACATCGTGGCCCAGCCTGCCCGGAGCTCGGGAAACAGGGAAAGAGCACCTCCAGGGAAGTTCCTCTCAGGTCATTCCATGCAGGAAAAAAAATGGGAGGCTGGGAAGGTGGATGGGGGATCCAGCAGAGCCTGGGGCGTTTCTCCTCAAATCCATGCCAGGAGCAGGAGCAGGAGCTGGGTTTTGTTCCTGGCACTGGAGTGAGAGCACAAGGCTTGGATTCCCCTCGGAAAACACGTGGAATTTCTTGAGGAAAAATCCCTGCACGCACAGAGCTTTTTTTAGGTGCTGGAAGCGAGAATTCCATCTGGATCAGATTTCCTCTTGGCTGGAGCTCCCATCCAAACCTGCTGGCCAACGGCAACAAAACTCCGGCCCGACTCCACTCCTAATTGTGCTTCCTTGTTTTCCTGCCGCTGCTTGGGATTGGATTTGGAAATGACACCCGAAATGTTCCAGGACAGCAAATCCACACAAACAGGGCCACGCTTCCCAGTGTTTGTCCAGCCCCAGGAATAACAAAGGTAATTACAAGAAAAATAAACCCCGGCCGGATTATAAATAGGAGCTGGAGAACCCTTCGGAATGGCCCCGGATCCGCTTCCAGAGGATTCATGCAGTTTATTGTTGCTGGAAGCTAAAACTTTAGGGATATTCCAGGAGCTGGAGCAAAAGAGGGGGAAAATGGGAGGAAATGGGGTGCTGGGTGGGTGGAGAGATTTTTGGAACTCTTCCAGCTGCTGCTGCCATGGCTGGGAGAACCTGGGAAGAGGGAATGGGGATTTGCCAGGGAAAGAGAAGGAAGGGGAGGAGCAGTGGGAGAATGAGAACGCTGAGGAGGCTTCAGGGTGATGGAATCCAGAAGAAGAAGGGGAGATGTAATTCCGTAATTCCCAAATGTCTGGTTACAGGTCTGTGCATTCATCCCATATTCCCCAAATCCAGGATTCCTGCTATTTTTAGGGGAGGGGATCCGAGGTGCAAGTGGGGAGAAAGGAGGAATTTTGCATCCAGAACAAAGGGAAATGCACTTGGGGAAGAATTTTTTGGGATGTGTTGGGAGCAGGGTGATGTCCACGGAAAAGGAGACAGGGAAATGGGGAAGAGGAGAAGGAGCATCCCAAAGGCTTGAGGAGGGAATGGAGTGAAAACCCGCAGGGCCAGAAGGAATTCCTCTGCACTTCCAAAGGTTATCCAGGTGGGAAAGGGGAGCTCTGGGATGGCTGTGGAGCCAGGAGATTCTTGGATCCAGCACCTTTTCCCAGGCAGGATGGACAAAGTGCAGGAAGAGAAATGGGAAAGGTCGGAGCTGGAGATCTGCGACCCCGCCAACATTAAATGCCGGGCCATGGGATTTCATTCCCATCCATGATCCCTTCTCTTTCCCTTTCCCAATTAATTATGGAGCAAACCAAACACTCCAGGCCATGGGATTTCATTCCCATCCATGATCCCTTCTCTTTCCCTTTCCCAATTAATTATGGAGCCAATCAAACGCTTCCCAGTCCCACACGTGACTCACGTCCACCCACAGGAGCTCCTTCCCTCCCCTCCCTCCCAAGAAGGAAATGTCCAAATCCCAACCACCCTTTGGGAATTGTCCCTGGCTCCTGCTGCCTCGTGATCCAGGGATTTTCCCAAACTCCCAGGATCCTGGTTTATTCACAATGGCTCCATGAGCATTTCTGCACTGGAAGGATCCGGTTGCACCCTGAGACAATCTCCCAGTTATTGCAGCTCAGAGGTGTTCCAAAAACAAGGAATGAACGAATGGAATTGTCTTTATTCCATGGCTGGAATCCACCGAGGGCAAAGGGATTAAGGGATTCACCTGAGCCAAATAAACGGATCCCGATGGAGCAATCCTTGGACTCTTGGATAAATTTTTATTTAGGAAGTGCGTAAAGAACTTCCATCAGCTCCATGATTCCTTTCCAGCTCAAATAAATATCCAGGCGGAAATCCCAAACTTCCTCTTTTTTTTTTTTTTTTCCCTGAAAAAATTTCTTCTCTGCCTACCCCTCCTTCCCCCCCACCCAGGAGGAAAGAGAAATATTCCCTTATTTACATCCGATGGAGAGAATTCCATGCAGGAAATTCAGGATTAGCAACTGCCCGGAAGCGCCGCCGTGTGCAGTGCAAATGCAGGGCATTTAAATATTAATCAACAATTAAATATTCAATTAATTATAAATTAAGCATCAATTAATATTTCATATCGTGGCTTTATGAGGAAGACGTGCCCAGCCCATTCCCCAGGGATCAGATAACACCGGATAACCTGATAAGCAGATGGAACAAAGAGCTTGACGATGGAAAAAACATTCCCGAAGCCAGCAAGAAATAAAGAAATCCCGGTGACCAAAGGATCCACAGGGAACCAAATTTTGGAATATCTCCGATAGGGCGGAACTACAAAGCTGGAATTTTTTTGGGAATGATGAGAGACGAGAGCAGCTCAAGAGAAGCACTGAAAGATGGGTTTCTTTTGGGAGAACATCCACTGATTTTTATCTCTCTCCAGCTGGAATTTCCCTGGATTATCCGTGGGCTGGCTGACAGCTTTGTTTGAAGCTGTGTCAGACCAGCCCCGGAGCTGTTCCCGGGCACGGAACCACCGGAAATATCCCGGGAAGAGCATGGCCTCCCCGACACCCCGTGCTGCTGTCATTTATCTGCTGATGGAAATCTCGATGTCCTTTAAATCCCTCCCTTCCCAAAACTCCAGGGCTTGGATTTCACCAACCTGGGCCAGTTCAATCCGGCTGAGGAAGTTTTCTCATTCCCGGTGTTCTTGGCAAATATTTTCCTTCTGGCTACCTCAGAGCTTTTCCCTCATCAGTTTTCCTGAATTTTCTCTCTTTTCCTCCACACTTTAGGAGGCTCCAAACCTTGAGGGTGGGGAGGGCCTGGAGCAGTTTTCCCAGAGCAGCTGTGGCTGCCCCTGGATCCCTGGAAGTGCCCAAGGCCAGGTTGGAGAACCCTGGGATATGGAATTTCCCCCGCCAATGGAATGGGAGGATCCTGAAGGTCCTTTCCAATCCAGTCATTGAGAAGGATATTCCGTAGCACAAAACTTTTCCTCCTTTTCCTGATTTTTCTCCCACCAGAAGCGATTCCGTTTCTCCCAAGGGCTCCCAAAATCAGGGATTGATGTCCCGAGCTCTCATCCCTTTTCCCGATGGAAAGGTTTCCCTTTGCTCCAGACCAGCAGAGGATAGAGTTTTACAGAATCCAGGGAAAAGGGGGGAAATTTTCCATCTTTTAGCCTTCTCTGGAAAGGGAGACAGATTTGGGCAAAGGCCTGGAGTGCTAGGGCAAGAGGGAATGGGTTTAAATCAAAGTGGAGTAGAGATGGATGGGATACTGGGAAGGAATTCCTGGCTGGGAGGGTGGGGAGGAACTGGAATGGAATTCCCAGTGAAGCTGTGGCTGCCCCTGGATCCCTGGAAGTGCCCAAGGCCAGGCTGGACATTGGGGCTTGGAACAGCCTGGGACAGTGGGAGGTGTCTCTGTTCATCATCCAGCTCCAACAGATCAGTTTCTCAGTGGCCCAAATTCCAACAGAATTGCCTTTGGATCATCAAATCCCTAATTTAAATCTGTGGATATCAGCTCAGCTCCAAAGCAAAGCTGCTTCCGTATTTCCTCCTGCCAGCCTTGGACCACACAATTCCAGTGCTCGGGAGAAGCTGAGCAGAGCAGGAAGGGAAGAGCAGCAGTCCCGGCTCCAGGAATATCCCGGGAAATCAAGCACGTGGAATTTTTTTATGGCTCTGGAGAAAATAATCCAAAATCCCGACGTTGTCCAGAATTAAAATCATTGAAAAGGCCACAAATCCCAAAGTCCCACCTCCTTCCTCGTCTGGAAACAACAAGCTCTGGATGTGGAAATTGATGACATGGCGAGGTAGAAAACCTCAATCCATGGGGAAAAGCCCGGGATAACTTGGAGCTGCTGCTGGTGGTGACGTGTGCAAGTTTTATTAAGGGATACAAAAAAAATCTTGGAGCAACCAGGAAATGCACAAGACACCAACAAAGCTCCTGCAACTCCCAAACAAGGCCTGGAAAGCTCCCTGATGTTCCCAGCATGGATTAGTCACCCTGCTGGGAAGACCTTGGCAGCTCCTCTTGGCGGGCAGTCCAACAGGTGGGGCTGAAATTCCAAGGACTTTATTTCATCCGCTGCTCTGCCAACACCGGGAATATCCTTCCTGGGAAATGGGGGTGTAAGTGACACAAGCACCCCCAAAATATCCCAACATTCCATGGGTGTGGAAAAACACCTCCAATTCTCCTGCAGCCTGGCAAGCATTCCTTCATTTCTGTGCTCATCCAGGATTTTAATGGCTTCCCATCTTTTCTCTGTTTTTTCAAAGAATGGGTGACAATTCCCATTCTTTTCATCAAATTCCAAATATTTCTGACTCCTTTGCTTGCCATTTGACAGAATCCTTTTTTTTTTTTTTTTTTTCCCCTTAAAGTTGCTTGGGAAGATTCCATAGGACATTCCAACTGGGAATGACAAGGAGACAAATTCTAGAAGTCAAACACACTGAGCCAAACTTGATTTTTGGGAACATTTTTTGGGAATGGGTGTCCAAGCGGTGACTTCCTTCCCACGTTTGGGCAAAGGAGACATCAAATTCCCGCAAAGCTGGAAATCCCGGGGGAAAATATCCATTGTCAGGTTCAATTCCAACTCCAACCAGGAATTCCCAAGGTTGGTTGGGAGCCGAAACTGTCGGTGTGGATTCACGGAATCACTGCTGGCTGAACCTCGTATCCCACACAAGCAATGACTCAGCCAACATCCCAAATCCATCCACTGGCTCATGGACAACCAATCTCAGCTCCTCCTTTATCCCGCTGCATCCAAGGGTTCTCCCCATCCTTCTTTTTCCTCCAGCTCTTGGCAGAGAGGATTGAACACCGTAAATTCCATAAAAGTTTCCTCCTTTTCCTCCACCCTTGTTGAATTTCTGGATGTTTCCGCTCGGGGAGGAATTTCATGGACACAGAGCTCAAGGAAAGAGATGGGATTGCTTGGCTGGGAGCAGTGCCTTTTCCATCTGGGAGCAGACCTTGGAATGTTGGCTCCCTCAGGCTCCAAGATCTCCATCCCAAACCAGCCTCCAGACCAGGTGGGGTTTTCTTCCCTCCACAGCTCGGAAAGACCCATCAAATCCCAAATATCCAAAGTTCCTCGTTAATATTCCCCTGGATTTTCCCCCTTAGGAGATGGGGAATTATTAAATGGTGTCGGATACACAGAGATTGCAACATTCAGGGAATGTCCGGGAATTCCCGGGATTTGGCGGGGGTGAAATGTCTCTAATCCGAGTTTTTGCAATCCCTAAATTTGCCCAGATCCCAGATGGAAGCCGTGGTTTTCCATCAGATTCGGAGCCCAGCTCCCGGTTTTACTCTCGTGGTTTCAGGTTTGAGTTCAGCTCTGCCAGGCTGAAACGGAGGAGCTTCCTGGATCCAAGAGCCAAACCTGTTTTCCTTGGAATTTCTGAAATGTCACCCAGCGGTTTCCATGGCTCGTGGCTTTCCAAGGGATTATTTTTAATTGGATTTATTTGTACGTCCAAGATTCCTGCTTTTAGAACAGAGACTCATTATCCTCTGTTCCCACCATCCGTCAGTTTGGGAATTCCAAAATGGTAAAAAAAAATAAAAAATAAAAATGGATTCGGTTTCTTTCCAATTTTTGATGTTTTTTTCTTTCATTTTGGCTTCTGGATTTGGAGTTTCGGAATAATGAAATTAACAAATCCATTTGGTTTCTCTTGGAATTTTGATGGTTTTCGCTTTTATTTTGGTGTCTGGATTTGGAGTCTCGGAATAACGAAATAAACAAACAATTCCCTGCTCTGATTACACCTGGGATGAGGTCCAGGAAGGGGTTTGGTGTCCGAAATAAAGCAGGAATTAGAAGGACAGGAATTCCTTCAGTCCTGTTTCTTCCATGGAAAAATTGAATTGGTGGGAACAGAATATTGAATTTTGAGGATAATGATCAGACGATGGATAATGTCCCATTTCCCAGGATATGGATGGGATACAGCTTTTGAACCCATCCATAAATCCCTCCATGAACATAAATGTGAGTATTTATCAGCAGCGAAAACCCTGGAAAAATCACCAGCCATTCCCAAGTCAATGCCAATTTAAAGGGAAAACCACGCCTGGAATGTCGGAAAATGTCTACAAATGAACATTGAAATCTGAGAAACCTCTGTGGAAATAAACTGGGAATTCTTGGAATTTATGTTTTGAGTTGTGGGTTTTCCAGCAGGAATTCCATCGCTTATCCTCATGCTTTCCATGGATCATCTGCTGCTTCTTAAACTCGGAGACTGGAAAATTTCCACAAGTTCAGGGGTCTCACTCAAGCTCTCAACAACAATTTTGGGAAAAATTCCTTAAAATAGGAACAAGCAGCAACATTCCCAATCCACGTTTTGGAGGAACATCAGGTCCCTCCTGTTCCAAACAGGGAAATTCCAGACTCCCTCAGCACTGAGCTGGAAAAGACCTCGGAGTCCAACCTTTGGCTCCTCATTGCAATTCATGGAGATTTTGGAAGGAGCCAGACCTGGAAAACCTTTTCCTTCCTGTGATGGGAGAAGGGGAGCACCTCGGATATCCCTGTCCCATCCAACCAGGAATTTTGGCTTAGGACAGACAATGACATTTTTCCTTCCCAATCGGTGGCCGTGTCCATGCAGAATCCTCTGTAATCCTCCATTTATCCAGCCAAAATCCGGGATGAGTGTCACCTGTCCCTCAGGTTTTAGCTTTTCCTGGATTCCTAAAAAAAAAATCCCCTTTTCCAGACCCGCTGTGTGTGCACATCCTTCATTTTCCCTCTCCATCCTTCCCCTTCCCAACCCATTTAATACACGGCAATTAAGGATAATTGGATTGAGACGCAGCCTCGGATTCCCGGGAAATTTTGCAGCCAGAGCTCCCAAAACCAGGGAAAGAACTCCCCAAAAATACGGGAAAAGTACCTCCCCTTTGGGAAGCATCCAGCCCCTGCAAACCAGAATTCCTTCCTTTTCCCGCTGCTCCAAGCCCAGCCTTTCCAAATTCCAACAAGGCCCCATTGTTAATCCCAATCCTGGAAGCCATCAGGACACTGGGATAACTTCTCACCGCATTCCAGCACCTCCTCATCCATAATTTTCCCCTTCAAGAGGTTTTAGGAGCAGCAGTTCCAGATCCAACTCCTCCTCCTCCTCCTCCTCCTCCTTCCCCTGCTGAGGCTCTTTGGGGGAGCTCTTCCCACTTGAACATTCCCAGAGCCGCTGGGAAACCTGAACTTCTGGAGACAGCTTTGGCACTCCATGAAAATTTCACTTCATCCCATGGAATTGCATCCAAGGAAACCAGAACAATCCCATGGACATTTCTTCCTGCTGCTATTGCCAAGGAAATCCAAATATTTTGAGTTTTTCCAGCTTTCCTGCCTCTGAACGGTGCCTGGGGGTTGTTCCTTTTCTCCTTTTCCCCAGTATTTCCTTTGTAATTCCAGCGTTTTTTAAATCCAACGGATTTGAGGAGTTGTTTTTGTTCTGGGAATTCTTTGGGGCCAAACACTGAGAAAACAAGGCTGGGCTTGGAGAAGGAATTCCAGGGAAATATTCTGGCTTATTTCTTGGAAATTGACTGGTTAATAAAATTACAAATTATTAGTAGTTAATAAATTTTTATTATCAATTTATATTAATGTTATTATTACTATTATTATTGTTGTTGTTGTTGTTATTGCTACTACTATTATTATTATTATCATTATTAGTAGTAGTATATTATTATTATTATTATTATTATTATTATTATTATTATTATTATTATTATTATTACTATGACATGGATGAGAATCTTTTATTGCACTCAGCTTCTTTCTTGGTAATTAAAAAAAATTAAATTTGAAGTAATTTCACTATTTCTGACTAAAATTAGGGATGTGTTTCCCATCCTTTCCAAACATCCAGAACAAGAAGTGGAAAATCTCCCCCAAATCCTTTAAAAACGGCTCCTTTTTCCCTCCTCTCTCTCCCCCTTTCCCTTTCCCCTTCAGCACCAATTTTTCTCTTCTCAAATAATTGCTGATGCCATTAATTAATTAATTGTCAGCGTCCTTTCTGAAGGCAAATTAATTCTGGTTTTATGCAAATGCGATCGTTGATCCTTTTTGTAGGAATCACAATTCCTTGTTCCATAAAAGTCTAAGGAATGACAATCCCTCCTTTTCCTCTGCCGATGGATTTTAATCATTAATTAATGACTTCAATTCTTTTAATAATTTTTTTAATTGTTCTTTTTTGTCTTGAGCTGTCCAGCCTGGGAAACTTAAAAAAACTTCGTAACAATTAAAGATTAATTGGATTTTAAATAAAAATCATTTCAAAGGACACCCAGAATGGGAATGAACATCCCAACATTTTCATTCCTTCTGGATTTCCCTTTTTTTGTGATTTTTTGGGAAGCAGAAGTGCCNCCTCCTCCTCCTCCTCCTTCCCCTGCTGAGGCTCTTTGGGGGAGCTCTTCCCACTTGAACATTCCCAGAGCCGCTGGGAAACCTGAACTTCTGGAGACAGCTTTGGCACTCCATGAAAATTTCACTTCATCCCATGGAATTGCATCCAAGGAAACCAGAACAATCCCATGGACATTTCTTCCTGCTGCTATTGCCAAGGAAATCCAAATATTTTGAGTTTTTCCAGCTTTCCTGCCTCTGAACGGTGCCTGGGGGTTGTTCCTTTTCTCCTTTTCCCCAGTATTTCCTTTGTAATTCCAGCGTTTTTTAAATCCAACGGATTTGAGGAGTTGTTTTTGTTCTGGGAATTCTTTGGGGCCAAACACTGAGAAAACAAGGCTGGGCTTGGAGAAGGAATTCCAGGGAAATATTCTGGCTTATTTCTTGGAAATTGACTGGTTAATAAAATTACAAATTATTAGTAGTTAATAAATTTTTATTATCAATTTATATTAATGTTATTATTACTATTATTATTGTTGTTGTTGTTGTTATTGCTACTACTATTATTATTATTATCATTATTAGTAGTAGTATAATATTATTATTATTATTATTATTANGGATGGATGGATGGAGGGATGGATTGGGATGGATGGATGGATGGATAAAGGATGGATAAAGGATGGATGGATGGAGGAAGGGATAGGGATGGATGGAGGGAGGGATGGATGGGTGGATGGATTTCAAGCAGGACTAAAAGAGTCCCACAGTTCTCAAGGAAAAGCCTGAAATCCTGGCAGAGACTTTCCGTGCTGAGGGATCAAAGGATCAAAAGCTCCTGGATAAACATCTGGATCCTGGGATTTTTCCATGTGAGTCAAAGCCTCCATCCAATCCTTCGGAGATTCTCCTGTGCCTTGGAACAAAGTCTGCCTAAAACTGAGCTTCCTCTCCCGGATAAATCCAAGGAGTCCTACGGATCCAGTTGCACCTCTTCCCAGCCTGGATCAGCACTGAGGAACTCATCCCAGCTGGAACTTGCCCAAGGAGCTCCTTGCTTGGCAGCAATCCCAGGAATGGCTCCACCTGGCAGCTTTCCTTGGATGGCTGAAGCAGCGGGATAATCTGAGCACGGGAAGGAGGAGGGCAGCTCCCGTTGGATTGTTATTCCCTCGGAGGAAAATCAAGGATCTCTCTGATTTGTCAGTCCGAGCCTTCATCCACGATTTTAGGGATGAAAAGAACAACTTTCGGAACCAGGAATGAGCAAATCCGGATCATCCAACGGGAAAACAACCCCGGAATGTGAGGGATGCTCAGCTCTTGGTTTATAAACAGCTCAGTCCTGACATCCCAAACACCTTCCCAACCTCCAGCTCTGCCAGATGCATCCCGAAGGATGAGGAGACAGCTTGGATCCAGGTGGGAAAAGCACGGATTCCATGCTGGGGAACAAAGCAATCCAAGCCTTCGCTGACGTGGGAAAAAGGGCACGGCCCCAGCCCAGGCACAGGTTCCGTGCCAAGGGAGAAGGATTTGGATTCCCGATAAACAAATCTGCACATCCACTTGGAGACAGCAGGAAAATCCTCTGGAAAAGCTGCCAAGGACATCGTCCCCCCCAGGGATTCTTCTCCCGGAATGACATCCCATTTATTTCTCTCCATAAAACGAGGTTCTGTTCCGGGGCAGCAACCCAGAGGGTTTGTTTTAATCCATTTGGAATGTTCCTGCCCGTTTTTTTATGGGATTTAAAATATCAGGAATTCTCTGATGGAGTGAGGAGTCTCCTGAGAAGTTTGGGAGTTGCCTAAACACAGGGAAAAAATTCCATGCTGGGAATCCAATTAAAGCACTGATGGATCTCCAGCTGACCAGTCGATATTTCTCTCTGTCCCTCTCCCTGTTTTCATTCCTGCTTTTATCCTGCGGAGAAAAAGTCCTGGAAAACACGGAAAACATGGAAAAACTCAGCTCCTTGCTGAGGGAGGAACTGAGGGAATGTTTGGAATGGAACTCTTGGGTGTCGAGCTGACACCAAGCTTGGAAATTGATCAAGATTTTGGAATTTCCCTGATTTATCTTCAAGCCTCGTTAGGGAATAATCCCAAAATTCTCCCAATTAGGAATTTTGAGGGAATAACCTCAAAATTCCCCTCATGAAGACTTCCAGAGATTTGGCACTTCCTGGAACTCTCTGAGCTGCCACATTCCCTCTTCGAGCCGGAATTTTTTCCTTAGTGGGAGATGATTCAATCACCCAGAAATCGAGGAGTTTCCTAAATCCAGAGGCAGCACCGGGAGCGTGCTTTTCCTCCATCCTACAACATTCCATAGGATCCAGCTGAAATAAATCCTCTCTTGTCCCCGTGGTCCTTCTGTTGTCCCATCCAGATGAGGATTTCCAGCTTGTCCCCAAGTGAGGGGATCCGGGTGCTTCCATAGGAACTGTCCAGAACACGGAAAAACTCCCCTCCCACTGACGGGATGAGGGGAAAATCTCCTCAAGTTGCATCAGGGAAAGTTTAGATGGGATATTCCAAAAACTTCCTGGATGGGAGTGGTTGCAAGGCACTGGAAGTGGTGGGATCACAATCCTTGGAAGTGCTCCAAAAAAACATGGATGAGGGACTGGAAGAGGTGGTTTGGGAATGAACGTGGTGGTGCTGGGGAAAAGTTGGGTTGGATGATCCCAGAAATCTTTTCCCACTTTAATAATACCGTGATTCCAGGATGAAAACACGGGAATAGGACTGGTAACGGATAATCCTGTTCTGTTTGGATGGATTCCTTCCAGCTCCGCTGGGAGCAGTTTCCATGGAATGCTGAGGGAGGAATGCCGAGGTTTCCTAGAGCTCTGATGGAGCACAGAACTCTTCCCTCATCTGGAACATCCCCTGGAGCCTGGGCTGCAGCTCCAGGGCTTTGGAATAACGGTCTCCAGAGTTTCCTGACCTCAGCACCCTTCTCCAGGAACATATTCCTTTGGGATTACCCAATCCAGCCCAAGCACCAGCTCCCAAATTGTCTTCCAAACTGCAAACTCCCAAAATTAATGGAAGAACTTCCATGGGAACGCCCAAGAGGCACTTGCTGGGAGGAGGAGATGCCAAGAAAGGCTGGAATAACGGGAAAATAATTTATTTCACCTAATTGATTCCCTGTCCCTCCAGGAAGGTGGTAAAACAGCCATATCCCAGAAAACCAGCAAATCCCACCTTCCACCCAATTAGCCACAGTCTGGGATTGTTTCTTTTCCAATACTTCATCCTTTAGGGGATGATCCTTGAATTCCTTGAATTTCAAGGATGTTTAATCCCACAGTTTAATGCAGAGCCTGGCTTGGAGAAAAGCACTTCCCTCTTGCCGCTCCTTGATTTGGATACTCCTTGGATTCCCTTCCTCCCTCGAGGAATGGAGATTTTCCCAGCCTTCAAGGCCAGTTGAATTCCATAAACTGAAATATCCGTAGAGGAAAACAGGAATTCCCAATAGCCCATCCCCAGCTTTCATTCCCACAGATCCGTGTCCTGTGCAAATGAATCGATGGATAAATAGTAAATCAAGAGAAATCAATAGATCAATATCCGCCTTCCTCCACATTTGCACCTTTCCAAGATAAGCATTTATCCCAAAAAAAAAAAAAAAAAATTGGCAGGAAAATAATGATTTTCTGGAATTTTTTGTCCAGGAAAAAAAAAGAGGGATGAGGGCTGATTCCAAAGGAAAACCATAAATTCAAAAATTTTGGGGACTAAACCACCACAGTTGAGATTATTTGTTAAAATTTGCATCTGATCTCCCTTAATTGCATCTTGAAATTAAATGAATTGAATTGAAATTAATTAAATTAAATTTAAGTTAATTACCTTTTGGCCACATTGAACCTGCCCGGATTTTACACCTTTTGTATCCAATTAAAACGGATCGGCTCCGCTCTTCCTTATGGAGGATTAGGGAATTATTTGGATAATCGGGATCGCATTGTAGATTAAAGGGCATTTGAGGTTAATCTCATCCAAATAATCTTCCTGGAGCATTCCCAAAAAACCACAAGCTGCCAATAAAAGCCAGGCATGGATTATCCATCCCTGAGACAAATTCCAACTCTCCGGATGTTCCTTAATTGTTCAGCAAATCAGCCCAGGGAGAGGAGTCCGGGAATGCGAATATTCCCACTGAGAATCAGAATTTTGTGGAAATTTTCCTGTTTCTCCTCCCTTTCCTTCCAGATCCAGGAAAATGAGGGGTGGGAATCTTCAGGGGGAGGAGCTGATGGGGCTCCCGGAGCTGTGAAACTCCCTCAGGTAACGGAGGGCACCTGGAAAAAAGGTCAGGAGGAGGCGCCACATCCCAAAATCCATCACTTAATTCTGAAATTTCTCCATGGACAGGGTGGTCAGACATCGGATGGGGCTGCCTGGGGACATTCGGAATTCCCATCCCTGGAGGTGTCCGAGGAATTCCTGGAAGTGGCACTCAGTGCTCTGGTGGGATCAGGCGCAGCTTGGACTCCATGACCTTGGATGCATTTCCAAGCTCAGTAATTCCTTCATTCCATGGGTAGGACCACATCCCAAACGTATTCCCTAATTCCTGAACTCACATTATGTACGCATCGGGATAATCCCATCCAACTCTGGCAACAATGAAATTCCTGGATAGAGGCACCGGAATTTGGGAAAAATCCAAGCACTGGTGGCCAACTGGCAGCTCCACCAGCAGCACAAGGAGTCCCAATCCAGGACTGGCCGGAGCCCAGCCGGCATAGGGAGCACAAATCCCTGGATGAGGCGGGAATTGGGCGGGAATAAGGCGGGAAAGGTTGTCACCACTGGACCATCCTAAAGTCACCTCCTCTTATTCCACCACACCAGATCCAGGCGGAGATCCCGCGTCCCACCTGTGAGCAACTCCCAATCCTTCCCTTCCCAGGGATGTGTGGCACAGGTTGAGCCATTCCCGGCAAATCCAAATAATTCCTGGCAAACGCAGCTTTTAGGCTCGGCCTGTGGGCTTGGCTTTGTCCCCAGACCAACCCGGAGCAAGGGAAGGTCACAGAGGACAACTTGCAGCCCCTTCCACCCCCGATCCATCCGGAGCGCTTCTGGAAAAGCCTGGAGAAATTCCAGCACATCCATTTTGGGCTGGAAGCTGCCAAGGCAAACACAACTCTCGTAGCCACATGAATGAAATCCACATGTTTTTTACGGAGCGTTCCTTTCGGATGGATCCACACACGGTGGAAAGCTGAGGAATTGTGCTGATTTGGAAGGAAAAGCATCTGGGAAGGAGCTGCCGGATCTTCTCGGTGCAGCTTCGTTGGCAAAACGCTTTTTGCACCAAAAAAAATTCCTTTTTTTTCCGTTTTTATTTTCCCTTCTTATTTTCCCTTCTTATTTTCCTTTTTTTAATTTTTTTTTTTTTTCCTAAAGGAGAAGAGAGGAGGAAAAAAAAAAAATCCCTATAAATAACTCCACTGTTCTGCCGTGCCTGAAAACTCCGGGAATATTTTACAAGCCAGACTCGAAGCCAGAATTTGGGAGCTGCAAATGGGAGCCCTTTCTGTGGTGCTTTAAAAAATGTGGGGAAATAATAAAACGAGGAATGTCTCAGCTTGGGAAAAAAAAAAAAAACAGGGAATCCAAACCCTCTGGTCTGTATTCCTGTTTTTTTAATGGATTAACTACAGGGGAAGCATTCTTTAATTTGGAATTGCCAGGGAAGGATCTGAAGCTGCCAAAAGGATTGGAGTGTTAATTAAAAGCAGGTTAATTGAAGAGAATAATTAAAGAAAAGCATCAGATTTAAAAGGGGGGAGGGGGTTGGAATGGCCAAATATTCACCAGAATTACATTTGACTCCAATTTTTTCTCCTTTGGGATGGGATTCAGGATGACCTGGGATGCAGGATGGCCTGAGAGTCTCCTGTGGACATGGACCTGTTCTTGGGAGACCTGAAAAAATAATGGAATTCCAGAGCGGTTTGGGTTGGGATGGTCCTTAAATCCCATCCCATCCCACCCCATTCCATGGGCAGGGACACCTCCCACTGTCCCAGGCTGCTCCCAGCCCCAATGTCCAGCCTGGCCTTGGGCACTGCCAGGGATCCAGGGGCAGCCACAGCTGCTCTGGCAATTCCAGCCCAGCCCCTCCCCACCCTCCCAGCCAGGAATTCCTTCCCAATCTCCCATCCAGCCCTGCCCTCTGGCACTGGGAAGCCATTCCCTGTGTCCTGTCCCTCCAGCCCTTGTCCCCAGTCCCTCTGCAGCTCTCCTGGAGCCCCTTTGGGCCCTGCAAGGGGCTCTGAGCTCTCCCTGGAGCCTTCCCTTCTCCAGGGGAACATTCCCAGCTCTCCCAGCCTTTCCTCCCAGCAGAGCTGCTCCATCCCTCGGATCATCCTGGAGCCTCCTCTGGACTCTCTCCAGCAGCTCCAGGTCCTTCCCATTCTGGGATCCAGGCCTGGAGCAGCTCTGCAGGTGGGGCCTCAGCTGAGGGGGGCAGAATGGATGGACACCATCACGGAGCCTCCTTCTCCAGCGTTAGGTGCTTCCGTAGAATCCCAAAATTCCATCCCCTGCTGCTATTCCATCCCCACTTTCCCCAGTCTGGGGACTGCTGAGAGACTTCATTAAACCTGATGGGAACCAAGCAAATCCTGGGATGGTTTAGGGTGGGAAGGGATCCCAAAGCTCATCCAGTGCCACCTCCTGCCATGGGCAGGGACACTTCCCACTGTCCCAGGGTGATCCAAGCCCCATCCCAACCAAATCCCACCATGGGAGGATTTCTCCTTTCCTTGTGTAATCACCAAAGTCACCAAATTCCACAAATTTTGAAGTGGTGCCGGAGTTTTTTGATGGATCCGCTTGATTTCAATGGCCAGGAATTGCAGCTTTGGGAGCGATTATCGAGGCATTGGCACGCCCGGAATCTCATCCCACTGAGGAATAATACGGGAAAAACAAGGTGTTCCCATTGGACTGGATTATTTGAGCCCCTCATCCAACTTCCTGTGAAACTCGGAGGGGGAAGGAGCTGTTCCAGAGCATCTCTGGCAGCTCCGAGGTCGCTAATGAGGGAATCTTTATGGAGCTTCCCGCTGGGAGACAGGGAAAAGCTGGGATTTATTTATTTATTAAATTCCACGAGGCTCCAGATTCCCCGATTCCCTGCGGAGGAGCCACAGCCTGGATTTACAACCCCCCAAAATCCGGAGTTCAGCCCCCATCCCGAGGAGATCTCCGCATCCCACACATCCCGGTGCTCCCCTGGGAACGGGATCTGCATGTCAGGAACAGAGCCTTCTGCTGGGGGTTTTTTTGGGAACTCGGCATTTTGTGGTTGGAAAAGGAAACGTTTGTTCCCAAGCCACTTTTGAGGAGAAAAAGGTGCATTTTGGGAGGCGGATTTCTCCAGCGGTTCGCCGCTTTCATTTCGGGTGGTTTTGTTCAAAGCCAGGGGTGATTTGGGATTTCAATTCCCAAAATCCATTGGGCACGAACTGAAAATAGAAACCTTTGGCCACTTCAAGCCAGAGATTTTTAATTATTGTTTTTTAACCTATTTTATTTTTTTTCCTCTGCATTTTAAATCCCTTTTTTTTTTTTTTTTCAATGAAAGCCAGAAATTCCTTTCGGAGCGGGGGGACAGCAGGGAGAACATCCCGATCCATTCCGGTTTTTCTATCCTGAATTATTTCCTAAAGATGAGGTTTTTGTGTCTCTTCCGAAGCTTTTCCCGCTCCTAAGGAATCATGTTTAATTAGTGCAGGAGGTTTTAATGAGGGTGGAGCCCTCGTTCCTCTGGAGATGGAGATTGGGAAAGGCTGACAGGGAACAAATTGGAATTTCCATCATTTTTCATTCTTTATTTTAAGCATCCCCATCCTCCTTGGAAATCCCCCCCTTCTTTCCCAAATTCCTGCTTTTTTTTTTTTTTGAGGAGAAATCCAGCTAAAAACGTCCTTTGATTCCAAATCCAGATGTTGATGGAGTCTGCATCCACTCCCAGCCCTTCAAAGGAATCGTCTGGAGGTTTCCAGCCTCCTGCTCTAATGAAATCTGGGAATCATTCCTGCTGAGAGCCGGGATTAACTTCAGGATCAGGATAACAGGAATGGCCTGGATGCAGAGTGACATCAGCAGTGACTATGCTCCGAGTGGTGTGAAGGGAGACATCGGGAACACATTCCTTGGAAATGGCTTCCAGCAGGGATCTGCTTCATCCCTGAATTCACAGCTGGCTTTTCCCCCTGGCCTGGGATCACAAAACGAAGCTTTTCATTCCCAATTTCCCGGCTCCGATTCCAGCTCCGCTCTCCCCTTGAAGTTGGGCTGGCAAAGGATGCGGTGAAATGAGGGATGAGGGAAAACTTCCAGCTCATCATCCCATCCCTGCTGCCTTTGGGAATACACAGGGATACATTCCCCTATCCCAGGCTGCTCCAAGTCCTCTCCAGCCTGGCCCTCGGACACTTCCAGGGATCCAGGGGCAGCCAGGAAATCCATCCCAGTCCCTCAGCTCTCCCAGGGAATTATTGCTTCCCAATATCCCATCTAACCCTGCTCTCCTCCAGGCTGAAGCCATTCCCTCTTATCCTGTCATTCCAAGCTTTTGCCAACAGTTCCTCTCCGGAATTTTTCCAGGTTCTCCTTCAGGATAACTCCAGGGATTTTGCAGTTTTCACTCAAAACTGGAAATAATTCTGCTCAGAGGGTGCCCAATTAAATTCTGTCCCTGACACCACCTGGATGCAGCTGAAGGAGAGGGAAAAGCACGGATACACATCAGAAAGGGGTTTTCCTTTCAAAACATTGGAATGTGGATATTTTAACTGGATTAAAAACTGTTCCTGTTGTCCCTTTCCCTTTTCCCTGTCCCTTTCCTGTGGTTTCTTCCATCTCTTCGCTCACCTCTCTTTTCCATTCTCTCGACTCCCAAAAACTCACTTGGATTTAATTAAATCACCTTTGGAAAAGCAGGATTTAATTACTTGGGAAGAGTTTAAAAAGGAGAGTTATGGATTAGTTTGTCTCAGGCAGGTGCAGAGCCGCTGCTCGATCCCGGGATGGGATTCCTGGATTTCCACACGGATCCCTGGCCTGGCTCCCGAAGCTCCTGGAGCCGGGTTTGTTTTTCAGAGCAGTGCCAGCCTCTTCTCCCAGGGAAAAGGGAAAAACGGAATCTGGGCCAGGATGAGCTTAAACTGGACAGAAGGAAAAACATCTCCACTGGTGGCAGAGCCCATTCCTGAGGGATTTAAATCCCTGTGGATGTGGCACTCGGGGGAACGTGGTTCAGTGCTGGATTAACTCTTGGATTGATGATCCTGAAGGTCTTTTCCAACCCCGACAATTCCAGGATTCGGGGTTGATTTCAGCTTCAATCTCCCATTATTTGCAGCAAGAAGCAGAGCTGAGGGGTTAATTGGAGTTAATTTTAATTAACTTTCCATCAACCCAAACAGATTAAATTCCGATCCACACGGAGTCCATGTTTTTTTTATAACAGGATAACGGGATTAAAATGATCCCAGCAAACGTAAAACCTCTGCTCCGCACCAAGCGATTCCTCACGGATTTGTTCTTGCCGCAGAAATTAAAATCCGCCTCTCCCTGAGCAGCTGCAAATAAAGAGCCGAGGGTAATGAATCATCCCTAATATTCCACAGCATGGCAGGGAAGCAGTTCAGTGGGATATCCACACGGAGCAGCGGGAGTCAACATCCTCCTTCGTGACCTGGCACAGAACTGAACACGGGGCATGGATGAATTCCACGGATTTCACTCCAGCGGGAAGCGCCAAAAAAATCCCTGAGGATGGAGGATTTGTGGAAAGGGGCCAGAGGAGGTGAAGGAGCAGGGACAGGCAGCAGCAATCCAAAGGGATAACTGGGAATTGCCCGTGCCGGAGGAGATGGAAGGGAGAACAAAGGAAACAGAGCTGCAAAATGGGAAAAAACAGAGGCGGGGGCCTGGAATGGAATTCCCAGAGCAGCTGTGGCTGCCCCTGGATCCTGGGAAGTGCCCAAGGCCAGGCTGGACATTGGGGCTGGGAGCAGCCTGGGACAGTGAGAGGGGGGTAAATGGGATGGAGTTGAAGGTCCCTTCCAGACCATTCCATGATAACGGAGAAGAGCAAATCCCTCCCAGCCGGAAATCGGGAATCTGGGGCTCCATAGAACTTGGCTCCATTCCAGGGCCTTGAACCACTTCCTCGAGGAGAGAGGGAAGTTCCTCCCAACTTTTGTGGCATCAGGAAAAATCCGCCTCCCCTAAACCCCCCTGAGCCCACAGAAAGTCCCTTCTCCCTGGCCGACTGGATCATTCCCAACAGGATGAGCAGCCATTCCTTGTTCCCGCTGCTTCTCCCACTTTATCAATCCCTTTTTTTCTTCAATCACCTCTTATCAGCTTCACCATCACCTCTTATCAGCCTCACCATCACCTCTTATCACCTCCTCGGTTTTCTTCACCTCTTGCACAGCAAACGGAATCCCAACATCCCGGAAATTCCGTTCTGGGAAACAAGCTCATCCACCCAAAGTCTGATCAAAGCTTTGACCTGGTGGGAATTTCCCAACATTGCTGCTTTTCCAGGCAAAATTTCCTTTTGGATGAATTTTTTTTTTTTTTGGTTGGTAGGGAAATTTCCTTTCCCGGTTTATTGTTCTGTACCCGGATTTCAGCATCCCTCGGCTTGCCAGGAGTTCCTACAGGGAAATAAATGAGAGCTAATTAATAATAAATGAGAGATTTCTTAATGACTGAATCGTCGCCGTGGCGAGGGAAGCCGAACGAGGGTTTTTTTGAACGGCTTCACCTCAATTCCTTCAGGAATCTCCCTCCTGGATAAAGGAATTGCTGAACTCAGCCTCTCCACCTCCCTGGCAGACACGGAGCTGACCTCACATCCCAAAGCTCCCGCTCCAAATTCTCCCATTCCTGAAAATGACAGGCTGCAGCTTGGCCTTTTCCCCACCCCCCACCTGGATATTCCTCCCTTCCCAAACCCCAGCTCCGAAGGCTCCCCATCCCCTCCCGGGAGCATTCCCACAGGGGATCCCACAAAATTCTATTTTCAAATCCCAGGGAACGTCTCCGGCCGCTTTGCTTTGCTTTTCTGGTGAACCATCCCTGCTGCTCCGCCTCCTCCTCATTTTTCCGGGAAGAACATTCCGTGTGGAGCCCACAGTGAAATTCCAGCCGGCCCCCGGGGGAGATTTGGGTTATTATGGAAAGATAAAGCAAAATAAAAAAGTAACAAACCCCCGGTGGCTTCCAAGGTTCGACCACCCAAACAAAGGGCAGGGATCCTTCCAGGTGGGAAGAGCGGGTGGGAAAAGAAAAGGAAAAAAAAAAGAAAAAGAAAAATGAAAAGAAAAATAAT
>VXAC01002486.1:4574-22297 GCA_013399225.1 Rhipidura dahli | reverse complement strand
AAAATAAAAAGCTCAACTCAGCCACTGTGGGAGCCTCTTTTATTTTTTTTTTTGGGGGGGTTTTTTTGGAAAGGCAAAAAAAGCTTTTTGGTCAAACCCGCCCCAAACTGAGCCCCGAACGCTGCAGGCAAAAAAAGAGCCATTTGTGGTTTGCTGCCTTTAAGGAGCTCCCGGCTGCTCCGCAGGGAATTGCTCCTATTTGAGCTCCACGTGGGAAGCAGGGTCGTTATCCCAGAGCAGCAATTTGCAAATTACGGAGGGAATTAAAAGTGGATTGAGCTGAGGCACAATCAGCCTCCTGTCCCCTCTCAAGGTGTTCTTTATTCCCAGCCGGAATCGCCTCCAAATCCCGTGGTAAAGCCGAAGCGTCCCGTTGGCAATTCCGGACGGAGGCGGGATAGAGAAGCTGAAATTATTATCCCCCAAAATATCCTCCCGGTCCGAGCTGCTGATCCCGGAATTGCCTGAAATCCCAGGGGAAAGGGCCTGGGACTCTGTCAGCAGACAGAGCTGCCACGGGGAAAAGCCCCAGCGGGATTGGACACAGCGGAAGAGCAACGCCTTTGGAAAATCTGCCCCAGTTATCCCAGAAGATTCCCAGCTTGGATTCAACACAGCCACAGTCAGAGCTTCCCAAATCCTTCCCACAGCACCTTTGGAATATGAGGAACACCAAAGATCTGACGGTGCATCTTGGATTTTCCAGCCAGGGACAGACTGAGGTTGGGAAGGGCCTGAAGGATCATCCCATTCCCATCCCATTCCATGGGCAGGGACACCTCCCACTGTCCCAGGCTGCTCCCAGCCCCATCCCAGCCTGGCCTCGGACACTTCCAGGGATCCAGGGGCAGCCACAGCTGCTCTGGGAATTCCATCTCAGCCCCTGCCCACCCTCACAGGGAAGAACTTTTCCCTCTCTCCAAGCTGAACCAACTCAGTTTCCAGATTCCCCATTCCCGGTGACAAATCCCGCAAGGAAAAGGCTCCAAAGGCAGCACTGCTGGGGCAGCCTCTCTTTCCCTTGGCTTTCCCGAGGTGACAGACTGGGACAGGGAAGGAAGCTGTCCTTGGCTAGATGGAAGGAAACAGGAGCGGGAATGGGAATGGCGGGAGTGGGAATGGGAATGGTGGGAGCGGGAATGAATGGTCGCCATGGAAACCACGCCGCTTTCCCAAAACGCTTCCCTGCTTTTGGATCATTCCAACACAGATAAAGCTCCCTGACCCTTTTATCCTGGTGGAAGAACAGCAGAGGGGGTGGAATGAGATGATCCACGGCAAACCATTCCGGGATTCTGGGATTTCAATCCAAACAACTCATTCCAGTTGTGTCCCGCTGATGCTGACACGGAATGGAGCGCAAAGGAAGAGCCGCCGGAGGGGTTTGGTTTCCTTATCCAAATAAAAAACAGGAGCACGATACAGAGGTTTCCATAAACAGGGAATGTTTTACCTTGGCCAAATTAAATAAATAAATAAATTGGGATTTGGAGCTCCGGCCTCTTCCTCAAATAAAATTCCCACACAGCCGGCAGAAAGAAAAGCTTTGGAAAATCGGAGGTTTGGGATTCTCATGTTCATTCCCGCTTTTTCCTGAGCATTCCTTATCCTCCCCAGACCCTTCCGTGGCCACCTCTGGGATCCATCCTGACGGACACGTCCGGTGACCCTTTGGAAAAGGCGGTGCATCCCATGGGTTGGATGTTTGGGAAGTGCTGAAATTCCTGAACTTTGTATCTCCCATTCCCGGAACCCAGGCGACTTCCGAGCACTTCCCCTGCTTTTTTATGGAATCGTGGATCAGTTTAGGCCGGGCTGGACCTCCAAAATCATCAATTCCAAGATTTAAGTGCCACATCCACACGGATGATAAATCCCTCCAGGGATGGGGATTCCAAACCTCCCTGGGCAGTTCCAATGTCTGACCTCCCTTTCCATGGGGCAATTCCTGCTACTGTCCAACCTGAGCCTCCCCTGGCCCAGCCTGAGCTGTTCCCTCTCCTCCTGTCCCTGTTCCCTGGGAGCAGATCCCAAATCCCCACTGGCTGCCCCTTCCTTATCCCAGAAGGTCCCTCCGGAGCCTCCTTTTCTCCAGGATCTGTGATGGAATTAAGTGAAGAATTCCCGAACCCAGATTCCCCACAGAAGGCCAGGGACCATTCCTGAAAACCTTGGACAGGGCTTGGAGCAGCCTGGGATAGCGGGAGCTGTCCCTGCCCATGGCAGGGGGTGGAATGGGATGATCCTTAAGGTCCCTTCCAACCAAAGCATTCCAAGATTCTGAAATTCTATGGAAAACCAGTGAAATATTCCCAAAATCCAACGTGGTTTTCCTCACTTACACCATTTATCTCCTCTTTCCCTTTTGTGTTCCCACTCCCAGCGGGAACCATCAGAGAGGGAAAAATCCCTCATTCCATAGGGAAGGGAATCCCACCAGAGGTGCTTCCCTCCATCCCAATCCACCACAGACCTGTGACTGGTTTCACTGGTGGATTCAATGGAATCCCAGGATTGCGTGGAGCAGCTTTTCCCAAAGAAATTCATTTTCCTCCTCAAATCAGTTCTCCCAACAATTCCCACCTCTCTAGAACCAGGAATTTTTTTCCTCAAAGCCAATCCCCAGCACTTCCCTGGATTCCGACGAGATCGGGATCCGAACTTTTCCCAAGCAGCTCCTCGGCAACCTTGGAGTTCCGGCACCTCCTCCTCGGCTGCTTTTGGAGCTCATTCCAAGATTCGGGGCTCCTGTTTCATTCCATATTAATACCTGGAATTTTATTATCCCGGGATCAGAAAAGCCCAGCTGCTGATGGCGGCTCCGGCCTCGCTTATTTCACCCGGCTGGATTCCCGGGATTGAATCCAGGGATTCTCCGTCCGCATGCGGAGAGAGCCCTCTGCAGATCGTTGGATAAATCCATCCACCCGCGGGAAATACTCCAAGGAAGCTGCACTCCTCCTGCAGGCCAACCTCCGGGAAAGCCGGGGAAGCAGCGTGGATGGGCACCGGGATCTGGGATCAGCCCTTCCCAGCCTCCAAGGATAAGTTTGTTTTATTTGGTTTTCCAAGGTTCTCCTCCTTTTCCCAACTTTTTCCCTGCTCTTACGGAGCAGGAGAGGCCTGACAAGGCTTAGGAGCAAGAAGGGATCAAATCCAGGATTTCCCGAGCTTTTCCCTCCTTTTGGCTGAGGATGCACCAGGATTTGGTGAACTTTTCCTTCCATCACTCCCTTCTGTTCTCCCTAAAATGTTGGTTGGACATGGAATCATAAAATCCTGCAATGGTTGGGAAAGGATCTTAAGGATCATCCCATTCCATCCATGGGCAGGGACACCTGGGATCCCATTCCCATGCCAGGATCCCATTCCCATGCCAGGATCCCATTCCCAAGCCAGGATCCCGCATCTCCTCAGGGCCCTGGGGTTGATCCCGGCTTAATTTCAGGCGGGAATAAAAGTGGAAAACAGGCGGGAAAGGGAAAATTCCCAAAGTTTCATTTCAGCTTTGACCTAAAAAAAAAAGTTGGGATTTTTCATTTCCTAGTCAGATTTTCCGGGAGAGCTGGAAGTGAAAATTATTCCTTCAGGACCTGGGAAAGGATGGAGGGAGGGATGGATGGATGAAGGGATGGATGGAGGGATGGAGGGAGGGATGGAGGGAGGGATGGATGGATGGAGGGATGGATGGATGGAGGGATGGATGGAGGGATGGAGGGAGGGATGGAGGGATGGAGGGAGTGATGGAGGGATGGATGGAGGGACAGAGATGGATGGGAATCCCAGGCAGGGATGCAGAGCCTGGCTCTATCCGGAATCCAGCTGTTGGGAATTGCTGCTCACGGCACAGTTCGGTGCACTGGGATCTGCTGACATCTACAGGGCATTCCCGAGATTCCGTGGCTCCATGGAATCAGGGAATTCAGACTGGCTCAGGTTACCTGGGAACTTCAGGATCATCCCATACATCCCAATTCCATGGGCAGGGACACTCCCCACTATCCCAGGATGCTCCAAGCCTTGCCCCACCCGGCCTGGACACTTCCAGGATGGAGCAGCCACAGCATTCCCTGATTCCCCTTTTCCCACAGCTTTTCCAGAAATCTTTTGCCCCGGGACAAGGGTGAGGAGCACTTGGATCTCTCCCATCCAGGGAAAAATAGGGAAAAGCCCCAAAAATGCCCCAAAATGCCCTGCAGGGAAATTCCCATCCCAGGTGTTGTCCCGCTGGAGAATCCACAGGGAATCCACAGGGAATCCACAGGCACATCCCAGCTCCTAGCCTGGCCCGGGGGGGTGCAGCTCTCCCGCTGCTCCATGGAATTTCCATGTCCTTGTTGGGACAATACCTGGGAATAGCCCCTCCAAGGGGAGAGGATGGAGCGGGAATGGCTGCAAAATCCGGGAGAAGGGAGAAGCTGGGAATGGAGGAGGAATCGGGGACTTTTCCAGCTGCTCTTCGCTCCCAGGCATCCCCCGGAAGCAGGAATGGCAGGTGGAAAATCCTCAGGGAGAACCCCGGAGCAGTGGGAAGCACAGGGACAAGAATCCGTCACCCTGGGAATGATCTGCCAGGATGTGGGAATTACCGGGAACAGCTCTTGTTATCCCAGCTGGAATCTTGTGCTGGCACCGGGAGTTTTCCTTCAGGATAAAATTTCTTTGGGATCAAACCCAGAGGATTTGGGCACCATCCCAACGGAGCTCCCGGAGCCAAAACTATGTTTTCCAGGGAAAAGGCGGGATCAGCTTGGAAGATCCCACCTGCTCACCTTTTCCAGAGGCACGGGATCATTCCAGGAAATGGGATCAGCCCATCCCAGGAATTGTGCTTGGCCAGCTGTAGCCACCTCCAACTTCCATGGATCCAATCCCACTGCTCCTCCAACTTCCACGGATCCAATCCCACTGCTCCTCCAACTTCCACGGATCCAATCCCGCTGCTCCTCCAACTTCCACGGATCCAATCCCGCTGCTCCTCCAACTTCCACGGATCCAATCCCGCTGCTCCTCCAACTTCCACGGATCCAATCCCGCTGCTCCCCTTCCCACTCCTCTGCAGGACAAGTGACAACTTTTTCCACATGGAATTGTTTTATTAGGAAAAGCTCCATTAACAATAAAACCCCCCCCCCCACACCCAGGGGAGGAGCTGCCGGAGGGTCGGGAAATTCCGGGAGCAAAGCAAATCCCAGCTGGATGCAGAGCAGCCAACGATTCCCGAGCCACACAGCCCCTTCCCACGGGAATTCCAGGGCTGGCCATGGATATTCCCAAACAGGAGCCTCTGCACAGGAATGGGAACACCAATCCCTGGGAAAGGATCCTGCTTTTCCAAGGGTTGCTGGCATTTCCCTCCTTTCCCAGCAAGTCCGGATTGGCCTTTCCGGCCCCAGCCCAGAGTTTTCCCGATTTTCCTTGCTCCAAGTCCTGGCTGGGAAGTTCCAGCTGACCGGGAGGGCTCCGTCCTGTTCCCATCAACCCCCCCACGATCCCAGCGAGTTTTCCATGGAAGTTCCTCAGGCAGCAGCCGGGCTCCTTGGATCTGGCTCTCCCCCAGGCAGGGCAGGATCCGGGAAATCCGGGCAATTCGGGAAATCCGGGAGAAGGGATGAGCAGTGCAAACGGGGACGCGGGGTGGGTGCGAGGCGGATCCGGAGCCCATTCCCGAGGGATTCCCCTCAGTCGGAATCGCTTCCCTCCTGCTTGGCTGATCCCACGGCCGACGCCAGCTCCTCCTCCTGCCCTTTCAGGCGCTCTCCTGTTGGGAAAAGCACCACGGACATGGCATGGAGCGCTTGGATTGGGAATGAGCCCCGGAATGAGCCCCAAACTCTTCCCTTGGCACAACTCCCAGAGGTTCCTTGGGAAGCTCCTCGGGATCAGCAGCTTCCCAGATCCCTTTGGAAAGGGATGAAGCCGCACCAATCCCTCCCCGGCTCAGCGAGCTCCCGGCAAGGACGGTGGGATCCGATCCCTTTGGAATGAACCGCCCCATTCCCGCGGCTCCGGCACGCACGGATCAGCTCCGCGATGGCTCGCTGCGTCCTCTTCTCCAGCTTTTCCAGCTTCTTGGATACATCCCGCTTCAAATCCCTGGGAAGTAGAGCGACAGGGTCGGGATCATTCCATGGCCAGGCAGGGCCCGCTTTTCCCGGCGGAAATTCCTTCCCTTTCCCAAGTGCCACCGGCTCCCAAACCAAGCCCATCCCTTGGTGATGAATCCCAAAGGAATCAGCAGGGAAAGGGAATTGTGGCCATTTCCAACTGGCTTTCCGATTCCATGGAATCACAGAATGCTTGGAGTTGGAAAAGACCTTTAACAATTCCAACCTCCCACGGGATTTTCCCGGAATTTTTAACGCTCAGCTCAGATTTTCCTGGATAATTCCAGCCCCCTGCCGATCCCAGTGGCCTTTTCCCAGGAGCAGCATTCCAGAGGCACTCACCAGTCGGGTTTCCTGGGAGCCAAGTTTGCCAAATCCTGGAGAAGGAGAGGAGACATCCGGTGACATTCCAACCCGGACGCGGCACGGAGCGGCTCCGGAATTCCAGATCCCTGTTCCCGGAATTCCCAGCTCCGGAATTCCAGCTTTACCTACCACCTCATCGATGATGGGCTCCGGCTTGGCCGCTTCCAGCTGCTCCTTCACCGTGTCCTCCACTAGATGGGGAAACAGCATCGGGATAATGGGAATTGCACCGGATTCGGGCAATTCCATCGGCGTTCCCGGCTCCCTTCCCAAAAGCTTCCCCCCCAAATCCCATTCCCGCTGTTTTCCTTAAAAACTCGGTGCCCACACCTCAGGAAATCCCTTCGGTATCCAAACCCTTCCTAAAAATTATCCGGGAATGACGGAAATGCCGCAGGCGGCAGCCGGAATCCTCTCGGGATGAGGTGGCTTTTCCCAACATTTGCAGGAATCGGCTGCTCCAAAGGGCTGGAATTTGGCTCTTCCTGACTCATTTCCAAGTCTGGGACATTTGGAGGAGTCAAGCTCCAGCCCAGACCTTGGGAAAAGTCTGGAGGGATCAGGGATGATGGGAATTCATGGGAAAAGCCACCCCCGGAAGGGCAGGGAGTGCATCCCAGGATGCATCCGTGGATTTCATGGAATTTTGGTTGGAAAAGCCCTCCTGGATCACGGAATCCAAACATTCCCAGCGCTGCCTGTCCCCCCAAGTGCCTCATCCACAGGGATTTCAATCCCGCCAGGAATGGGGATTCCCACCACTGCTGGAGAACTGGAATTTTCCCAATATCCGAGCTGGCCCTTCCCTCTCATCCCATCCCTGTTCCCTGGGAGCAGATCCCGATTCCCCTCCAATCAGGGAGTCGTGCAGAGCCAGAAGATTCCCCTCGGAGCCTCCTTTGCTCCGGGATAACATTCCCAGCTCCCTGAGGAATTCTCCAGCCCCTTCCCAGCTCCGTTCCCTTCCCTGGACACGCTCCGGCTTTTCCATCTCTTTCCTGTTTTTAAACTCCCACAAAAACACAAGGAAAGGGCAGTGCCGGAATTCCTAGCCATTCCCAGCCATTCCCAGCCCTCCCTTTTTATCCAGGGCATTTTTCAAGGGATTTTTTCCAGGAGAACTCCAAATTTTGGGATCCAGGGAACTCCTTCACTTCCCTCTTCCCAGGAGATTACGGAAGTTCCTGCTGAGGAAATTCCAGCCCCAACTCCGGCCTAAGATCAAATAAATCCAACAAAACAGCCGGAATTTCCGGGAGGATCCTCCAGGGAGGCTCTTCCGAGGATGAATCCTTGGATTTGGGCCTGGGAGCGTTCCCAGCCCTCCCGTGAAATGCTGGGAATCAGAAATTCCAAGCCCTCCAGGCTCCATGGCCACCTCATCCCAGCGGATCTCCCACCTCGGGAAAAGCCCGGAGCTTCCCAAGCCCTCCTTTCCCACATTCCCACATTCCCGCTGCTCCCACCTGAGGCCGGCTTGGCCGGGGGCAGCTTCCTCTTCTTCAGCTCCTCATCCTCGGGATCGTAATTCCGCAGCTTGATCTCCCTGGGAAAAGCGGGAAGAGCCGTGAGGAAAGGCCGGGATGACCCAGCGGGAACTCGGGAAAAAAGGGGGGATGTTGGAATCGGGAGCCAGAGGCAGCTGAAATCCTGGAATCGTGGAATTGTTGAGGTTGGAAAAGCCTCCAAGGTCTTCCAACTCCAACCACGGATCCACATCCCGAGCGCCACATCCACGGATTCCAAATCCCGCCAGGAACGGGGATTCCCATTCCCCATTCCATGGGGAATATTCCCAAAATCCACCCTGCCCCTCTCCTGGCCCAGCCTGAGGCCGTTCCCTCCTTTCCCATCCCTGTTCCCTGGGAGCAGAGCCCGACTCCCAGCTGGCTCCGACCTTTTGGGATACTCCGGATGGAAATTCCTGAGAAGATCCAAAATCCTGGGGAAAAATTCCCTCTGGGAATGACAGGGGGGAATAAAGGGATCATTTGGGATATGATGGAGTTATCCTAGCGTTCCGGAAGTGCTGAAATCAGGGAGCAAATCCCGGCTCCGGAATAAACGGATGGGGGAGCTGAGGGAACGAGGAATCCAAACTTCATCCCGAAGCTTTTCCGTGTTTCCCTCTCCTCCAGGAGAGCCTGGGAGTCGGGATTGAGTCACCATTCCACGATATTCCCAAATAATTTGGGACACTCCCATTCCCACGGGTGATTCCTCACTGCGAGCCTCCGGAGCAATTCCCAAAGCCGCAATCCCGGAAAATCCGGCTCTCAGGAGCTCATCCCACCTCCGGGAAGGCAGCAGGATCCACGGAACAGCTCAGCCCACGGGGATAACGAAGCTCCTTGTGGGATTCGTTGGGATAAACGCTCCAAGAGAAGCCGAGCAGGAGAAGTTTGGGAAGCGGAGCCGGGTTTTGATGGGAAGCACGGAAAATCCAAGCCCTGAAGTCACCGGTGGAAAATCCGACCCTTCCCATTCCATGGGAGTGCTGGGAATGCCGGGATGGGTTCCAGGACCTCGCTGAGGAAAATCAGGGAATTTGGGAATGGAAGGGAACCTTGGGATCAGGATCCTGGACAGGGACACCTCCCACTGTCCCAGCCTGGCCTTGGGCACTTCCCAAGGGATTCAGCTGCTCTGGGAATTCCATTCCAGCCCCTCCCCACCCTCCCAGCCAGGAATTCCTTCCTAAACAGGAACTGGGAGCATTTGGGAAGCGCAGCATTCCAGAGGGAAGCAACAGACGCTGCCAGGAGCGGCACATTCCCTGCTCAGGGTCGGGAACATCCCAAATCCGTGATTCCCTCAGGTCCGGAGCTCCCAGCTGGGGGAACAGAGGGATCCCAGCTTTTCTGGGAAGAGGCCCTCGGCACCGGCACGCCGGGAATGTGCGGAATGGCCGGAGCGATCCCGATGGAAAGCGGGCCCCTCCCAGCTGGCTCCGAGCTTCGCTGTTCCGGCTCCGAGGGCCTGACGGGACAAACAATTCCAGGGATTCTTCCAAACCTTCCGGCTCACGGCGGGAGCAGCGGGAATGGGTTTGCCATGGGAAGCTGGAGCAGGGATCCCTTCCGGTGCCAGGGATTCCTCACTCCCAGGGAGATTCCCAGAACAGCCACCCAGAGCTGCTTCCCAATCCAGCTCCCTGAGGAAAAGGCCAGCACCACCGGGAACAGCGGGAAAAACGCACGGAGATCATGGAATGCTCCTGGAATGGGCTGGGTGGGAAGGGATCCGAAGGATCATCCCATTCCCATCCCATTCCATGGGCAGGGACGGCTCCCACTGTTCCATCCTGGCCTTGGGCACTTCCAGGGATCCAGGGGCAGCCACGGCTCCTCTGGGAATTCCAGCCCAGCCAGGAATTCCCAATTCCCAGTCTCCCATCCATCCCTGCCCTCTGGCACTGGGAAGCCATTCCCTGGCTCCTGGCCCTCCAGCCCTTATCCCAACTCCCTGTCCAGCTCTCCTGGAGCCCCTTTGGGATCTGGAATGTGCTGGAAGCTCATCCCTGGATTTCTCCGTTCTCCAGGGGAACATTCCCAGCTCTCCCAGCCGAGCTCCAGCCCTGGAGCAGCTCCGTGGGATCCTCTGGATTCACTCCAGCAGATGCCAGGATCATCCCCAGGATCATTCCCATTCCCATTCCCATTCCCATTCCCACCCTTCCTCCTTCTCCAGCCATGGCCTGAGCACATTCCCGATGGGATGGGAATCCCTGGGGATGCTCCGCATCCAAGCGGGAACAGATCCCGGGAAGTGCCAACCAAACCCCACCCGAATCCCAAGCTCAGCTCCTGTGGGAAAACAGCAGGAAAAGGGTGGGAAAAAAAGGGAGGGATAAAAAAAGGCAGGAAAAAAAAGTGGGGAAAAAAAGTGGGAAAATTCCCACTTTTTTTTTGATCTCCGCGCTCCGGGATGGGATGAAGGGAATTGTCTCCCGGGTTCTCCCGCAGTGAGCCCAACCCTGCCCCCCCCACTCCGGAGCAGATTCCCAGCGGGATTTGGGAGCTGGGATTAACAAAGGAAAGGGCTCCGGACCTGCCCGGCCACATTCCTGAGGGAGCAATTCCTGAGGGAGATCAGGTTTCCCAAGGGCCGCCCCTCCCCCAGCCCAGGCAGCCGTAACTTCCAAGGACAATTCCGAGCCCGGCGCGGATTCCCTTCTCCCAAACTTGGAATGGTTTTATCCCATCCCTCTCCGAGCTTTTCCTTGGATTTTTAGTTCCCCTTCCACCACAAGGAGCCCAATTCCACACGGAGCGCTGCGGGAATGGGAATTCCAGGCTCCAACAGGTCCCTGATTCCCAAATCCAGCGTTTTTTCCCCATGGGAATGAGGCGGAAAGGCCAAAAGCCTCCCCCACCCTTTTCCTGGGAAAGGCGGAGCAGCGATTCCGCTTCCTGCTCCGCACGGAGATTCCAAAGGAGCCAAGTTTCCCAGAGAGAATTCCCAGAGCGCGGAGCAGGGAACAGAGCTGGAATTGCCGGGAGAGGAGCAGGGCTTGGAGAGCTTTTTCCTGCCCCGGGAATTCCAAGGGAAATGAGAAAGGAAAAGCCGGGATGGGGAGGTTGGAGCAGAGTAGGAAGCGGCCAAAAAATGTGGGAGCATGGAGGGAAAAATGCCGGGAAAGCCGAAGCCGAAGGAACAGAAAAGTTGGGAATCTCCATCCCTGGAAGTGCCCGAGGCGAGGCTGGATGGGAATGGGAGCAGCCTGGGATGGTGGGAGCTGTCCCTGTCCTTGGAATGGGATCATCCCGAAGGTCCTTTCCCACCCAAACCATTCCGGGATTCCAGGGGATGCCTTTCCGCAGGGAATTGCTCCCTGCTCCAGCTGGGAACACGGGGCTGGAATCTCCTGGGGGATTCCCAAGCTGGAAAAGGGAGCAGAGGGAACACGTGGAGAAGGGGCCGGAGAATCCCAGAATTCCGGAATGGATTGTTTGGAAGGGACTTCGGGATCATCCCATTCCATCGGCAGGGACATCCCACTATCCCGGGCTGTTCCAAGATCCAGCCGGGCCTTGGGCACTTCCAGGACTGGAATTTGATGGGATCTCCATGAGAGGGAATTCCCAAATCCACGAAAAACCCAAGGGAAAAGCGGGAAGGAATCCCTGGAAAACGTCCTTCCTCCCGGAGCTTCCCCTCTCCGGCCATTCCCGAGGGAGCAGAGCTGGGAAGCAGCCGGGAATCCGGAGCCTGCGGAGAATCCTTGGGATCCCAGGGATGCAGGAAGCTTCCAAGGCCAATCCGCTGGGCAATTCCGCACCTGGATGAGCAGCAGGAAGCAGCCAGGAGGGAAATTCCCGGGATTTTGCTCCCCAAAGCAGGGAATTGTTCCCTGGAGCGGCACATTCCCTATCCCACAGGAATTCCTTCCGCCTGGAAAATCCAGCCCGGCTCCCAGTGAGCTGGAAGTGGTTTGGAGGGAAATTCCGGACACCGGGATCGCTCCTTTCCCAAATCCAGGTGGAATCCCACCTGGATTATCCCAGACTCCCTTTTCCATTGGGAGATTGCTGGAAAATCCAAATCCAATAGGAAATCAAGGGATGGGCTCTTCTGGATCCGATTCCCATGGGAAAAAGCCCAGACATTCCACAAGGAAAGCAAACATTGGGAATCATCCCGGCCAAATTGGGGATTCAAAACTTCCCAAGGAGCAGATTTTGCCGGAATTTGCCTTGGGAAATTCCCTCTGGATTCCCACGGAACAGGCAGCGCTGGAAAAGAGGAAAATCCCTCGGGAAGCAAAGTTTTCCTCGAAAACAAGCTGCTTCCCAAAGGATTCCATGGATTTGGGGATGAAGCCGGGATGGAATTTCCCACTGGGCACTTCCCTCTCCACCTGCAAATTCCTTGGATTTCCCAGGAAATCATCCCGAGGCAGGGCAGGGATTTTTACCGGATCTGCCAGCAGGTGAAGGAAAATCCATGGAAAAGCCCAATTCCCAGAGCCGGAGAATCCCTGGGAATGAAATCCCGGGAATGCCACGAAGGCCGTCGGACGGCTCCGGGCGATCCCAGCAGCGATTCCCAGGATAACGTCGACCCCGAAGCGGGATTATTTTTTGGGATTTGCTGGATGAATCCCTCATTCCAGGAGGGAGCAGCTGTGCCCGGATCCGCAGGGTTGGGAATAACGAGGCAGTTCCTGTTGGATCCGGAATCCCAGAGCTCCCGATCCGTTCATTATTCCGGAGCTTCCCGGCATCCCGAGCTCCGGGTTCACCTCCGGAGCCTTTCCCGGCACAAATTCCAAGCATGGGAAGTTCCCTTTCCCTGAGGAATGCGGCGCTTCCGGCCCCAAATCCTGGTGGGTTCTTCTCCACCAGGAATGGGCTTTTCCCAAGGGGTCATTCCCGAAAAACGCTCCTTTCCCAAATCCAGGAGGAATTCCAGCAGAATATCCCAGTTCCCCCTTTTCCATAGGGAGATTCCTGGAAAAGCCAAGTCCAAGAGGAAATCAAGGGATGGGCTCTTCCAGATCCGATTCCCATGGGAAAAACCAGACATTCCACAAGGAAATCAAATGTTGGGAATCTTTTCCCACCGATTTCCGGTTCATTTTTCCCGTGGGGGGGGTTTTTAGGGATAAAACCATTGGGAAAAGGTCCCATTCCAAAGTTGTATCCCACGATCCCAAAAAAAGCCCTGACGGGCTTTTCCCAGCAGGAAAAAGCCTTTGGGATCAGCTGGATCCACCAGGAGCCTCGGCTGGGATCGTGCTCCCATTTTCCAGGGAAAACAGCCACGGGAATCCACGGAAAAACCCCTAATTCCCGCTCAATCCATGCAGGAATGGCTGGGAATTCAGGGAAGCTCCCAACCTTTCCGCTGCCCCTGGAAAAGCTCCCTCAGGCTTTTCCCCGCCCTTTTCCATGGAATTTTTAAGGTCGGGAAAAATCCTCCGAGACGAATCCGCCCATCCTTCATCCCAAATTCCTCCAGGAAATTCCCACGGAATCCCGCAGAGCCCAAAGGAAAAATCCTGCTGGGCCAGACATTCCCGAGGGAAAAGCGGGAATGGGGAAGGAATCACCTGTGCCTGACGGGCTCCTCTTCCTCCTCCTCTCTGGGAATTTTGGATTCGGGTTCTCCGCTCTCCTGGCTCTGCAAGAGGAAAAACCGGGATAATCCCTCGGATTCGGAAAAGCGGGAGAGGCAAAGAGCTCCCAAATCCTCTGGGATTGGGATTTTCTTGGGAGAAAGGAAGGGCTGGGAATGGGAACAAGCAACGGGCGCCACAAAAAAACTGGGAATTGGCACAGCGGGGATTCCTTTTTTCCCAGATTTATCCATTGGGATGGAAAAGAGGGAATCCCACTGGGATCGGCACAAGCGAGGATTTCATTCCAATTCCAGGAAAAAGCTGGAATAAAATCCATCCGGTTTCTCCGGAATTGGGGAAGAGGCTCCACTGGCAGCAGCAGATCGCGGGAAAAGCAGTGGAATTCCCGCTTTTCCTCGTTATCCAGGCGGGAAAAGGGAAGGAATGGGGCCCGTGAGGAACTGGGAATGAGCAGCCACGGAATTCCGGGATCCTGGAAGGAAAGGAACTTCCCAGCTTCCTAAAAAAAAGCAGGAGCAGCGCCAGAATTCCTGGGAATTCCAGAAGGGAAACTCTGCTCGGCTCCACTCATCCTGCCTTCCATTTCCCATGGAAAATCGTTGGGAATAACGGGAGTTGGGCCTCCTCCATTCCCAGAGCTGAATTCCCAACATTCCCTGAACCCACGGGCACAAAAGGATTGGATTGGATTGGATTGGATCCTACGGATCATCCCATTCCCACCCCATTCCATGGCAGGGACACCTCCCACTGTCCCAGGCTGCTTCCAGCCCCAATGTCCAGCCTGGCCTTGGGCACTGCCAGGGATCCAGGGGCAGCCACAACTGCTCTCGGAATTCCACCCCAGCCCCTCCCAGCCAGGAATTCCCACTTCCCAATCTCCCATCCAGCCCTGCCCTCTGGCACTGGGAAGCCATTCCCTGTGTCCTGTCCCTCCATCCCTTATCCCAACTCCCTCTCCGGCTCTCCCGGAGCTCCTTCAGGATCTGGAATGTGCTGGAAGCTCATCCCTGGATTTTTCCCTTCTCCAGGGGAACATTCCCAGTTTTCCCAGAGCTGCTCCTCCCTGGAGCAGCTCCAGGGATTCCTCCGGCTTTGCTCCGGCAGTTCCAAGCCCTTCCCGCGCTCTGGATCCCATCCCTGGATCCACGGGATCCCCCCGGAGCCATCCCATTCCGACAAATCCCTCTGATCTCCAAACCGACATTGCCAGGTTGGAATTGTTGGGAAGAAGCTCCGGGAATGCTTCCCAAGGTCAGCCAACCTTGTTGGGAGCCCATTCCCTGTGCTCCAGCCCTGGGATCCTTTGGGAATTCCCTAAAAAAACCCGGGATAGCAACGGATCCTTCGGAGCTCTCCGGGTGTTTTATCCCGGCCGGAAAAACTTCCCCGGGCTCCGTTTCCACGGCAACGACATTCCCAAGGCTCCGGCACTGGGATTCCGGGATCACGAGGAGCTTCCCTCGGGCAAAACAAATCCCAGCAGGGAAAAAAAAAAGGGGGGAAAAAAAACGGGAAAAGCAAGGCCACGGGATGGGGAATTGCTCGGAATTGCGATCGAGAATTGATCGGGAATTGTGGAAAAGCAGGAAAAGGAGCCGCGCCGGCTCTTCCTCCCGCTCCGGCCGCTCCCGCCGGGAATGAGCAGGGAGGTGGCTCCGGAGCAATTCCAGCCGGGAACAAAAGCTTGGGATGCGGCCAGAGGGATTTTTCCAGCTCGAGGAAAAGCCCAGGGAATGCTCCAGAGCTGGGATGAGGGGAAGGAGCGGCAGGAGAGATTCCCTTCCCAAAAAATCCCATGGAAAAGCTCCGGCTTCTCGTGGATTTGGGAATAACAAAGCAGGAGGAGGAGCCGGGGAGTTCTTGGATTGGGAATTTCTGGGATGGAAAAAGGGAATGAGAGCCTGGAATTCCCACCCAGAGATCCCCACCCGGATTTTAAGGAGAGATCCTGAAGGGGCTCCAGGAGAGCCGGAGAGGGAATTGGGAAAAGGGCTGGAGGGACAGGAAGGAGGGAATGGCTTCCCACTGGGAAAGGGGAGATTGGGGTGGGATCTTGGGAAGGAATTCCCCGCTGGGCTGGAATTCCCAGAGCAGCCCCTGGATCCCTGGAAGTGCCCAAGGCCAGGCTGG
Source organism: Rhipidura dahli (assembly GCA_013399225.1). Lineage (NCBI taxonomy): Eukaryota > Metazoa > Chordata > Aves > Passeriformes > Rhipiduridae > Rhipidura > Rhipidura dahli. Next base: position 6,607 of record VXAC01002486.1, on the reverse strand, counting down.
AGCAGCCTGGGATACTGGGAAGCGTCCCTGCCCATGGAATGGGATCCATAAGGTCCCTTCCCGGGCAAACATTCCAGGATTCCCTGATTTCCGGTCCCACAAATCAGGGACCATTCCAATCCTGTCCCATCCCATCCCATCCCATCCCATCCCGTCATTCCCGGCTGTATCCCACATTCCCAGGGATCCCCTTTCCCACCTCCAGCCCTTCCTTCCCAACAGCTGCTCCTCAGGCCGGACACAGATCCCACAAAAAGCCGGGAAGGGCCGTTCCAGGTTTTCCCAACGCTGCCGTTGGAGGAACGGGAAAGGAAAAACCGAATTCCCTGAAATCCCAAAGGAAAGGGAAGCGGATCCCAAGCTCCATCCCAGACTTTCCCAGGATCCCGTGGGATCCTCGCTGCTCCCAATCCCAGCAAGCCCCATTTGGGAAGCTTGGGAATTCCCAGCCAGCGATTCCCCCTGGATTCGGCTGAGGGATCCTTCGGGAATGTCGTTGGTATCCCCACACATCCTACCAGGAGGGGAATTCCCACGGAATTGCCCTTTCCCTGCCATCCCAACTCATCCCAGCCTCGCCCATGGAATGTTTTCCCTCTTTTCCCGGGCAGGAGCTCGGAGCAAAGGGATCCCAGAGAACTCCTCTGCTCCCAAATCCACTTTGGGAAACATAAACCCTGGGAAAAGCCCTCGGCTCCTCGGGAAGAAGGAAAACCTCCAGCCAGGCTTTTCCCATTCCATGAGGAGAATTCCATTATCCAGAGGAAAAGCCCAGCCAAGGTTTTCCTGCTTTTCCTTGAGCTAAAAGCCGAACTCATGGAAAATTCCTCCCGGAGCCCGGAATGTTTGGGATGATCCCACGGACACCCCCGGCCCCATTCCAGAGCCTCTGGGATCCCAAAATCCATAAATCCCATCCCACCGTATCCCAAAGAATCCAGGATCCACGTGGGATACCCTGACACCTCCAGCCCCATTCCGGACCCTCTGCGATCCCAAAACCTTTCAATCCCATCCCATCCCATCCCAAATAACTCGGGATCCACGTGGGATCCCAGCCCCATTCCAGACCCTCTGGGACCTCAAAATCCTCAGCCCCATTCCCAACCCTCCGCATTCCAAATCCCAAATAAAACGGGATCCACGTGGGATCTCCTGACACCCCCCAGACCAATTCCAGACCCTCGGGGACCCCCAAACTCCTTCAATCCCATCCCAACGTATCCCAAATAACTCCAGATCCACGTGGGATCCCCAGCCCCGTTCCAGAGCCTCTGGAACACCCAAAATCCTTCAATCCGATCCCATTTTATCCCAAAGAATCCGGGATCCACCTGGGATACCCTGACACCTCCAGCCCCATTCCAGACCCTCTGCGATCCCAAAATCCTTCAATCCCATCCCATCCCATCCCATCCCAAAGAATGCGGGATCCACTCCCGGACACCCCCAGCCTCACTCCAAACCATCCGGAACCCCCAAACCCTTCAATCCCATCCCACCGCATCCCAAATAAAACCCGGGATCCCCACGGAACCGCCCCCCCCCGTCCCGTCCCGGTTCTGCCCAGGCCGCACCGCGGGGCCCTTTCCCAGCGCTTCCCCCGCTCCCGCAGCGCCCGCGGCGGCCCCGACCTGGAGCGTTCGCTGCCTCAGGGCCCGGAGGCGCTGCCGCCGCTTCAGCGCCTCCTCCCCCAGGCGCCCCAGCCCCAAACCCGCCACCGGGGCCTCTCCCGGGGCCTCCACCGGGGCCTCCATCGGGGCCTCCACGCCGCCACCGGGCGCCGCCATCTTGAACCGCGCCCGCCGCCGTACGGAGCGCACCGCGCATGCGCGGCCAGGCCTGGCGCGCCGAGCGCCGAGAAGGTCGATGGGAGCGATCGATTTTTTTGGGGTGGGGGGGCGGAGGGCAAAAAATTTCGCGTGAAATGTTTTTAATAAAAAAAGGCTTTAAAAGGAGATTCAAGCGGGGGATGGAGGGAAATCGCCGCGTTGGGTCGGTTCGGGGCGGCCGCTGAGGGCAGCGCTAATTAG
>VXAC01002485.1:85572-178804 GCA_013399225.1 Rhipidura dahli | reverse complement strand
AGATAAAGGCAGTTTTATATATATATATATATATATTAGCTAATACTGTTGGTATGCTATAGAATTCATGGAATCTGTTGTCGTGCTGGTATAAGAGAAAATAACCTTTAGGGGAGGAGCTATTGAACTCTGCCCTGAGGCATCAAGTTCTTGGATAGCAGGGGACGTGGAAGAATTTGGGCAGGTACCTAGGGTGGTTATCATCTCCCTTTGCCTGGGGCTTTACACCTGAACAGGTAAACCACCCTCACAAACTGCCCCTTCGACTGATAGAAGGGTGCCTTGAAGGGTAACCCCCATGAAAACTAGCAGCTTCTCACCCTGTATTGGGGCATGGTCTGTGCCTGCTGAGCCACTGTTCAGTACTCTCAGAGGACTGTAGTTGAGGGAGGAGCCTAGACACTATGGCTGAGATAGGGACTCAAACCACAACAATGACAGTAATTGTCCCAGTAGTGAAAACAAAAATACAAACAAGGCAAGTTATAGCCCCATACCACAGATTAGTAAGGCAGCAAGAAGAGGAAGAAGAAAAGAAAGAAGGAGAGGAAATAACTGTAGGAAAGGAGAGGTTAGATTAAGAAGTAGGTCCTTCAACAAAGAAATTAAAAGGAGCAAGGAAACATCCCCTCAACACATCACACAACCAACATTACATGGCCTACATGGGTAGCATGAATTACACAATGAGCCCAAATGGGAAAACCAAATCTGTCAGAGATCTTAGAAGAGATTATCAACTGCCCACAAGCCAGAGGTTTTGAGCATTGCCTGAAAAGGTGGCATGTGCCCAAGAAGCACCATCATATAATGAGTTACCAGAAAACTGAAAAGGCTATGCTATATTTAATGACAGATTCTGACATATGATTGGAAACCATTGGAAGTGAAAAGCTGCTGTGTGGAGTCCCACAGAGAAGTCATTGAGGCTGCTGAAGGGAAAGGTGAGTCAAGCCAATTTGCAGAAATGAAAGCTATTCAACTAGCCCTGCAGATTGCTGAATGAGAAAAGTGGCCTGTATTCTATACCGATTCCATTTGCTTCTTTGTTTTTACGTATACAGTCTGCAAACAGGATATTTCTTTTTGAAGCTTTTAAGAGGGTCTGAGAGACTGACAGACAGGAAAACCCAGATGTTATGAACTACATTATGCTGAAAATATGCATAGAGACACTACTATTCTTTTCTGGGTCTTTTAGGGATTTTTTTTTTTTTTTTTTTTTTTTTTTTTGGTTTTTTTTGGGTTTTTTTTTTTTTTTTTTTTTTTTTTTTTTTTTTTTGGTCTATCTGGAGTCTATAAACCTGGCCAGCCATACAATACTTCACCAAAAACACGTGCAGGTCTTTTTTTAAATCAAATCTTTATAAAGGGGCTGTTTGAGAAGACATTTCAGTCTTAAGCCACAAGAACATGGCAAGCTATTAATAATTCTTCTTCCCTCAAAAAGACCCATTTAAAAATCAGCAATGCAGACAGATACATTTCAAATCAACATTTCATCAAGCACTTGACAAAAAGCCTACTGCTATCATTGGAATGATTCCCACTGACCTCAGTGGTTTTCAGATTAGGGCCAAGATGTGTGCAATCCTATTGTTCCCAATCCCAAACCAATTCATTCAAATGGCAAACCATTTGACTGGATTGTGTGTCCTCTGTGGAAGACTTAGGCCTTACCAGAAAAGCTGCAGAACTCAGCAGCAAATCCTGTCACCAGGAGTGAGAGCTTAGATGGTTATTGAACACTGTGATTTTTTTACACAGTTTGAACAGAAAGAGCTATCAATGGCTTTCAAACTCAGCTGTAGCACAACTTAGCATGACACACTATCATTCTTGCAGGCATTACCAAACATTTCACCCCAAGAGTTAATCATAAATCCACACTAGTATAGTGTGATGTGTTTTCTTCTAACACTTGAGGGTGTCTGAGGAAATTCTCAGGCTCCCAGCTTGTAAAGGTTCAGCTTTATCTGTCTACTGGAATTCATATAATGGCTGCTGCAGTGGTAGGTAAGGATTTGTATTTTACTTGGAAACATACTTTCAAAAGAGGCAAAAGATTGCCAGAAGTTTATATCATCAGTCTGCCATTTGGCAGGCTCGTTCTTCTTTTTCAGCATCAATAAGCAACAAGCAGTTTCCTGCTGCATTTCTAAAGTGGCTTGGGGAAAAAAAAAAATGGACAAAACATTCCTTCCCTCCTTTCCCCAGCAGATTTTTAAAGTCAAGTCATTCACTTCATCCATAGAGTGATTTGTGTTACCAAGTGACTGATGACCTTGGGTTTGTGTTGAAATGCAAACATTTTCTGTCTTTTAGCACAGCAGAATATCCACTGTAGAATGCTTCAGTCAGGAGTTCTCCACCACTAATCACCTGATTATACAGTCAGGGAACAGAAACTCTGCCACAAGACTTCAGTGGAGGAGAACATGTTCTAAATTTCAAATAACAAGTTACTGAAGCCAAGGGCTCATCAGCAATTCCATAGCTTAATACTGTTACCATTGGGTGTTTGTTGCTTGTTTAACAATTTGACAGCTATTGATGACTAATTAACAAGCCTGTTAAGAGTACCCATGGGGAAAGAAGGTTGTATTGCTGTGCTTAGCAGAGATAAACTTTGATGAAAGAATTAGAAGGAATCATATGCCCTTCCCAACTGTGGCAGCACTAAACTCTGACCTTACCTGCCTAAGAAGCCCATTGTGCTAAGGTTTGAAACTGGAATTATGCTAACGGTCAAACAGAGATATGTAGAAATCAGATTTGCAGAAATGGGTAAACCTTCACTCTTTGCACCATTTCTCATGTCTGCTTTTGTTTAAAGCTACTTAAAGTCAGGGAACCATGTGATGTAGTTGGAAAACAGAATGAACCCAATCAGCAGCTGGAATTACCAAAATGCTGCTTCTTCTTTCCTAGAGAAAATTCAATGTTTATTTCTACCCTCACCTGAAGCCAACCAGTTCAGCCAGACAGAAAAGACAGAAGTCCAGAGATAGAGGAGCTGATTTTTCTTACCAGGACTCTTCATTTCTTGACACATCTGTTTACTTTTTCTGATTCATTTGGGTTGTGTAATATGATTTGGATTATAAGAAAAAACATTTATTTTAGGATCTTCTATTCTTGACAGACCTTCAGCATCAAAAGTTCAGGACATTATCTTTGAGACAGAAGGGTAAACTCTGGCTATCAATGTCGCTAAGGTGATGAAATACGTGTCAGTTCGATTAGGGCAGAAATGATGTGTCAGACTTTACTTGTCTCAAATTTTGCTTAAATATGATTTTTTTTTAAGTTAACATAAAGGAAAAGATAATAGAACAATAAAATCAAGGTAAAACATCTATTTTCTGACATTTCCAAACCCTCAATTTTCTTTTTCAATTTTTTATTACTGTAAACACAGTTAGTTCACTTTTTCATGTAAAGTATACAGATTAATTTTTCTCATTTCACACCTTTGAAACAGTATTTTTAAACAATTTAAATATAGTTTTGATAGATCCTTTTTTCTTTTTTTTTTTTTTTTGAGGAGTAAATATATTCTTTAAACCACCTATTCCTGTAAAGAGTTTTAATAAAAATATAAATGAAGAAGAATTTTAGGATATTCCCATCTAACAGTAGTACTTTTATTTCCTAACATTAACCCTCTTGGGCTGCTGTAGTAAGAAAAAGAGTTTAAGTTCTTACCAGCATATACAGGCAATACTTTTAGTAGCGGTCCTGTTTTCTTCAGCAAAAGTTAAGAAAATATCTTGTCTTGAATTGTATAGCTATAGCACCTGTCCAAATGCAGCAAAAACTACATTCAATAAGAAAGGATTATCTTCCAATTTTCTGAGCAGTGTTAGATAGCAAAGTACAAAAATGTAAGCTATGTTACTTGGGATGTGAAAATAAAGTTACAATTCCTCATTTAGCTACCATCATCAAATGTGTATCTTGAGATCATACCAGTGAAAGGACAAAATTTAAATCGGTGCAATGTGGCATTTTCAGATGTGTGTAGAGAGTAATTTTTTTGCAGTATGTCAGCATAATTACTGCACCCTGAAGAAAAAAATTAACTGGTGCATTATGATAAAGGTTGCTATGAATGGAATTGACATTGTGTGTGCAACTCAGTAAGCTCATAAGAGTATTAAACATAGTGAAAGTGATAGCATGCCATTAAATCAACTCCAAAATCCTCTGTGCGGGATTATACTTTATTTAATTTGGTTCTTCTATTTTAGGTTTCATATGAGACACACTATAATCTTATCTTCACCAAGCCAGTTTGCTCTTCTCACTTTAACAATCAAGGGTCCTTGTTGGGTGGCTTTAGATGTCATCTCAGGGGAGCACACCAATGCCTCTGAAAAACTTTATCTGGAAATGACACAGTCTTTGGTGTGCCTCTAGCCTATCTGATCTCAGAATTTCCTTTTAATGGCTGTCAATGAACACTAAAAAGCTAGCTGACACTGAGTGTTGTTTCATCAGTGCGACAAGAAAAATAATAATGAGAGTGTTTTACTAGAAATCAAGCTAGCAAAAATCAAGCTGTTTATTGTTTTAAAGTAAACAAATAAAATACAATATTTTGTTTGCCAGTTTTCCAAGAAAAGCATCCCAAGAACTCTGAAGCACAGAGGCTGGCAGTGAACAGTGTTTATTTATCCTGCTACAGGGGAGTAAGTACACAATGAACTAATTACATGACACGGTTTGACTCCAGGTAGATGAGATAAAACCATCAGTAGGGGCAAGCTTACACATCAGGCTAGTCACTGCCTTCTGCTATCTTTACCAGCAACCACATGAAGAGATAACACTGGTAGTGCAGAAATCCACAATAGAGAAAAAAAAGCCCCCTGCTTCCCATGAAAATATATTTACAGTATGGTAGTGAGCAAAAAGTAGATAAAAATAAAAAGCCAGAATCAAAGCAGTGATGGAACATGTGTAGTAAAAGTTAGCAAATACATTTTGTAATCTATATAAATTGTGGCGAGGGGTTATATGTTCATAGGAAAAGAAAAGAAAGAATGAACAAAGATGTAGAAAAGGAATTCTAAATTACCTATGGAACTAGCTACTATGAGTAGCACATCTGACAAATGAGTAGAATATTACTGGGAAAAAAAGAGAAGATGGAAAGAAAAAATACCCATACTCCTTTGTTGGTAACCACTAAAATTTTAACATTAGAAAACTGAGTATTATGGAAAGCAGAGATATGAGGTAGTATGTGACTGAAAATAATCTTTATTTCTTATGTTCCTGGTACTCATTTTTTTGGTCCCTTTATCTACACTGAGCCACAAATGTCACATAGGTTGAATATAATCAGTGTTTTGGCATATTGAAATCTTTGAAAAATTAAATAAGAGGTTTAAATGCTGACATCAGGCTATTCTACTCCACAGGCCCAGTTCAGCACCAGTTTTCACTTTATTTGTTGCATAACTTCAGAACTGAACAAAATTCCACAGTAATCAAAGAGAAAACTGAATGCCTAATTTGCACATTTATTTCACTCTTCCTGCTCAGAATCTGCATACGAGTGCACAAAATTGGAAGCACAATATGAACTCAGATGGTCTAGTCCAGTAAGTAGGAACTGAGAACCAAAGGCAAATAAAATTTTCTAATGAGGATTTTAGCCACAGTTGATGATACTGTACCTTAAAAGATAGATTTGAATATTTCCTGACTGAGACAGAGAAAAACAGTTTTTTGAGCTACATCTTTGGACATTTTCCTGGACAGGAGAGACATATACTTCAGTCTCCTGTCCAATTAATATTTAAGCATTACAAACTAAATAATTAAAATTTTAGGAAAATTTGTTCTTGGAGACCAGTGTTTTATGCAGCAATTATTATTGTAAAAAGTTAATATTTTATTTTCTTTCTCTTGTCAAGGTGATATTAAATGTACCAAAGAGACTTTAAGCATATATAAGTTCAAAAGCCTCAGGGCAGAACATTCTACACTATGGTGTTGAGTTGGTATGTGGCTAAAGTGAAATGGGAATTCACTTTTCCTCACACAGAATGAGAGTTGAATCTAAACTTGTTAGGTAAATCCCATAGTCACTGGCCATCAGAAAGGAAGAAGTTTCTGTGTTCTAAGGAAAATATATTATCTAAGATTAGCTGTCTTTTTTTTTTTTTTTTTTTGGTAGAAAACTGAAGCAGTCTTTATTTTCAAACTAGTGAAAACCACTCCATATGAAAACAACTCAGTTTTATGCTTTTAGTTCCCAAACGTGCATGAAAGACAAGACATCTTCTTGCATTTTGCTTTCCTAATGCTGTCTCTTGCTCAGCTCCCTGAAGGCTTTGAAATATTGCAATTAGATAGAAATTTTGTACATTCCCTAAACCAGTATTGAAAATTAATTTTCCATTTTAGAAATTATATTAACTGTAAAAGTTTATTTTAAAATAAGCTTACAGATATTCAAGTATTGATTCATTGTTCTGTTGTGAATAACATAGTAGAAATCCTGACTGTGAAGGCAAAACTAACAGGAAATGACACGTTTAGGGAAGCCAATGCCCATTTAGAATTGATTCTGTCGATGGATATCAAGGATAACAGGAAGGGCTTCTACAGATATGCTGTAAGCAAAGGAAGGACTAAGGATAACATGGGCCCTCCCTGCAAGGAAATGGGACACCTGGCTAGCCTGGACAAAGAGAAGGCTGAGGTTCTCAATTACTTCTATGCCTTAGTCCTCAATGGCAAGTGCTCCAGGCATGCTGCCCAAGCTGAGAAAGGTAAATGCTGGGACTGGGAGAATGAAGACCCTGAGTCCACTGTAGAAAAAATCAGGCTCATGAACATCTGAGGAACCTGAGTGTGCACAAGATTCAGGAGACCCCTCAGCAGATCCTGAGATAGCTGGCAGATGAAGTTGCTATGCCACTAACCATCATTTTTGAAAAAACATGGCAGTCAGGTGAGGTCTCTGATGACTGATAAAAGGAAAATGTAACCTCCATTTTTGAAAAGCAGAAAGTGAAACATCTGGACAACTAAAGATCAGTCAGTCTCACCTCTGTACCCGGTGAGATGACGGAGCAAATTCTCCTGGAAACTATGCTAAGGCACATGGAAAACTAAGAGGTGATTTGTAACATGCCAACATGGTTTTACAAAGGGGAAGTCACCCCTGAAAAATTTGGTGACTTTCTGTGACAGGGCTACAGCACTGGTGGACAGGGACAGAGCAGCTATGTTTTCCACCTGCACTTATGCAAAGTGTTTGACGCTGTCCCACATGACACCCTTGTCCCTAAATTGGAGAGACGTGTTTGATGGATGGATGACTCAATGGATAAGTGAGTGCACCCTCAGCACTGAGGGTGCTGACAACAGCCTGTGTGGTGCAGCCCACACACTGCAGGGAAGGAATGCCATCCAGAGGGGCCTGAACAGGGCTTCAGAGCTGGGCTCGTGCAAACCTCACGACGTTCAACAAGAAGCACAAGGTTCTACACCTGGGTCATGGCAATCCCAGACACACCTACAGGTTGAGAGGGGAAGTGATTTAGAGCAGCTGCTGATTGAGAGCAGCCCTGTGGAGAAGGACTTGGGGGTGATGGTTGATGAAAAACTCAATGCTCACAGCCCAGAAAGCCAAAGGTGTCCTGGGCTTCATCCAAAGTAGCATGGCCAGCAGGGTGAGGGAAGGGATGCTGTCCCTCTGCTCTGCTCTGGTAAGAGCCCACCTGGACTGCTGCATACAAGTCTGGTGTCTCCAACATAAGAAGGACATTGGAGTCCAAAGGCCACGAGGTTCATGAAAGGACTGCAGTTCCTCCCCTATGAAGATTTCAGATTAAATATTAGGGAGAAATTCTTTACTGTGAGGGTGGTGAGTCACTGGAAGAGGTATGCAGAGAAGTTATGGATGCCCCATCCCTGGCAGTTCAAACACAGGTTGGATGGGGCTCTGAGCAACCTGGTCTGATAAAAGGTGTTCCTACCTAGGGCAGGGGAAGTTGGGTTTAGGTGATCTTTAATGCCTATTCCAACCCTGTCACTTTCTACAATTCTATATTTCTGCGATATACAAGTTAAAGTAAATTAAACTTATTCCCCTTACTGAAACTATGGTTGTTAATGAAATAATAATTAATCCTACTAAAAGAGGGTTTTATCCTGTGCAGTAGTTGGACCTTAATGATAATTTCTGATGCAATTGCTGGAGCAATGAAAAGAAACAGATCTTGATGCCATAAAAAGTTGATGTAGATAATACACCCACATGAATGAATGCATGAATGAATGGGATGAGATCAAATATAAGCAGTTAAGATCTTGATAAAAACTTTATTGCATTCACTTTCAATCAAATTAAAACTTTTTAACTCAATCACATAGATTTGTAAAACCAGAAACGCAGCAGAGGCCTTGAAAAATAAAAATCTATCTAGCATTACATTGAAGGAAACTGTCAATACTGCATGCTCTCCAAAGAATACTCTCTCTCAAATTATGCACAGCAATATTGCCAGAAAAAAAAGGTATAATTCAAAATTCTTTATAATTCAAAATACCTCTATTCGTAATTTTCTTTTAAATTTTTTCAAGCAGAGAAATAAATTTATTTTCCCCTCTGCCTCCTGCAAAAGTCAATCACCAAACAGTCATCCAAAAATGATGGAGATCAATGGATCAGTACTTATAGAGTATTTATTCTCTATGACACTAATTAAGCCAAATATCTGTTTTTAAAATGTCTTCAATAAGGTGATACTTTCATCCAAATAATGCCACTTGAAAATGTCAATCACATGGGCTATGGAGCTATATGTCAAAGGATCAAAGTAGTCCAAGAAAGATAGAAATTGACAATTTCTGGAACCCAGTCAGACACAATCTCTGTAAGACCATGTGGAAATGCACCACCACATATAAGTACCCCTATATCTCTTACTCTTTCTTAAGTTTATCCTTAATTTTTGCATTGTGCTGTCACTTCTCCTTTATGCTGATGTTGGATGTAAGTCTGAAAATAGTTGAAATTTAGGCTTTTTGTTATTTCAGCTGTTATTTCAGCATTGCCACCATAGCAATGTCTGTGGTAATAATTCTAGGAGTAAAGAATAAGTGTGCCATGATACTATCACAAACCTGTAGCATGCTAGCTACCCTCTACCTACAAAGTGTGTGGGTGATTTACCTGACAGGACAAAACAGGCTCACAACATGCAATTTAAACAGAATTTTGTCTCTGAAAAGAAATTGGCTTTTATGCAGGCATATATCTGTGAGTTAAATTTGCTTAGTATCTCAAGGAAAGATGTTTATCCATCATATCTCAAAGACACTTTCTGCTCACAAATAAATTGGTAGATGGTTTCTCCATCACGCTAAATCTTCTCACTGTAAAGATAACAACTTTACTTTACAAAATTAGAAATAAATTGTTTCAATGCGAACAAGTCCATATTTCTTCTAACTTTTTTAATGGACATGACTGGAACCTTTTATTTATACTGTTATGAAAATCAAGAACAGCAAATTCTGTGAAAAAATTACAAAGAAATAGTAAAAAACTGAAAAAATTTATACAATCTTCTAAAAGAAAACATTGGGCTATCCTAAACAATAACATACTTTATAAATATACATAGTCTAAAGGCAAGGGAACAGAATGCAGAAATGTAAAATGAGAATCTCCTGCTCACTGTTATAAGCAGTGTTGGATTTAGTTTCAGAGCAAATAAATTCTCCTTTTGAGAATTCCTGTGGTGTACAGAAAATGATAACAAGTCAAATGACTGGGTGAAACAACGAAAGAGAACATCCTTTACAGTCTTAAAAGATTTCTGATTTTATGACACATTTTTTCAAAACACGACTAAATTTTTTCATATCCCCAGCTACTTCTTATTAAGAGATGCTAATGTTGCCTTTTCTGCCTGTTTGCATCAAGCTGAATCCTCTGTATTCCATCACGAATGTGTTCTGCCTTGATAAACTTCTAGGTATTCTTCAGTTCTTTGCTGACCCAGAAAACCAGCTGTATGCAAGTCCTGACATTCTTTCACCATTATGAAACAGATACATTAAAGTACAGCCTCTATATAAAAAATTTCAGATTAAATATACAAAAGATTTTTGGTTTGCATTTTTTTTGGTGTTTGTTTTGGTTTAAGGTTTTATTTTGGTTTGGTTTTTTGTTTGTCCTTTCTGCTGGACAAAAGCTGCTTATAATAAAACATTGACTGTCTCTTTCTTGCAAGAAAAAGAAGAAACTTAATCAGCTATAAAAGGTTTTGCTCTCCAGTTATGATGTTCAAAATACATAACTTACTTCTCCTTCCTCCTCTCTGTTCTTCCTCCCTTTGTTGACAGTCATAGCAATTACTGCATTTGTTTTCAGAAAGCTGCCCAGAGTCCAGCAGTAAAAAAAAAAAAAAGAGTTTGCAAATAAAAAAGCTTCCTCTTTATGTACATTTGAGCATAGAACTAGGTCAGAGCCTGATTCATACGCCGACCTGTAAAACTCTGATCCTTGTAGTAGAGCAAAGACAACAGTAAACATAATTATGAATGACAGCATGTGGATGGCATGGCTTGCCAGGCACACATGGATTTTTCAAAATAAAAAGTAAAGCCTAGCAAGTCCAAGAGTAGAAAACAAAGCAAAGAAATCTATTTATGTTGGAGAAATGAATTGCAGAAGATCTGAAAATCCCCTCTCGCTCATTCTCCAGGCAGTTCTTCAACCAGCAGTTCATCATGTTTACTTGTATAGGCAAAACCCAGATGAATGATCTCACCTCTAGGTGACCATATTTTACTACATTTAATAAGTTAATCTAATAAAAAATGACGACAGTGTTAATGCATCAGAGACTAACAAGGCAAAACAAGAAAAGACTGCTCAAGGAAGCTATTCTTAGGTCTTCCTAGAAAGCATAATTCAATTTCAAAAACCTAATTTAACTTGGATACTGTTACTTCTCTTACTGCCCAAACTGAAACAATTATACCACATTTTCCTGAAACTTAAGCAAAGCGCTTGTTGAAGTCAATAGTGGGTCATACTGGTTGTGGTCATCTTGGTAATAGTCAGACAGAAAATTCTGAATAAAATATCAGTGAAATAAGAAGTAATAAGAAAATGTAGGGCCTTTTTAGATACCCTTATGATATCTTTAGACACCAGCCCACATGTAACATACAGAGGAAAGACTATACATTTTTTGCAATGATACCCCAGAGAAACTGTGTTTCACAATTCAAGCTCTACAGAAGCCTGGTTATCCCTTCGGTTTACCAAGTTAATCTTGTATCCACATAGAGAATCTCTCTTGATATACAGTACTGTCTTATTGTTTCACCTGCAGGACCCTTTCCCGGTGATGCATAGATCTTGAGAAATTCAAGGCATAAGAGACAAGGTGAAGGTCAGTAGCTGGTCATCATAGCATGAAAAATTTCTGGTACAGAAAGTGTTGATCTTGAGAAAACTTCCTTGTCCATATTTTTAATTTCTTATTTTCACATGGGATTTGGGGACCACTTGATTAAATTTCACTATATTTGGAAGAAAGCAGGTGGTCCTAGTGAGACAGATATATCTCATAGTAGAGTTAGTAGAGCATTTATCTTATGCTCAGTGACAGCATTTATTTTGTATGCTTAGGAACCAGCTGTCCTGCTTGAAGACTTTTACTAAATGATGCATGATTAAGCATAATAATTTACATATTTGCATAATTAAAATATGACACAACTTAGAATGATAAAGAATTATCAGCAAATTTTTCTCTTTGTTGTTATTCCTATGTTTTTCCTTTCCAGGTTAGTGGACAGTATCAGAATCTCTAGAACAGGAAGCTCAAGCTAATGCTAATTTGAACTGATACATTCACATTTTACAGGACATTTCATTTTGTATCAAAGTGCACACATCTGGAAAGAAACGAAGACCACCTAAGTCTGAATCAAATCACTGCAACCATGGCTAGACTGCTTCCCAGCAACTTTGCAATGTGCTCACTCAGCCTGTGCTTCTGCAGGTGGGTTGCATTTGGGTGCTGTCGCTGATGTAAATGCATGCAGTGGGAAATCTATGTTTACATGGCACTGCATTTAACCATCACAAATAAATAGGGTTTTCCTCATGGTTTTATGGTATTTTATGGTTATAGTGTTGCTACTAACTGTTCCTAGCTTATTATTAACATTTTGGTTGCAGAAAGATCATGACTGAAATAGACTTTGGAACAATGCTCTCAATATCTTTGTGATGGAATACACTCCTTATTTGGTTTTGCAATAATGTCTCTTCTGAACAAAAATCTTGGTGAAAAAAGGTTGATATTTTATGTAAAGATTTGCAAGGGAAATATGAACTTGCTTTGTGCTTGTTAGCAAAAATAAAAGGCCCACCTCTTTTCTGCATCAGTTCTGAATGCTCCTGCATTATAGGCTCTTCCAGCTGTTTATGTATTAACTAACATTGACTTATTCAAATTTTTTATTTTGAGAAATAATGTATTAATTGCACATTCATAAACTGACATTCTCTAAGATACTTTATGGTATTTTTTGAAAGACGACAGTCCAGCAGAAATTACTAATGTAGTCATCTCATACTAGGAACACTAAAAAACAATTGATTCCAAAAATTGACTTGAATATAAGTGCTTTATATTTCCTATGCATTAACAACTGTCAGCATTGGTAAGGGAACATAAGGTATTTAAAAATACATTGTATCAACAAAGCAAATGATCAAAACTATTTACAGCAAATTTAAAGAAAGGAAAAAACCTCTTTCATTATACTTCCTTACATAGAAATAAAAGTACTTCACTTGACAATTAAGAAACATATTTTCATAAAGGAAAATGTTCTTTTCCCCAATGTCTAAATGAAAGGCATTCCAGCTACTGTAAATAGTTGAAAAGAGATGGAACTTCAGACAAAATAGCCTTAAAATGATGAGAGGAATGAAAATTATTTTATGACATCTTTAAGGCCTGTGCTTCTGTCTATCAGACATTTAGATGGGAAAACCTCTGTCAGAAGATCAGGGGTGGAACTTCTCCCTTTAGCATACAGGGGTTATTGCATATTTCCTCCTCTATTTGAGATTTCACTGCCACTGCTGAAGCAAACACTGCTGAGATGAACTTCAAGACAGCTGAGAATTAGAACATAGAGCTTTTTAAGAGAACTGTTTTTCATTGACAATCTCAATATTAGAAAGTCAGGACTTCTTTCCTCATTGGTGAGCAGAAGGGCTAAGGAATCCTAGCTGTAGACTGGGAAGAAATTGCAAGGAGGACGTACTTCAGATATGCATTGTGATAGAGATGGACTAAAAGTACAGAAATGGGGAAGTGCAACACTGGATTTATAATTTTCTTTGAACTGTTCTCCCACTGAAGAGGAAGAAGTATCTATCCATAAATACAGATCAAATAATTCTTACCCTTTGACCTAACTGCATGACTTCTGCTGAAAGGCTGACTGACAGTACCAAAGGCATCTTGTAAATTTCAACTGAAAAAATGTGATCAAAGGTTGAATTTAGCTTCCTGTTCCAAAAGACCACAATATTATGTATTTATTTTGGTTTAGCTTACAGTGAAATTTACATCTCCTTCCTTAAAGTAGAGGGGAAATAAAATTGGAGGTACTTCTCCATCTAATTTATAAGCTCACATTCTTTTCTTTCAGTCTTCTCTAACACCATCTAAGTCTTACAATCCATCCGTCAAAAACTGACTACAGCTATTGTCTGGAGAGCTGTCATGCCGTTGACTTAGTAGCACTACTGATAATAAACTTGGCAATTTCTCTATTCTAGTCTGCAGTAATCTCTAGAAACAGCTCTAGAAACACATTTCCATTGACAGGAAAGAAAACCTAAAGCAAGCCTGTTCATGGCTTATTTAGCTAGATAAACTAGGTTGCTAAAATGAGGAATAGAGTTTTAAGACTTTAAAAGTGACTATTGAATTGAAATATTTCTATTCTTCTATACCTACTATGGACACTTAAAAAGGGATTTGATTTTTGTAGGTGAGGTGTTAGCATTTTTTAAATATGTCTGAAGTAAAACATTCAAGAGGTATTGCCAAATGACAAGCGTCTTTAAAAGTAAAACCTTGGTATATGTCATCCTATTTGGGATGGTAACACTTTTATTTTTTTAAATTTGTATCTAGGGCTGTCTTTGAAATCTCCTTTCTCTTATACCTTCAGGTTGGATTCAGAGGAGTGCACATATTCACACTGCTAGTTTTGAACAAAGCACAATACAGCCATAATGTTTTTAGAATTCATAGGTGTTACCAAGCATTGCAACCGTGTTGAAAATGAGTGGCCATCCACGTTTTTTCTTGTGCCATCTGTCTGTGGAAATAGCATTTTGATAGGGCATCATTGAGTTAATTCACTTGCTGGTATAATTCTCTTTGATCCTCTTCAGTTTTGGAGACATAGGGAAGCCTCTTCTCCCCAGGCTTTATTTGGACAAGTTGGCCAGTACTTCTTCCTTATGCCTTTGGCTTGAAGATACTCAGGGCTGTCTCAGAGCAGGCCAGAATTTAATCAGCCAAATGATGACTTCTGGGTGTAAAGATCCTGGACCATAGACTAATGTCTATTACCAACCAATCAGCTACTCATTTATTCTTGTTTCTATCTGTCAGCTTTGTGTAAGTCACCTGGCAGCACTTCAGTTTACTTAGGATTTGAGAAATCTGGAAATGCAGTTAAAAGAACAATACAGCCTTAGGGACATGACCAATCTTGATTTAAACATGACTTTCATTCACCGTAAGTTAGCTAGCCTGGCATGCAGCACAACTTAACAATATTTATGTATCCTTGGTTTTCATAATTAGCAACCTGATTCCCAAATACAAGTTCAACTTTTTGGGAAGAGACAAAAGGCAGAGCATCATGAACACTAGACTTACATTAAGGTTTCAATTCATACAGGCATGTATGTATGTCTGTGCCTGAGAATATATGTTTACATTTTTGAAATCATACCAGGCGCTGTTCCCAAGATAGGATGCCTTCACATATCTTTTCAAAGTCTTTCTCCTCTGTCAAAACCTCCTTTGTTTTCTGGGTGCTACACAAATCCTCTCCCTCCCATCTCCTTGCACAAAATCTCCTGTGCTTTAAATGATTTTTTATTATAGAAAGCATGATGGATGACAATGATTATGCAGCCTTTCTGTATTTGGCAGCAGAAACATTGTAGTACCTATATTTAGAGGTATTAGATGTTGTATTTCCCTATTTTTCTCTTTTTTAAGAAATAAAGACTGTATCTTTAATTAATTAAAAACAAATTAAAAAATGTGTGATCATTTATTTGGCATTAAATATGTAGGCTATCAGAACTGGAGCCTTGTAATCACTAAAGTCACTGAGCAACACAAAAGATTGCACGTTGGTTTCCCCTGGGCATAGGTTTTTTACACTCTTGCAGTGTACCTACTGTCTTATTCCCCATAAATATATTTTAAAAATATATAAAATCTTTACACCTACTTTTGTCCTTCTTTTGATAATTTTGATGATTTTGCTAGCCTTCTAGTAGAAGTATGAAGGGTGAGTGGAGAAAGAAGAAATCTTAAACTTAAGAATATTGACTGAGATTCAGCAGCTTCTTTTTCTATGACAGGCAGCCTATCCCATAAGTTAAAGTAGATTCATAGTTCTTTGCTTAAGAAAGGAATCAAGTTATAGTATACCTCTGTTTCATACAGGTTCTTAAACGATGTATTTCTTCATATTTTACTAAGACATGCACAAATGTGTGAAATATGTATACATGTGTATGATGGGGTAGGGTAAATAATCAATCCTACGAAGATAGACTTCACAATTTAAATTTTATAAATACAACATGAGTTCTGTATTGAGGACTGAATTTGGCATTTTTCTTCTTTTAAGGATTGTTTGCTTATGTACAGAGCTATTCTGTGAAGAGGCTGATTTTATTCCAACGGTACTGATGTAAAGGCAAAGATATACTCTTTTCCAAATAAGGCTTGGTTTCACTGACATCATGCTCCACTGTTAGTTAGAAATGTACAACTGTTTAATTGTATCAATCTTGTTAAAAGGTGCTTTATATTAAAATTAAAATTATTCCAAAATGTCTTTATCACACAAAGTTCAATCAAGTTTGCAATTTAATGAAAATCAAGATTCTTGTGGGATCTACAGATTCCTGTTAGAGGTGTCTCTACTGAAAAAAAGGGATAACCTATGTGCTTGTTCTGTCATTACCAAAGTAATCCATTACAAACTTTTCTAATTTTTAAGTTCATACTGATTATATATATATTATTTTCCTTTGCTTTCAAGAATATCAATGAGATCATGAGGTTTCGTGATAATGAGATAGTGTTGAAGGCTACAGACAGACAAGTGGAAATTTTCACTTTGACAATATTTTAAGAAGTGAAATAGTAGGATCCTCCTTTCATGTATCAGTTTATTTGTAAACAAAATTGAGAAATTTTGGTGAGTCATAATCAACATTTTGTCATATTCTCCTCCACAAGTAAGAATTTACCAATGAAACTAATTTAAGAATAAGGAAGAATCCTCAACTGATCAGTAATTAATTTCTGTCCTAAATACACTTCCTTCTTATGTACCACAAGATCTTGAACTTCCTTGCTTGTGTGTTTGTTTACTTTATTACAGCTTATGCATGTACACATCTGTGTTCCAAAGAATAATGAAAGAATGAATGCAATTGTGTACAGTTTTCTGTGAGAGGTAAAAGATGTATGAAGTCATGGGAGCAGACAATACAGAACAGTATCTTACTGTTAGACTGGCAATTGGAAATCAAGTTAACATTTAGTGCATGGAAGATATTAGACATTATGCAGACATATGTGTTAACAATAAATAACTTACATGTTAACTGTCAATTTTTATTTTGGAACACATAATTTAACAATAATACGTGGTGAATAATATATAGAGAAAATTACAAAAAATTGTTCTGTTGATGAATTTTGTGTACAAGTTATAGTGCAGCATCAGTGCTGGGAAATGGGTACTAGCAGTTCAGACGTTTAGTCATATTGCAGATTGTCTGAAAAGTTCTGGGTTTTTTTACTGTCAGATAGTCATGGGATATTTGTTCTGGTACTATCATGCAGAAAACTGAGCTACCAAAGCAAATCAACACAAAATCTGAACAGCTATCAAAACAAATATTCCATACACCTTATGCTATATACTCTTAGTTAAGTCATTCCATGTGATTTTATACTTACTTTATACTACTGTTATGTCTCTAGCTTTAAAGGCTTGAGCCACATATCTTCACTTTTAAGGACTATGAACATTATAAGAAGATTTCACTCATAATGTTTGTTGCTTTATCTCCACATCACTAGTGTGCAAATGTGGGTAGCAGTCCAGACATGGATGGCCTTATTAAGGACTTTTATGAAGCAAGATGTCCTTAAAAAATTTATGTGTTCTTTATTGAATACAAACTATTCTCCTAAGAAAGGCTCTTCATGGCTGAAATCTTGCTCCTACCCTTTGGTATGAATCTTCTCTGGGGATGAGAAAAAAAGGTATACCCAGAGCATTACTTTTCTAAGAGCTTTCTTCCCTGTGTGTTACACTCTGGGATTCCCTCTCCATTAGCTACCCAGCCTTTTTACAAGAACAGATGATCAGGTGTCACACGTTCAAAGAGTAGATATCAGAATGCTATTAGTTTTTCAGTGGTCTAGTTTCTTCAGGACCTTGTTTGCCTTACAGAGAATACATAACCTGAAAATAGTGGCAAATTATAAATCTATATAACTATACATACATGTATTCATATCTCTGTGTATTCTGGGCAGATATCTTTGAAGTGAATGTAACACCAATGAATAATTCAATTGACAGCATATTGGGAAAAAGCCAAAAAGAAACAAAGAAAAACTACAACCCAAACCTCAAACCACTGTAAATAGTGTTAGGGAAAGTGGCACTGCTAAATGGTAGTAGACAAATAAAAATTTAATTTATCTAAAACTGCCTTTTAGCCACTGGACATGTAAATGGAAAAGATTGCAAATGCAAATGCATGTTGGTTTTGTTGTTCTTTTAAGCCTCAGATTAAGTTTTTCAGTGTTTGAAATTAGAATGGTAATTACCTGAACTATGAGATGATATTAAACTCAACTACTTGTTAAGCCGACTGCATAATTTCAGTGGCCATTCTCCATAGAGGGGCTTATCCAAGTCTCTAAATCCCACTGACTTTCAAGGATTTTTTAAAATGTGTGGTTGTTGCATATGAACATATAGAATAGGTGCTGTTTATATGCGATCTGACATAGTCAAAGTAAGTGAATGGTACTTGTGCAATCTACATGGTGTCACAATCAAAAGTCTGAAGTTCTTGGAGTGCTGTATTCCTCCTGAAAGCACAATCTAACTTCCTTACCCTTAAAACATGCTGCAATGCACAAGTGAAAAAGGTGTCATTGTGATAAGGATTAAATAGAGGCTTTAAAGGATTACAAAGGATTAAATGTAATGCAATTAAATGCCCTGTGATATGATGAAAAAATATCTCGTGCCCTGACAAAATAGAAGATCGGCTACACAGAATGCTATCAGCCACTTTCATTTCATTCATAGCAAGCTCAATAGGATAAAAGAATAGGAAAAAATAACTGATACACTCAGGCAAAAGTTTCCTATACTTTACTATGTCTATGTCTGATTATATGGCATTATATGATATCAGGAAGTCTGTTTTATTTGTGTGTAGTACTCTACCATTAAATGGTGAAAGAGGTTAAATTATTTTATTCCTGAAGTACTGAAATTAATAGTGATTGCATATAATTTATTCACTACCAAGTGATCCATAGGAAAAAACTTTTCTGAATAAGATAACATATCTATCAAATATAAAAATGAAATTTAAGGTGATTCTAAATTATGAAAATAACTTCCCCTATATGCATGACATTGAATGCTTGATACATTTTTGTTTAAATTGTTACATTGATTCTATCATGTTAAAAAAGTAAAGAAATAAATTCCAATTTTCAATGTTCCATTCGATATTCAAATTTGGAGAAGTTCAGTTTAGAAGTATTCTTTAATAAATTTAAATAAGTAAATGTGAGAAAAACATTCAAGACAAAAAAGTATTGTGAAATATTCTGTGTCCTCTAAGTAGTTTATCAATATTTTGTATTTACAGCTGAAAAATTTAATTGTTTCCTTCAGTGTTTCTGTATTGTTACATTATTGTCATTCAATAGCCCACTGAAAAACATTCCAAACACAGTCGTGTTATTTGACAGACTTACCTGTGAGGTCAAACAGACAGAACCAACCAGGCAGGAAGGTTTTTATTTTAATCATCCATACTTGTTCTGCTCTTTCATCATTTATGTACACGATTACAAATGCACCTGCTTGATAATGCCCCTCAGAACAGATCCAGAGAAGGGCAACAAAATGATGGGAGGGGTGGAACATCTCTCCTATGAAGAAAGGCTGAGTGAATCGAACTTATTTCAGCCTGGAGAGAAGAAGGTTCTGAGGAGACCACATTCAGGCCATTTAATATATAACAGGGACATATAATAAAGATGGGGATTTTTTTACCAAGGCCGGCAGTCACAGAACAAGGGATAACAGTGTCTAGCTGAAAGAGGGAAAATTTAGACTGAATGCAACAAAGACATTTTTACAGTGAGGGTGGTGATATACTGGAATAGGTTGCCCAGAGTTGTGACTGTCCCACCATAGGCGGTGTCCAAGGCCAGACGGGATGGGATTTTGAGTAACCAGGTCAAAAGAAAGATGTGGACCTAAATAATCTTTAAGGTCCCTTCCAACACAAACTGTTCCATGAATCTATGATTCTGACAGTGCTGTGGGATGTGATTGCTGGTCACATCAACAGAACAGATCATTGTTACAGACGAGACATTTTCTTGTACTAATTACTAGTCATTACTTACAAGTATACAAGTATACTCTTATACTTGAACAAATATAACCTTAATAAAAAAATAGAATTTTTTTTTAAAAAAAAGTATTTGACTAGGTGACTATTTATGATATCTAAAACAAATAGGACTTTTCTGCTGAAAAATTCAGTACTTGCTGGATAGTTCCTCTTCAGAGTGCTGGACAGGAGATTGATTATATGAGAAAGAAAAAAAATTACTTGGTATTATTTTCTCTATATGCTTATGTCTTGCTTCTAGATAACTGGTAGATCTTTACTAAATGAAATAACAGGGATAAATAAAACCTTTAATTGAAATCAATACTATTGATTTGAAGGCCTATTGAGAGATTAATCTTTGCAATCGTTTTAAACTGCACCTTGTTTTTTCAGCAGTGTGATGCTTAAAGGCTTTAGAAACACATTCTGAGTTTGATAACATGAATCATTTGATACTGGTCTAAGCTGACTATTCAAAGCTAAAATGTAAACCAAACAAATTGAAATAGTGATTTCTACTATAAACTAAATTACTGTTAAGGAAAGCAAGCAAGGAAGAACTATAGACTAATGTATGACTGTTATACATTAGGAAAAATTACATTGAATTGATTGACCAATATATACTCGAAAATATAATAAAATTACAAATATTGTCTAGACAGTAATAAATAGCTAATGAAACAGTCACTGGAATCCTAAATCCATGTATCTTTCTGCACATTTTATGCATGGTTTATTCAGCTGTTATTTAGAGGTTTGTGTGAGATTGTTCCTATAATTGCTTACATTTTATGTTAAATTAATGGGAAGATAAAAATTTTCTAGGCTTACACAGAAATCAGTTGAAAGTTAGACAAAAACAGTAGTAAAATATGGGTATAGTGTTTTAGTATTCTAGTGGTTTATCTCAGTAGTCTCAACTTTTCTCTCTGAAATTAGTAAAAACCATAAGCCTGGCTTTCTAAAACCAGGAAGACAGATTTTTATATGAGTGAATTTTCTTGCCTTAAGTTTGGAGTCCACAGTTAGATAGCAGGAGGGGGTGGAAAGTATTTCTTAGAATGTCTGAATAGTGGTATCCAAGATGAGATATTGTCCAAAACATTTTTCCATATTATTTTCATGGCACTGTTAAGCCACAGAAAAAAATTTAAAAATAGCAAGTCAGACTTAATTTGGGCAAATATTTCTTTATGCTTTTAAAGAAAACACCAGAATAACTTTAGAACTATGTGGAGTCCTGAAACAGGACTAGGAAAGAAATAATAACTGTAGCCTCTTTAAAAAAGGAGTGTTAGGATGGTGAGCTACACCCAACACACTTCGTTTCAGCAATAGTCACATTTTTTAGACAGTCCCGGACTTCAGAATTGTACACCTGTACAATTCTTCTCAAGAAACTTGCTCATTTTGAAAGTTGTTTTTAATCTGATACTCTGTCACTGCCTTAGCCTTTCTGGGTATTACTTTTGTCCTCTTCTTCAAAGTCTCACAGACCTATTTTGATACCAAAAGCCTCTAGGACCCTAGCAGTGACTGCTGAAACAACTAAGTTCAGTTTCTCCCTTTTTCTTCTATCACAAAAACTTCATCTTGATCAAGAAAGTGAAGCAAATAATATATAGCATTTTTATCCTCTCTAGGTGATAATGCCATGACATTTCTCTACCCATTCCTTTTCCAGCATACTGAATGGCCTGTGTCTCTCACTTTTCCACATTACCTGACAGTAGTCCTTCACATCTCTTAACAATGTTAGTTCTGCAAGATAAGAGGAAGGTATATGGAGCAGAAACTGACCTACTCTTTTCTATGTTCATGTATTTTCCATTTACCACAGATATCAAATTTTATTAGAAACGCTCAGAAGTATTTTAAAGAGGTGTTAATGAAGTCTTTTGAAAAGAGAAACTTTTCACAGTTAAGCTGGTAACAAACCATTCATGTCTCAGATACAGAGGAGCTGAGGCTGGAAGGTACCACTGGAATTCTCTAGTCTAGTTACTGAGTAGGGCAGGGCCAACTAGATTAGGTTACTAGGGCTGGGGCCAGTGGGGTTCTGTAGCTGTGCTGTCTGTCATCTATAAATAAAGGTCTTTCCTGTGTTATCATGGACCAAAAGAAACTCCATCAGTTTTGAATCTCCCTTTCTTCAGGGGTCTCCTAGAATTAGCCCTGTTTAACTGACTGTACTTTGCCCCGTTTGGGTGCTTCAGCTCCAGTCCCTGCTCAGATGCCTTTATGCTATAATCTACTCAAGTATGTCTTTGGTATAGTCCCTCTCAAGAGTCTCTGCTCTAGTCCTTGTTTGAGCCTCTGCTCCTGACTGCTAGGGCTGCTCCTGCATCCTTGCTCAGAAGACTATTACCCTGCTGTCTTACTTTTGTCTCCTTGACTTCTTTTTCCTTCTGCATCTCTCTCCTGATTTGTTGTCCCTTATATCCTGACATCTTTTTTATTTTCACCCTTGCCTCCACCCAGGTGTCACACCTGCCTTGTTGTTGGTCTGTTGCATCTTGTCTTTTGTGGATATTAATGTTCTTCCTTAAAAACACTTTTTGGAGAGGCACCATATGCTCCTCTGTTGGGCACTGTTGTCTGTTCAGTGGGTTGGTTTTGTCCACAGCAGAGCTATCTGTAACTGCCTGTGACCATCTCAGAGAAGTCCCAGATA
The DNA here is from genome assembly GCA_013399225.1 of Rhipidura dahli. Classification (NCBI taxonomy): domain Eukaryota; kingdom Metazoa; phylum Chordata; class Aves; order Passeriformes; family Rhipiduridae; genus Rhipidura; species Rhipidura dahli. The sequence continues at coordinate 156,119 of VXAC01002485.1, read as the reverse complement.
TTCTTTTGCATAGATCATCACTATAGGTCCTTGTTCACTACCATGTTTAAATGACTTTTTTTTTCATTTCAGTTCAGACTCATTGACAAGTATTTTGTCACCTGCTTCCCCAGCCTTATAGGTCTAATTTATTTGGGGCATCACAAATCTAAGTGCAGTTTAGAGATGTGCCAGACTACTGATAAAAAACACATTCTTTCAAACAGATGATTCATGATTGTATCTTATGCAATACATGGATAATCAGCTATTCATTATCATAGCTCATGAAGCTTCTGTCAAGACATATGAAGATACAGATGTGGCTCTGTGACCTCTTCAGAACATTTGAGGGCCTAAACTATCTTGTAAACTGAAACAGGCTTGTTTCTTGAGATGATATAGGACATATTTGTTACTCAATTTCAACTCCAAGGATCTTCTTCCTGGTTTTATTTATATTCCGTGATCCAGGCTAACCATATAACTTTGTTTCCTAAAGTTCTCCTTAAGAATCTGCTTCTTTAAATTTTACAGACAATTGAAGTGCCACAAAACGCAATTCTAAAAGCTGAATACACACAGCTCCTCTAGCAGAATTTTATAGCTGTGTAACAGCTATATCCCTCCTTTTCCTCTTTTTTCACACCTAGTCATGTGGTGTTCTTGCCAGTGCATTTCTTTGTAGGAAAATGCTTTTCTACAGTGCAGAAACTTTTGAATTAATTTCCAATCTTGGAGGGCTTTTTTTCTATAGGAAGCAGACTTAAATGCTTTTTCTCCTTCCTCTCCTTTCAGGGACGTGAAATTCTCTTATGATTATATCAAATGAATGAATCAAAAAAGCATTTAATAAATCTTCAATTTTTAAACTTTTGAGCATTTAAGTTAGGATCAGATACTTTTGTACAAATTAGCACTTAATGTTTTGCAACTGTTATGCAATAGCAACAAAAATTTAACTCTTATTCTCATTATTTGTGGTGTTTCATATCCATGTCTCATTCTTCCAGCATTTGGGCTCCATGGAAACAGAACTGTGAACTCAGAAATTTTTTTGTTCAGAGACCTTATCTCCTATTTGCAGGCACTAAATATCTTAAAGGGAAAGCATCTGAGGTCCTTGTCATGGGATATTTGTGGTAGACTCCTTATAAATACAGGCATAAATTCAGACCTGCTGGCTTTACAAATTTCTCTGTCTATCGTTGTCAGAGTTGTGCAAGTGTCTCCAGGGAAAAGGCACAAGTCCTGAAAACCAAGTTACTCCTTTTCCTTGAGATTATTTGCCCTTTCTTACTCTTCTTCTCAACAACTGAGCAATTCCAATATTTATTACTGTATGGAACAAGAATTTGTTCTCCTTCCAAATGTAAAGACATCATGTTTTGACTTCATCTCTCAGCAAAATGTTAAGAACCCTGGTGAAGTGAGGGCAAAGGGTTACACATGACTAACAAGCGTCAAGCAGCTAATGCCTATTACCTTCACATCACCCAGATCTTCTGTTCCCTTTTTCTGCCTTCATCTTCAATCTGACTAAAATTCTCATATATGTGATCTTCACAGGCTTTTCAGGAGAAAAAAGAAAGTTCATCTCCAGCATGTATTGTAAATGAAAAAAAGTAGTCAAAAGATTAAAAGATAAATATACTAATTGACCTCTGGACTACTAATGAACAAGTAGTATGGGCTGCAAAGAGGAATTAAGAGCTACCATTTTGATTTTGATGAGGAGAAACTATAGCATGATTAGGGAAGGAAAAGAAGAAAATCCGCAGATTAAAACTGGATTATTTGTGGAGATACCGTATATGGAAGCAAGGAGATTAAGAATCATAGATTGAATTCTTGCAGGACTAGAGAGATGTTTTGTAATTTAAGAGAACTGTATGTTGTTTCTTTTTCGAAGCAAACTTAAAGCTCTACTACCAATCATGAATTAGCATGTCCTGTATATCACACATATTTTTAAGTGAAATTTTAACTAATAAACCTAGATATCACCTAGTAGAATACAAAAGAATCACTTGTGGAAATTCTTTCTGAGCTCATGAATCTACTTCTAGGGAATTTTCATTGTACAAAAAGCCACTTGGTTACCAAGAGTCTGAATAGAGTTTTGATTCATCTAACAAATATATGTATATTTTAGCACTTTGAAGCTGTTGCTGATTGCCAGTGAGCTTCAGACATTTCACCAAAGGCAAGTCACTTTTTAACTGGCAATAAGTCAGTCTGGAGGTACATATAGAAGAAAAATGGTACCATTAATGTTCAGGCTAACAAATTTTGTTCCAGCTGTGAGGGATTCAGTGGCATTGAGGAAAAAAAAAAAAAAGCTCCTTCTATCACCAGACTTCTTTTTTTACTTTTAGAATTGCAACTTTGTGACTTGGTATGTACATGAGTTCATTACTTTCTTAACCTTGAGCATTTTAGAGTCTTAGATATAGCAAGTAAAACAGTAAAAGCAGTATATAAAAAGTAAAAATATCTCCTAAATGATAAAATCACTAGATTTACCCTTGTATGTTATTCATATCTTTCTATTTTGCTTTCCATTCCTCCAATATGGAAGCTCATAACAAAGCTGTTCCCATTCAAAGTAATACATATTAATTTGTTACCAATCAGGCTTTCAATGAGGTGCTTATTTTTGTGCCACTTACAGAGTTGTCTACTTTGATATCTAGAAGCCAAGTGAAAAAGGAACACAGAAAAGTTGTGAGGGAAGGGATTTGAAGCTCTCCTGTGAGAACTCAGGCAATTAGAGATTAAAAATTTCCATCCTACTCCTGATACAGAGTGGACTGTATTTGTTCCTTACCTTAAGTATAAACAACCTCTTATAGCAGTCAAACCTAGATTGATATATCACTCCTCTAAACTAGCAGAAAGCAACAAGGATCTGAAAGCGCTACTGAGTGTTCTCACTTTTCTGTGCCAGCCAAATAACACAAAGTCATTCAATTACCCTTCCTCCCACAATTTTTTACCAGAAGATGCTATTCTTTACATTATTATTTACTGTCTGAGTCAGAAGTACATTTTCATGATTTATTTATATAGCATACCAAGCTTTAAATAAAACATGCATCCAAATTCAAAGTTCTGTCTCTAATGTGTCAATTATGTGACTAATTCATTAGGTTTGTCACTGACTCATGAATTATACAAGTGACTTTTAAGATGTGAAGTTGATTTGGATCCATATTTCATACTTTGGAATGTAAATATCTGTTTTATTAATAGCTGTTTATAAAGAATGAGCTCAGCAGTTAATGTACACACTTAACATTGAAAATACAGTGTGCCCCCAGCACACTATTGAAAGACAGAGTTATCTACAAAGGTTCCTATCTATAGTCCTGTTTTAAAATACAGATGTTCTTCTGCCTTGCTAAGATGGATTCTTCTGTTTTCATCTTGGACATAGGTGGGGGGATAGAAATGGGGAGACAGTAATACTTGAGGTTCACACTGCCATCAAGAGAATCTATGCCATCTTTTTTTTTTACGTCTGAGTCTGTCTGTGCAATAATGAAAGCATATGAGTCAGTATTTTGAATCTCTAGAATTGGGATGTCATACCTCAATTACCTCCTCACTTCAACCAGGTGAGAATAACTACATTAAATCAGGTATAAACCAGGCATCTAAGAATGACAGAAGCCAAGTACTTAATGCACATGGGAGACAAAAAATTCTTTAAATTCAAACCTTTTCCATGAATATTAGAAATAATTAAATCTGCTTTTCAATGAGTTCGCACCTTCTAATTCACCCAGACAGGACAAACCAGATGTCTTTTCATCCTCTGGAACTAGGCGGGGACAGCACTAATATAGTGGATAGTATATCAGGAAATGGCTGTTGACTGAGCAATTCGCTGCTGCTGCAAAGAACACACAATCTGAGCTCTCCTGTCTCCTGATAAATACAATACCATTCTCAAAGAGGTATCCACCTAACTCTTCCCATATTGGCATTAATGTAAATTATGTTTAATAGAATAATTTGAGGTTTTTCAGATTTGATTGAAGTTGGTAAATAGGATTCAAACCTCATTAGGAGAAAATCACAATTTTCCCGAGTACTTAAGTCATATGTCCATAACAAAACAGTCTGAAAATTAAATTGTCATCAAAGAGAACTAGCATCTGTTTTCAGTTTCAGAGTTTCTGTTTCATGGAAAGCAACATTCATAAAACAACTGCTTCGCTAGTTCTTAAAAGTTTTGTCTAAGCAAACTATCAAACCTTCTCTGCAAAGGTTACTTAAGATAAATGAGCATTTGAATGCTTATGCTGTATGCATTTTATTGTGCCTGGTGATGGTTAATCACATGGATCTGTGGGTCCCCAAAATACCTCCAAACAGAACCAAAGCTCACAAAAGCACCTTGCTTTTAAGAACTCTAAGAATGGGATCCCATAAATCTGGAAATATCCCATCCTGTAGAGAATTAATGAGAACTTAAGGATTTGTTAAGCCAAGCAACAGTCAAACCAAGTGTAAATCCCAAACCCCTGGTGAAGATAGTGCAGAACTACATACTCCTGTAGCAATGTGACAATACTTTGATATTTATTCAAGAGCTTTGTGACTGCCTCTCTGAAAAAGACATCCTTCTGTCCAGTACTAGGTCTGTTGCTTTTATATAAAGTTGTGGGGTTTTTTTTTTGCAAATTACTCTGAGTTGTATCAGAGTGTTACATGGGAGTATTCCCTGTCCATCACAGGGGGCTGGAACCTGGTGATCTGTAAGGTCAAGCACCACCTAAATCATTCTATGATTTTATAATAAAGCTAACAAAATCAAGTTTCAAGACATACATTATAATACATTTATACATCACTCAGCTGAACAGTACTGTTCCAGATAGGATGAGGTGACCCCTTTGTCATTTTCTTTATGTCATCCACAGTTTAAAAGCCACATGCAATGAGGTGAAAAAGGAACACCAGAAAACATGACAGTACTAACCTCACTTTATTAAGAGGACCAAGTGAGGGACAAGCCTTCTGAGGGAAAGCTTTACACAGACACAACCCCCCTGCCCCCCAGCCCTCAAAAAAACTTACTTTTAATTGACTACTTGTGACTTGGAAGAGTTGAGACAATGATTTTATGTTCTTTGCTATTTTGAAAATGTTGCAATCTTAGTGGGTCAAATTATGTTCTTGGTTACAAATACCTGTATACCATTTGGCCTCTTATTCAAAGGCAGGTATTCCTGATTTACACTACTGTTGAAGGCTCCATGAATTCAGTTGTATTTATACCTTTTACCCCAGAACAATCTCTGTCCTAGTGTCTGAGACCCACTTTTAATGCCTAGGTAGCAGAGTAGGTCATCAGTATAAATTAAAGAATGTCAGAGTCATAGTCCATAGAATCATGAATGATTTAGAGTGATATGAAATTTGTGTTTCATAGCATTTTTCCCAAAGATCTACCATTTCCTTTACTAAACATACAAGAGATGCAATAAAATCTATTTGTTTGAATTTTAGATTCTAGCCTTTTAAAGCTTTTAAGTCATTCAGCCAGAAGTGATTTCCTTCTGCATGCATGAAGCTTTACTCGCTAGAATTACTCTTCTGGAGATCCAAAATTCCATGATTGACTTGACCTTGAATTGCTTATCTTTACAGAAAAATTCCTTCTGAAACAAATTTATCAGGCCAACAAGGCACAGAAGTTAATGCCTTTTTACCTTATTCCTGTTTCTCATCCTTTCATTGTTACTGACCTCAGTGAACTTGAGAAATTGTGTGAGCTGACTGGCACATACTACAGCTTGCAGATGTGTAGTGTCAAACTCTCATCTCATTAATTCTTCTACTAAAATCTACTTGGTGTTATGGTGTTGTATGGGAGAACAGAAGGGAAAACAAAAGTGTTTTGGAAAATGGTAAAGATAAGTTACTAGGGTTTTCTTATTTTGAGCCAAATGAGTGATGCAAGGTCACAGGATGATGCAACTAATCTTGATAGGCATCACAGACAGAGACCTTTTTTAATGATCAACCCCTTAATGATGTAAGAATCCTGAAAGTCTTTGAATCATCAGTCAGTGAGGCATGCAGCAACTACTACAGTAAGTTCTGGGAGCTGAGCACTACACTGAGCTGGACTGGAGGTTCCTAAAGTCAGGAAAATCCATACAAGAGCTCAAAGAGCCACCAGGAAGAGGCAGCTCTCATAACTGAGGCTGCTGGGATGCAGGTGTTTCCAGGAGCAATCGTGGTAACTGCAAAATAGAAGGAGAGTGGTGAACAGAGAGCGCAAACAGATCTAAAAGAGCTTCCCAGACTCTCAGCTGTAGTCTAGAATCTGCAAGTCCCCCTGGGGCCTGAAGGCACAGGTGGGTGCCATGGGTGCAATGCATTCATGTAGATAAGCTTTTCGCCATGTTGTGTGAAGAGCTCACCAGGCAGTGTACTACTCATAAATCTGAATGGGAGAAATGGATACACGGTATTATGCACTGACCCAAGCAGAGCTACAGCCCTGCTTTAAGTCCTTGAGAGTGGAAGACAAGTTAACTTCCAACCCTGAGCTGACCCTGGTCAATTCACAAAACAAGAGAACCTGGATCTTGTCTCTCCTCGGAGCAGAAGGAAGAGTCTCCCCTTTATTGATGTATCCCTAAGACCAGGTATGATGTTCTGGGGCTTGAAGGAGAAGACTCCATGATAAACAGTAAAGACCAAGTATTCTCTGTCTCTCTAGATGGAGACTGGAACCCAGAAAGAAGGAAATGTACTGGAAGTGTGCTGTTTAATGCAATCATTTTAATAATTCTCAGGACCATGTTGTAAGGTAACGAACATTTATGACAAACTATTCCACACATCTCTGACATGACATTTCAGTAAAAGGACTTTTTGTATGCATAGGCTGTTTCATTAATCAGAGGTTTATGTATACAGCTATTGAAATAACAACTCACAGAAAGCTAATGGGCCACATTGCAGTATCTTTCCTGTGGTGAAGATAGTGATGGGGAACCCAGCATCTGAAGAACTAATAATTTAGCACAGCAAATTACTATACCTGACTGTGAAACCATGTGGGTAGAATGACATTTCTCAGCAGCAGCTTTTTCACTATAAAAAAAGCAGTTTGCATCATAAAATAGAACCTCTTTACAAAATACACATATTGCTTATTTTTTTGTGTGGCATCTCTTTGCCAATTTGTTTGAGTGTGTTCTGAGTTGTGATTCTTTTTTTCTTTATATTCACCAGAGATTTTCAGTTTCACAGTGATGGCTTTACAGTCATTTGGTACAACTGGTAGAAATGAGAAGAAGCACATTTTAAAGGTTTTCTAAACACTGAAAATGTTTCAGCCAGTGTTATCATATGTATCAGCTGTGCAAACATGTTGCGGTAGCACCAGGCTGGGGTGCTGGGTGCAGGGAGGGCAGAGAACTAAAGATCATCTGCAGGACAAATAATTTGGTACAATAAATTAATATACTTGACTCTGAAACTCTGCACACAGAAAGCCATTTCTCAAGTGGTAGTGTTCATGTGATACACAAGCAGTTTCCAGCCCCTATTTCCACCCAAGTTAAAGTGATGAATGTTGCAACACTAGCAAAAGGTCAAATATGCATTTTTTTATTTGATGGAAAGACTAGATTATATAAGGTAGCTTGTAACAAAGCTTAGAGTTGATCAAGAAAGAGATCTAAAAACATCCCTGTGCAAACTGGGATATGATATCCACAAAGAATATGGATCCACTAGATCTCTGCCATTTATCAAAGGAGCAATAAGTATCTGTGAAAAATTTGATCCTCTTTTCCTACAATTTTGTACACATTGGTTTTGGCAAATGCTTATAGGGATTTAGAAGGCCAAGAACTACTAGCAATATCATTCTGCTCTACAAAAATGTTAGTTAAGAAAGCTTTGGCCTTCAAGAAGTATTTTTCTCCATGCCTTAACAACTGCCTCTTTCTTATTTTCCTCCATTACTTAGAAACAAATGGGTGTACTGAGAAAAAATTTAAAAGGTTAATAAATCTCCAAACCAGTCATCATTTTCTAGGCAACTCATCTACCCTCACAGTGTGCAAGAAGGAATATGTTTCCTCAGCCTTGTACACTATATAGCCTCACATCCACTCAGAAAAAGAAACTGTTGTAAGGCCTTCAATTACTTAGAAGAGTGTATGTAGTGCTTTCAGAAGCTATTTGAAGGAGAAAGAAGATTGCCTGGAGAAAGGAAGAAAAAAAATTAATTAGTAAGATGACTGATGGATTCTTCTGCTGTACCAAATGACTTTTTTTTCTGCTATTTTCCTATAAGAACATATAATTAGGTGGGAAGGAATCAAACAGTGTTTCTAGAATTGATGAAAATGCTTCAGATGTTAGATTGTAATGCTTCAATCTTCTTCTAGCCTGATAAAGGGGATCAAGATCATCCAATGTTACTACTTTTCTCAAAGAGAAGACTAAGAAAGATAACACATAAATTTACATTAAATGCTTGTTCAGGCAGATGCAGCAAGAAAGGATGCAGTTTTTCCTCAATTCCATAATACTGTGGATTGTTTCTATCCTGTGGACTCAGAACTTCTTACAAAAATAATCAACTTGGGAAGTATATTGTTAAAACTAGAATTCACACAACTCTATTCATGACAATCTGAGCATAGAAGTCTTTTGCAACTTAGGAGTTTAAAAATTACTCCCTGAATTATGAAGGAAATAGAACTCTTAGCTCAAATTTGACTTAATACAACTGAAGGTACACCAATGAAAAAGTCCCAACAAACCTAAGTGCAAAAAAAAGATAGAGAGTTGAAATATATACAAAACTATCTAAAAACTTAAATTCTCCTTATAGGCAAAAATAGGAATTAAGGTAAATTATAAAGGTATTTTGGATTTATTTCCCAGTTTGTTATTTTTGTCCAGCATTATGAACATACAACAAATGTTACAGTTCTTATGGGAAGAACGTGGAAGGGAATAAGTCTTTGTTTTTAGAGCCAAATGTTTTTAAAGCCTTTGTTTTTCTAAAATCAGAAAATTCCCATTTGGCTATAAACAATATTATGACAGTTACTAGACACAGAAACACAGAAAAATAGTGATGTAGATTTAACTTTGGCCAGATACAAAGTATACCCAGTTGGCTTTTTCACATGGGTTAAGAGATGTTCAGGGTGTCTGCAGTACATCTGGCTTCATTAAAAGAAGAACATGGGGCATGAACTCTCAACTGGATACAAAATATTAGGTTGAGTTTTTTTTTATATCTCAGAAGCATGTTTAAGGAAGACAAACCATTATAAGTATGCTGGCTTTCTCGTGCATCTCAAAAAAAGAGTGGAGGTACAGTGTATTATTACACCTATAATTATTAATGTTGCTTCAGATGTACTACTGGGCTTTCAGATCTATGGAGTCATACAACATGGTAAATACTCATCTTTTTAGCTGGACATTAGTGTACNGGGCGGCAGATGAGTCCGGAGCCGCAGCAGGAATCCCGGGAGCTCTCGGCAGGCAGGGCGTGCGGGCTACAGTGTAGCACAGGCTCAGAGCAGCAGCAGGGACACGGTGGCCACAGCCCGACTCCCAGCAGGGCAGGAACAAAACAGGCTCGGGAATCCCGGGGCTTCTCCCACGGAAGGAAAGCAGCCAGAAATGCAGAGGTTCAGCGTAGCGTTGTCCTCACCACCACGGCAGCAGCAGTCTCTCCTCACCTCGTGACCAACGCTGAGTGCCCACCGGCCCTCCGAGCTGAGTTCCCACCCCCAGGTGCCAGAGCGGGCAGCCTGCTTGGCCTTCCCCTTTTGTTCTCGTAATCACCCAGCCATCATTCTCTGCAACACACCCAGGGAAAAAATTCCACCAGGGAGAAGAACCGAAAAGGAAAACTTTCAAACCCCAACAAACTATTATTGATGGGATGAAACTGTTAAGACTCATGAGCCAGAGCATGAGTTAATGAAAATATATTTAATTCTGAATTTTTTTAAGTAAAGTAGCATAGCTTGCAGTCTTCACAAATTCAGTGTGCCTTATCATTCCACCACTGGAAGTTCTACTGAAGTATTTATTTTTATTTGCTAGTAATTGTTATTGTTGTTATTACTGTTACTAGTACTGGAAACGTAAGTATTTAAAACTTACTTCTTCACAGAATACTGTTCTACAGGGTTTGGGGTTTTTTTATTGTATGTAATATGTTCCTGATAGTTAATGCTGCACCTGTACCATCACAAATTAGCCACAGTTGAACTGTTTGAAAACTAAAGCCAGAAGGCAGCTGACATTCAGTCTTAGTCACTGGGGCACAGCTAGAAGTGATTTAGGTGAGGTTAACTCTTCGAATACTTGGCATTTTCAGGAAAAACAAACAAACTGCTATCTGAGAAATGAGATTCTTTAAAAGTCTTGTTTTCATTTAAAATGAAAAAAAGGTGATAAACTGTTATTTATACAGAGAAACTATCACTCACATTTTCAAAAGCTAGTGGGATTTAGCCTCTCCTCAATGTTTTTTTTTTTGTTTGTTTGTTTTGGTTTTTTAAATCATAATGGTTTATAGACTTTCTGAATCCTTGAGCTAAACCACAGGATACAGAGTATTTTGCTCTCCACTCCAGTTTAATCAATAATCCAAAACCTAAATTAAACTAAAACAAAGACATCCAGTTTCTTTTAGAAGTCTTTTAATTCATAGGACTCTTCTAAATGGCAGCTTTTTCCTCCTTCTCCCTTTCTTAATCATAAATGACCTTCAGGAACTGCTGAGCTCTTCACAGAAACTGTAAAAGGATAGGTCATTCCTTGTGGTATACATTTCAAGGCAGCGGAGGATGGGGGTTATACACGAGAGTAAGTTAGCATCAGATTATATGGTTTATTACTTACCCATGTGTGATGGCTCTTTGATATGCTAAGAATAAGGCCTAGTATAGATTTTACAGTTTTTTTTTCTAGTGTTTATTATACAGTAAGCACTAAACACAATATAAAAAATTACTTCTTTTGTGATGAGGGAGGGCATGGGAATACCAAACACTGCAATGAAAGGTATATATAAAGGGAGGGCTAAACATCTTTCAAGTGTCATCAGTATCATTTTAGGCTGTGAATGCAATGGTAGTACAAGTTCAAGGGTACCAACTACAGTGTTAATTCTAATATAATTAGCAATACCCAGGTTCTGTTTCAGGTAGCAGCTAGAACTCAAATTAAAAACCAAATATTCTGTTAAGATGCCAAGATAACTTCTGAAGTAGAAACATGTGGGCTAATTCTCCATTTTCTTTTGAGGATGATATTGGGAGAAAGAAAAAAGTTACTGGAACAGCAATTTATGCATTTGTGCTAGTTTTAGCTGGGATAGAATTAATTTTCTTCACAGTGGCTGATATGGGGCTGTGTTTTGGATTTGTGCTGGAAGCAGTGTTGATAACACAGGGATGTTTTTGCTACTGCTGAGCAGTGCTTATGCAGAGTCAAGGGCTTTTCTTCTCCTCACACTGCCCCAACAGTGAGTAAGCTGGGGACCCACAAGTTGGAAGGGGACACAGCTGGGACACGTGACCCTGACTGACCAAAATAATATTCCATATCATACTGCATTGTGCTCAGTGGGAAACAAAGGAAAAAAGGGGACATTTTGAGTCATGGTGTTGGTCTTACCAAGTCACTGTCATGCATTATGAAGCCCTGCCTTCTTGGGGACAGCTGAACACCTTAGAGCCCAAAAGAAATGGTGAATTAATAACCTGTTTTACTTTGCTTGAATGTGTGGCTTCTGCCTTACCTATTAAACTATTATTATCTCAAGCCATAACTTTTGTATGTTTATTTTTCCAGTTCTCTCACTGATCCTTCTAACAGGTTGAGAGGTTGTGTGGTATTTAGTTGCTGGCTGGGGTTAAAACCATGACAGCATTACAATGACAATGCTGTGGTTTGAAGACAGAAAACTCAGCAGGACAAGAAAGTTAAGAATGGATGGAACAATAGGGGAGCAAGTGAGAGGAAACACTGTAATGTATTGAGGACATCTGAGAGACATATATGTTCTTTTAAATTTTTCTCTGCTTGTCTTGCTTATTCACATAGTCCATGTGCACACAAACACACAGAAACACACACACAGAGCTTAATGCATTTCACTTCTTTGGTATTTCCCTTTCTTACTCTATTAATCTGAGAAGGTGAGGTGGGTGGGAAGAAGGAAAACTGAAAGAGTGATGGTGCCATATAAGACTGCTAAATCATGAGCTAGGAGACACAGGATTTTTCTACATTATGTTTTGATGACAGCTCTCAAACGGGCAAGTTCACTGCCCATGGCTGCAATTACAGGCAGTGTTTACTTCTGAAAACCACTCAATGCTGTGTGCTGAATAGACGTTTTGGCTCTGTGTACTTGCTCTGTCTGCAAGCCAGTCCCATAGCTGAAGGGTAAGTGCCCTGCAGAGTGTCTTGTACTACAGACTGTTCTTGAACGTGTCACAATATGTGGACACATAGTCTTTGTCTTAATGAGCTAGAGTAACAGTGGTGCTAGTCTTAACAAAACACGTGTGGACATAGAAATTGGGGTGGAACATGCACCAGTTTTTATAGACTTAAGCTCCTGATATAAATATTTTGGGTGGACATATATATTTCAAAGTGTAGATAAAATCTGTACTTATTGTATCAAAGTTTCTCTCTTATTTTTTTAAATTTTTCTCTCAGTGAAAAGAAATACTCCCCAAAAACTAAGCAGATAAAGAGTCATAATAACTTGACATATTTTAACAAGACTGTATGATCTTCTGTAATATCTTAACTGCGACAGTCCAGAAGGTGGATTACAATATTTTATAGGTAGATTTTGATCTGGGCTGAGAAGCACTTGAATTTAAGTGAATGTATCCTTGGAAAACCTGTCAGATAGTAAAAACCACCTGTTTTGGGTGTGATTACTGAAGTAATGAATGCCTTGCATGTTAAAGAAAACTGCTTGATATGCAGTGGCAAAATTATAAATAATGGAAAAAGAAATCTATTTCTCTCTTTGGGGTTAGGTAGCAATTTTGGTAATGAATCATCTTCAAGAGTAGCACGGCAGGAAGAACATCTCAAAAGACAAATGAAAAGGAAAGGCAATCAATGGGAAACTGCTAGTTTTTTAATTAAATACTAGCTTATGTCACCATTAACTCTTCCAAGACTTAGAAGACCTATAAGCAGTAATGTAAGCCATAGTTGCTGAAGTCTGCAGACTTAAGTTCTGATGTCAGACAAACCTTGAAGAGTAGAACTGTGGCATTCAGCTTTCTGCATCCAGCAAATAATGAGGCTGTGAAGGGATTTCTTTAACAACCACTTTAGACAAGCTCAGACAGTTACTACATTGAAAATAACCACAAGGTTATCTGAAGCAGCACGTTCACCAGTGAGAACCCCTGAGAAACCAGGCTTGACCCCAACTGAATGATTATGGCTTTAAGGAGCCCAGAAAGAAGATACAAAATTAGAAGACAGGAAGTAATAAAGATAGCTGAATGGTTACAGATGATTTAGAAAATAGTAATGAAATTGTTGACCACAGAACTTTAATTAAATGCTAAGTAGATGTTCTATTCCATGCCAGGACCATTGTTATTTTTTCCCAACAATTTCTCTGGTAACATTACTTCTGGGATTTTTGTGTGCATTTTCTTCTTTTTAGGTAGACATCACCATAGACGCAATGTCAGTTATAAGAACAGAATATTGTTTCTACAGTTTTTCTGACTGCAATCATGATTCTACAAAACCTCTGAGCTTGTGAATATGATATTTCTAAGTAGACCTTGCTCATTATATTTCAGGCAGTCAAGAGCATAGTTATTTTTTTTAATTGCACTAGGTTAATTTGAATCCTGGGAACAGATTATTATTTTGCTCCATGTGTATTAATATGTTTCTAAATGGGACTGATATCAATTTTGGTCTTAAAAATACATAAGTGTGTACTACAGATAGGGCACAGAACTAAGAAGGTCAGCCCAAAGTTGTTATCTTAATTCCATGTTTTATTTGAAAACACAAGATACTGTATAAAAACTAAACCCTATATCTTTTCAGAAATAATTCATGAAGGTGGAGACCCATGTAAAGAATGAAATAATAGGGAGAAAATAATTATACCATCTTAAAATGGATTTATGGCTTGCATAAGTTTTCTTTTATTTCTTTTAGTCAGGAATAGGCTTGTGTCAGCTTTTAAATACTACATTTACTGGCTAAATATTCTGCTTGACTATAAAAATGTTGAGATTTTAGATTCACTCAAATACATTTTATGATTAAAAATGTTTTTATGAGTCTTCAACACAGGGTTGTAAACAGCTCAAGGAATCGTTTTCATCTAGAAAGCTGTGCAGTTTTAATTGTAGGTGGTTTTTGCATTTGTATGGGGAGGAGGTGGGGAAAATGTGGCATATAAGGAAATTGACCTTATCTTAAAAATCAACAAAGCTTTTTTTACCTTTACTTCACCAATGTATTAAATTATGTATAAAGCACTAGCAGGAACAGCTATTTTTCATTATGTTGGGATATATGAAAGCATACCAAAAGTGGGGCAAGAAAAGTTGCTAGATATTTCAGGACTGGCTGGGCAGGAAGGTGAGAACCCATGATGAAGTCACAGTACAGGGGATGGTTATGCCTTGTGGCTGTGCCTAAGGCTATAGTGCTTGGAACAGTGTTTAAAGGGTCAGTGTGCAATTTAAACAGAAAAAAACCCCTCCTAGATTTATCTTGTCTCAGTTTTATTTTTAAACTCTGTCAAAACCCACAGTGCAGAATTTTTTACTCAACCAATGGTTTATTTTTCCCTTTCTCTTCTTTAATACTGAAATTTTAGAAATCAGTCAGGCTGCAGCTAAGTTGCTGGAACAGTAAAGGGTATTATCTTAGATGAGACAATTCTTATTGTAAAAGATATTTCTCTCTCTCCTCTCATTTTCTAATTTTTCTAAGTACAGCAGTTTTGGATTTTATTGGTGGAATTGCATTTTATTTATTTTAAAATACTGTTGGCTGGAGTTTTTTGTTTTATTTTGTTTTGTTTTTTTAACCATACACTTGGACCAAAAGGAAAAAATACAAAAAGGATATCATAAGCACTAAAACTTCAATATTTTAATTACCTTCAGTCCTGAGAGCAGGATTTTACGAGTGTTCTGCTTAGGCTAAATACAGAGCTACAAAGCACCAGGAAAACTGAAAGGAGAGAGTTTCCAGGTTAAGGATTATCACAGCATGGCATCCTATAAAAATAAAGACAAAGTAGCTTCTGGTTTCAACCCCATACACAGCCTGGTGCCTAAGATACATCACTGTTCCTTTTACCTACACACATCCTGAAGGAGATTGGGGTGCCTGAAATGAACGTCCATATGCCAGAAAGGAATCTGTGGTGGCATAACCAGTTTTCTCAATGTTTTATCCTGCACACAAAGTGTAGGTCAGTGTAGTTTGTGACGGATACAGCACTTAACACCATCAAGAAAGAATACTATTTATAAAGACCCATATGATCACTTTGTACCAAAAACTTTGGAATTACAATTTATATTTATTTCTAAAAATCTAAAAGTAGCAGAAAGAAAGGGAAAAAAATGTTGATAATAAAAAGGGTCTTACGGATAAAAACGCAAAAATTATACTACTCCCAGCAGCATACAAAATCAAATATAAAACACAGTGCAAAAAAATACATAACTTTTGCCATGATGGCTATCAGGATATCAGGAGGATAAAAAGCAGAGACATAAATGAAAATGGAACTTAAATGATAATCCTAATGGGAAAAGATGCAATAAAGGGCATCATGGTAATGACGCTACAACCATTACAGCTCACAGATTGAATAGCTGGTGTGATTTTTTCTAAGGACGAAGACTTATGTAGCATTGGGTACTGTATGATTGCAGGACACTCCACTTTCTCAAATACTGGAAGAAAATGAATGCTGATAGAATTTGGTCCCTCCTTTCCTATTTTGACTACTCTCCAATTTTTCTACTAACTACTCACAAAAGATGTCACACTGGAGAGATTTGCTTCTCAGTGTTAAAAGCTATTTTTTAACAGAATTCTATGGTTACAGGAGACAGGTGTGCATGCAGACCCTCCTGTGCATTTGTTTCATAGTTGTCAGAGACTGTCATTATCTCAAATCAGAGACTTAATTTACTCTTTCCAATCTTACATAGAAAGAAAAACTATATATAAATTTCCCAATTGTTCAGGCATGTGAGGAACCTACATACTGGGAAACACACGTATAATCTGGAGAGACGAAATAAAGTAGATTACCTTAAAGAAAATGATATGAATTTTTCAGTAGGTTACAGAGACACAGAGCTCAATTACTTGAGAGGGCTCAGGGTGCACAAAAATTTGTAAAGCATTTTGTATTTGCAAAGTACGATTTTTCTTCAAGTACTCAGATATTTTCAGAGGTGGTCCTATGACTCTTGAAAGTTGAAGATTTACATAAGACCTGAGACTTACTGAAAATCTGGAAAGATTAAGTACAGTTCTGAAAAACAACAAAGTAATTTTGAAAAATTAACTCTTACTGAGCTAAATACAATAAGAGGATGTTAGGAATTCTGTAATTACATACCTTTTCTCTTTTTCCCACCTTCCCACTGAGCTCCATAATAATACTCTTTCTATGTTCACTGCCAATCTGAGCAACATTTGAAGAGAAAACAACCTGTTTGCTTCCAAAATAACAGAACATATTATTAGCTAATCCATAAGGGAGAAAACTGCACAGCTGCTTACTGCACCAAATCTGTTTCAGCTTTTACAGTGTTCTACTGTATCATGTGGGTTGCATTAAAAAAACAAACCAAACCAAACAAACAAACAAACAAACAAAAAAAAATCCCAAACAAGCCCCCTAACCTAACACAAATGAATAACTAAAACAAAACAAAAAACTGCTCCCCAAACCTCAAAGAAAACCAATCTACCGTGGTTCTGTGTGTTTTGCCTAGGCTTGTTGGCTAGATTCTGTTTGGCTAAGGAATTTGCAGAGGCAACTGACAAAAAAAGTCTGTCAAAAAAAAAGTCTTTTCTTCTTTATATACTTCTATCCATTAGCCTACAAAGCAGACTATAGTTTACACTGACAAAAGAAAAGAAAGGCTTCTGCATTACTTTTGAGAGCTACTTTGAACACAAACCACAATCTCATGGAAGTACTAACACATTTCTCACCTCTTACATAACAATTAAATGAAGTAACATCAGCTGCCTGTGGGAAAAAAGGAATAAGAAAGGTGTATTTTTTGTTTGAGAAGGTTTGCTGAACTGAGATTGAGTAATTTCTGCTTTTCTATGCCTTGTGAAACTTCACTGACAGTAGAAGGCAATATTATGTTGGGCACTGAGAAAATTAAATGCACTATATATGCACTGAAACACATGTTTCAGCAATAATCAGTGGGAATACTGAGGACTCAGTGATTGTGAGAAGTAATAACGTAATTTTTAAAGCAGAAATACAAATATAAGGAACGATTTAATTAGTTAATTAAAAAAGAGCCATTATTTCAGTTATTTACTATTTCACATTTTCACATTACCTCTTCTACATTACTTGCAAAACTGTATTGCATCCATACACAAGTTGTTATAGTGCAGTCACTGCAGAACTAACTAATCTATTAATCTACATGAAGAGAAACGTATTTCAGACCAATAGCCAGTAATTTAGCTTTCGCTGAGGAAAACCATGTGGTCTTGCACCACTGGAGTGTTCCTTTGAATAATCATTACAAATATTGAGGTTGTAACAGAAAAAGTCACTGGGCTGACAGTTCTTGAGGAGAGAACTTTTGTGTAAATTGTGTGGACACAGAGGATCTAATAACAAACTGCAAACCAGGCCTAGAAAATGCACACAGAAGCTCAGCAGGTAATTTGAAAAGCTGACTGCAATAGATCATATGTCACCATAGAAGCTAAATCAGATTCAGTAGGGTTGAGTAAGCTTTACTTCTCCCATATGGATTATTCAATATCATGTCTGGTTATTTTCAATGCAAACAGTTTGTTTTCTCCCCACAGCTTAGCTGTGAGTGTATAAATGCTGCTGCTGTGTAATAGAGTAATAAAGAGGAGATGGACAAGCTGAGATTGGATAGTGGAGGGAGAGTACCGCCTTTTTAATGAAGAGCTTTTAACTGTTGACAAACTTAATTTGAACTTTTTTTTTAGTATAGACACTGTTTTAACCTATCTCCCGTGCTACAGCTTGCTACTGGTACCTCATGAGAAAAACAAGCCAGATGGAAAGCTAAGCTCAAACTGGGAAAAACGAAGGAAAGTGATGCTAAAATTAAAGCTTTCAGGATGTGCCATAAGAAGAGTTTTCTTGAAAAAAAATCCTAGTGGTTTCTTAATTTGATTCAGCCCAAGAGCCTAAATGCCACATTATTAGTTGCCCTGAATAAGGCCTGAAACATTATGTCAAATTTTCAAATTCAAATCAAGCTGAATCCTCATGAAACATTGTACTGAATTCAAATGAATCATGATTTTTCTATCAAAAATTCCCAGAAATTTCAATCCATAAGAAATACAATTAACCTTACTTATATACATATATATTTATGTATTTATTTTGGTTTTGCTGCAGGATAAAACTGAATTTCCAGTTAGTCAAATAATATACAGTGATAAGAGCATGCTATTAAGAATCAATAAATGTGTGTGTAGAAACAATGTCGTTGAGTTATCTGACATGAGCAAGGATACAGTCTATTTTTAGAAGCCCACTGTATTACTGTAGAATTAGCACTTCTGGTATAGTCTTTCAGTCCCTGACTAATATTTTAGATTATAAGTTACTGACTGGATGTCAAAGTTGTACGCACAAACAAATATTTTATAGTGTATGTATAGTGTGTATATATAGATATATATATACATACAACTTTAACCATTGCTGAATGTCCAGCCTATCATTGAATTTGTACAGCATTGAGCTAATTGCAGAATTGCTAATGCTTTAAACATAAATGAAATTGCCTTTGGCTCCCTACTATTTCATTCTCAGAGTCAAAAGGGTTAAAGTTAGAATCTGAGTTAAACTTCAGAAGAAATTAGGCATGATGAGTTGAGAAAATGCTGCCATGACATCAGAAACGCATATATAAAAATGCCAGGTGTAACAACATTATTTCTAAGGACAGGGAACTAGGTCTATTTTCTTCTTTAATTCTTGTGCATCAGTACTGAATCTTTAAAGCAATTGTAGTATTTACCGCTTTTTTATATGCCAAGAAATATGTGCACCTCATAAAAAATAGTATTTTAAAAGATCCATAGAGCCGTGTCTGCTTTAGTCATCACCTCTCTTCCATAATGCCCATCATGGCTCCTGCCTGGCTGTACTGCAGGGATGATGATAGTGAAAACCTTGTTAAAGACATTCTACCACTGAAACAAATTTGATTCAGCCAGCAGCACTTTTGTGTTCGAGGACTAAAATAAGACGGGTCTGGCACAGTTCTTTTCTTAAGGTGAATTGACACCTGTGATAGCAGGTGGCTTTTTTTTCCCCCCCATCAAAAGCTTTCCTTTAGGATTGAAAAGAACAAAGAACCTCTCAAACCACCGTTTGTTCTGTTTTTGTGTGTTGTTCCAACAGTATGTATTTTGTTCACTGAATATGGCAAAAGAAGCCGTTCGTGTCTTTCAGGCAGAAATCTCTCTCCCATTTGTCATATTTCAGTGTCCGAAAGCACTGCTTCTATAAAAGCAAAACAGCAGAGCACAGTAACGAGGAATTTTAATCAGCGGGGCGAATCTTTAAATACTATTTCCAGCCTACCTCCACGTGGAGAAAAGGGATGACGTAATGCTCTGGTGAAACAAAAGGAGAGGGCCGGGGCCCGCAGGCTCCCAGCGGCCGGTGGCGGCAGCGCCGGGNNCCCTGCCGCCCAGGAGTACCCGCCCGCCCGGGAGTGCCCTGCCGCCCAGGAGTGCCCGCCCGGGTGTGCCCTGCCGCCCAGGTGTGCCCGCCCGCCCGGGCGCGCCGCCCCTCCTGCAGGCCGCCGCTCAGCAGGCTGTAAATGTAAGGCACTGCTGCTCCTGTAAACACAGGCTGACTATGAGCGTGACAGCCTGTGCTCAGGGAGCCATAGCGATCCGCAGCTGTCAGGAAAATTTTCTCCTGGTGGGTATGTTGCGCTGTACAGCACTGCAGTAACTTGGCTGCTGAGATGGGGCTAAAATGAGCGTTAAAAGAGCCAAATAGCTAGAAGCTTGTGTAAAGATTTTATGTTAACTCCCCTACCTCCTGACTAAGAGCTCCCCCTTTACTAGGCTCTCATGAGGTCCCACCTGGAGTACTTTAGCCAAGTCTGGGGTCCTCAGTACAGGGAAAGATGTGGACCTGTTGGAGCAAGTCCAGGGGAGGGCAATCCATTGATCTGAGCAGATCTTCTATGAGCAAAAGCTGAGAGCGCTGTTGTTTTGCCTGGAGAAGAGAAGGCTTTTGGTACTGGAAAAGGGGGTTGTAAGAAAGATTGGGTCAAACTTCCTAGCAGGACCTGTAGCAATAGGAGACAGGCTTGTGGTTTTAAAATGCAAAAGCTTATATCAAGAATTTTTATGATGAGGGTGGTAAAACACTGGTACAGGTTGCCCAGAGAGGTGGTAGATACCCCATCCCTGGAAACATTCAAGGTTAGGTCAGGCAGGGCTCTGAGTTACCTGATCTGGTTGAAGACGTCCCTGCCCATTGCAGGAAGTGGTTGGACTAGATGACCTTTAATGTTCACTTCTGAGTCAAACTTTTCAGCGGTTCAGTGGCTCTATGTGCTGCTGCTTGACAGGAACTTGATAAGAAATGGACTCCTCTCTGTCTTATAGGAGACGTCCAGCTGTATGTGTCAGTTTTCAGAAACTGTAGCTGCCAGCTAAAGGAAGCTATTAAAAGTAATTTTGGTGGGTGCTAGTGTAAAACCAGTTATGGATAATATTACACCAGATTTCAGATAATCTTATAACACACAGTTGCCATTCACAATTACCATTACATGCTCACAGAACTTTACTTCTGCAAGATTTTTCTATTCTGTCTCTACCTCAAAGGAATTACCTGCTGTGTCCATGATATCTCTTTGCATGGACTGGCTAGCCAATCTGTACCAACAAAACCACTGGAAAACCTTCTGTGTGCTTTTCTGAGTGTTGTTATACTATCATGTAAGGTAAAGAAAGATAAGAGAAACAAAGCGTAGATGCAGAATAAGCAACAGAAATAAAGAGGTCTAAGCTAATTTACTTTCTGTAAATATGCCATTCTGGCATGTTTCGCTCTCCTAAAATAACCAAGTTGTTGACAATATTTTTGGTTTAGAGAGAGAAGGGACCTATTTCAATTCTCTTTTAAACAAATTAAGGGGCAACACTTGTGCAGATATCTGGTGTATTTTATCTGCACCATGAAGGGTTTTCCATTGTTAACAGCCTGTTGTACATGTTCTACTTTGTTGTGCTAAGTATATACTATGCATACGAATTAAGCATGTAGATAGATGTACCCAGAATTAACCCTCTGCTCCGGGAAAAACAAACAAACAAACAAACCCTCAATTAGAAAAAAGCACAAAAGGAGGATTAAAATTTTCAAACCTAAATTGTTTGTGAAATATAAGTGAAAATAAGTAGTAATTATGTATATCAGGAACACCTAGTAAACATGCAAAATATTTATGATATCATTATTATTTAGAGCTTTAGTTAATCATACAGAGATATTAATATGTGTGTAAGTGTTATGAACTCTGTGGATATTGTTAATGGGCAGCTTCAGTGGGGTGCATGTCTTATAGGGTACAAAATTCTTCACACCTATTGCCTCTTTCCATCCTTTTGTGTTATACAGGCTATAGAAAGGTACTGGGTGGTATAAAAAGTGATTAAAGGGTACTTGTGACATAAAGAATTTAATAAGCTAAATGATCAATTTTGATTGATGCTTATCCTGCCTATGACAGCAACCCGATTGAAATATATTCTTAATGCAAAAGTTTCTGTGTCTTTGTTTTAAGAATTTTATTTACAGCATTGATTCATACCTTTAATCTTCTGCTCTTCCTTGTATTTACTTGCTCATTTGTTATTCTGGTTTCTTCCTTTTTCTCTGCAGTCTTCTCTGGTTTTTCACGTTCACCCACATCATCTTCTAGCTCTCTGACATTTCAGTCTGTTGAGGCGCACAAACATTCTGCCAAAACAAGTTAGCTAGAAATAGGGCCATCCTTAGTGACTGCTCCACTTTCAGCGCTGCATTGTACCAGCTATGATTGACAGAGCTCATGCTGTCAAGGGTAATAGTTCCTAAGTGGTGATTAACTGGGCTAGTGATACACTGATAGGGGTTGATGGGCACCTAACTTCCCGCTGCACTAATCCCACCTAGGTACAGATGCTTTACTCTTTCAGAAATGCCACACTGGATGATTTCCTATGGTTTGCTAATTATTGTGGTGGTTTGGTTGTTCATTTTTCCTCTACTCACCTCAGTTATGAGCTCTGCTGGGTATCACACTGAGGAAATATAAAATGCAGGCACTGCATGAAGACAAGGGGAATGGAAGCAAAACATCTGAAATGCATTTGCCACAAGTCTGATGCTTTGTCTAAACAGTATGAAATGGCAACTCAATGGAGCTTAGGAAGTAACTTATGGACCTATGTTCCAAGAACACATGAGGATTTTTTAAGCAGTATTATTCTCTCAGGCAGTCTCTTTACTTCAAGCTTTTATTCTTTCTCTCCTAACCTTTGTCTGCTTTGTCCTACCATACTCTAATTATCCAGACTATAACAATCTAAACTCTATTAATATCCCACTTTTCGTTCTCTATTTCCGTCTGCATGTTCCAAAAAAAAAAAGAATAATTTTGAGCATTTTATTAACCTTAATCTGTCTCCATGAATCTCTCCTTTATAAGACTTCCTTTATATTTGAGCGTATAGTATTTATTGTATCAGTGGATGCATTTGGTCCCACACAAAATTTTAATGGTTTAAGCAGAATTGTGTATTACAGGATGACAGTGTACAAAGCTGTTGCACAGCACCAGCGTACCTGAATGTGCTACATGCCCAGACTATGGCAAAAATGAGGATCTGGAGCTGGCATATTTTCTCACTCAAAAGAATCTAAATAACCACTTTTAAAAAAGCTTCCATTGTGAAATCTCTGGAATAAAACTCAGAAGATGTAATGAAGTTTAAATTTCTTGCATTGTGATAACCTTATGTCCCACTTTGGGTATGTTTATAGTATGGCTTTGGTTAAGATCAGGCATACATCCTCAACACAACAATTGCTGTCCTGTGGTTTGCATTGTTAAGTCTTTGTTCTTAAAGTACAAACATTGAATACTTCTCAGATGAATCTGATAGAAATTTTTAGATCAAATGGAGTTGGGCAGGCACTTCAAAAGGGCACATAAAATGGTTCACCTTGTAACTGGCTTAAGTCTCTGTCAGCTGGCATGTAAGCCACCTTAGATTTATTCTTTGCTGGTCTTTTCTTCACCTGCTGTAGGCATTGTTCTGATGGGGAGATGGCTGTTCATTACCGGTGCACAAGAATAGTTCAAAACGGAGCAGGAGCAGAAAAGACACTGGGATAAATGTTGCACTAATAGGAAACTGGAGGAAAAATTATATTAAATTAAAATCTAGAAACATCTCCTTAGGAATAAATTTTACCAGGCTTACCTTAAGGGCCAGAGAATTCAGTGGGTTTTGATATTTAAACATCAGGCTAGCATCACTCCAAGTAATTTTCTTCACCTGGGAATAGTTCCAGGAATTCACTTAGTGCCAGATATTCCTTACCAGATCTTTTGGTGTACAACCAACCTCCTCTCATGTTGTGCTCCGTATAAATAAATGCAGACAGCCTTTAATGATTGTGATTATTCAGTTCCTAATCTATAAGCTAATAATACTTTTCTGATTGAAAGTTTTGTAAGGCTATGGTCATTGGCATTTGTGACACAGGTAACAACTGTGCAGGCACAGCTTTTGAGAAGCCTATAAGTAGAATAGCCCATTATATCTTTGGCAAGGAGACAGGTTTGTTGCTTTTAAAAAGTAAAAAGTTTAGAAATATTTGGTAGTATTTTCATTTACATGCCATAGATTTTCAAAGACAAATTACTATTCTGTTACTCTTTTTAAACTGTGGATTACTGCAGTAAAATGTCATGTTTTATGATTTATGTGAAATCTTGAGATTAGCTGCACAATGCTTTTTGGAAATTTGCAGTATTCATTGCTCAAGTTGTACTACCAAGAATATATATTTGAGTACTCCAAGAACTGGATTTCATGAGCAGAAATACACTTAGAAAATTAAAACAAGTGGAGGACAACTGTATTGTTCATGTGTAGGGCATGACTGCTGGAAAATGCAGAATCAGAAAATACTGCAAGAAAAGGAAGAGATGCCAGAGAAAAAGGTTTAAGATCAGGCACCTATTTATGAGTAAAATATTTAAGATCTTTCAGGGCAAAAAGGCCTTTTGAATGAATAAATTTTATATTATTTAGATTTTGATTTCACCCTAATAGCCATAGTAGTTTAAAAAGCTCTCTTCTTTGCATCCTAAATGACTTTTCAGTCTTCCAAGCTTATAGAGAAGTGTTTGTCATATTCTTTTAGATATTCATTTTGTGGTCTCAGTATTCATAGCTGATGTATGTCAAAGGTGTAATAAAGAAGACTGAGAGTTAAAGAGTATTTTGAATAAATAATCCCATGCTAAATGTATGACTGCAAAATTTGATACACTAGTGCAACTATTCCCTGAAGATAGTGCGATGTGTGCTGTTTTATGACTTGGGATATCATGCCAAAGATACACTGTCATTTTTCCTTGTACCAGGAAGTGTAAGGTGCTCATAGGGATTATACCAATCCAAACAAGAAACCTACAGGATAATACTGGATTTACATTGGCTGTTACTGCAAACTACTGTAGTCTACTAAAAAAAAGGAACATGACTACTCCTCTGCTAATGCACTAGCATGCATGTTGGGCTTAGTCATATGACTTATTGCAGTTCCTTGATTTGTTTCATAAACAGTCTGTTGCTTATTTTGATAGACAGATGGACTAGAAACTTTCTGGTTCTATTGCTCCTACAGTTACTGTTTTAAATTGTTTTGTTGATTACTTAAATTCCAATAAATAGAATACAATAGAAGGCAGTAATGTACAGTCTGTGAAAGCAAAAGTAGAATTTGTAAGCAAAGTGATAACATTGCCCATCTAAACAGACAGAAAGCTCAAAACAAAATTTGTTCCTAAAAAATTTTGAACCATTCTCATGTAGTTTTGAAAGAGATGCCAAACAGGGCTCTGGGTACTTTTTCAGATTAGTAGGCTTACCAGGTACAATATGCTTAGTGTTCTTGTCTCTACTACTGTCAATGTATCTGCAGGCTGTGAGATTAACCTGTCAGTTGCTGGCGTTAGGTTTTGTTGCCTCAGATGCATTACCACTTAAACACAGATTTTTTTTTTTATTTTTTTTTATTTTGGTTTCTGAGCATTAACTTCAGGTCATGGTAATGCTCTTGATGTTCTTAGATTTTCAACACTTTAGGGGTAGGATTTAGGGCATCTATTGCCTTAACAGTTTGACTGCGGTTCACATTTCATGGTTTGACAGTACTGTGCTGGTAAAATGTTCTTCCACCTCCTTAGCCACTTATCCAGCACACAGCCAAGTATATAAGTAAGTAAGTAAAGAAATAAACAAACAAATAAATAAATAAATAAAGTCTGCCTGGTCAACGAAGACACTTTACGTCTGTTATTTATGTCCTTATGTGAGTTCTACGCATATAATTTATGTCTGACATTTCATTTGTCTAAACAAGACCAGTAGTGGACAGCCTGCAGAAATGGTGTTTCACAAAGACAAAAGTGGGGTTTTTTAGTAAATCCTATGATCCATTCTGCATAGATGACACAGCCATGAGGAGGTTAGATATAATTTGACCTTGTTTAAGTATTACTGAAATCTAAATACTAAAATTACTTCCTATTTTTTTAAAGTTACCATTAATTTCCTTTTCTTCACCAAGTGTTACTGCAACACGGAATGTTTAGGTGTAGGAGAGCATAAATCATAAGTTATGGTTTTTTGTTGTTGGGTGTTTTATTTTTTTTTTTTTTCCAACTAATCCAGTGAATTCTTGTGGGTATAGTGAAAGGTGTACTGCTTCAGCCAGTGCAAAAATCCTTCTTTGAAGGAGGAATTCTTTAAAGGAGGGACTGGGGAAGGTGGTAAGAGGGGAAGAATCTGAGCAATTTTCACACAGCCATGTTTATCACCACTGGAAGTACTTCAATCATATGTCTAAAATTGTAAAATGACTTTAAGAAAGTTTGTTTTTGAAATACCCTGCTTTACAGTTTTGAACCTTATATATGACAGTTAATATTGCTGTTCAAAACTGTAATTTGTCAGCTCAAGATTTCAGGGAAAAATAGCTTGGTTTTGCACTGATAAAAATGAAAAGGTTTCTTCCATCTTTGTTCAAGTCTGAAATTTTTAGTCACACTTGCAGTTATTTCACTGTAATGTGTTGTGAGTAATTTTTGTTTGTTTCTTTGTTATGTTTTTCAAAGCTGGGAAATACTTTTTTTTTAATGACTTACTCGTTCCACTAGAAAATGTATCAGGTAAGTCCTCATTAAAGTCTCTTTAAAATGAATTAGAAAATTTAGATTTAAGCCTTGATCGTTTCTTTAAAAATTGCTGTGCAGAGATTTATGTATTTTTTGTCAACATCTTCACTATATTGAAACGTTTTCTTCAATATAAATCTATTCCTTTGTCATGCCCACGAAAATCAAATGTAGCATACACCATACTGCTACCATTGTTGCTAGCTGTTTGAAACATTATTGCTCTAGACTGTAACTGTCAGCAGAAGCTATTAATAGAAAAATGGCAAAACCTAAGACACCCTAATGCCAGGAAAAATTCCTAGACTCACAGAAACCTCTGACAGTAGGTTCTTATAGGGTATTATTTTGTTAACAATGCCAAAATATGCAATAGTTTAAACTGAACACTGTGGTTAAGCTGGTTTTGTTTGAGGTATGATGCTGTTACATTATCCTGTTACCCTGTAAAAAACTCTAATTATAGTCTGTGTTTGTAGAGCAAATTACTGAGAGTATAGTATTAAAAAAGCTGTTTTGAAACATGGTAAAATGCAATACTTTATATACCAGCTCGTTTGAGAGGGGTTTGTGAGTGAGTGATTGATTGTAGATATTCTTCATGTTTTCATTACTGAGCAAGACTTTTGACCTTGCAATTCAAGATTTATATCATCTGGATGTGATTTTTTTTTTTTTTTTTAAGCTATGATCTTGAGATCTGCAAGGTTTATTTGTTAAAAGCTCATAAAAAATTCAGAGAATTTTACCTTGCACTTCAGAAGTCTGCCCTACCATTTGCGACCATAGCAAACTATATGTTCAGGGAGTCTGCAGGAGTTAAGTCCTCTTGATATATCAGAAGTAACAAAAACAACAAAAAAAGAATGAACAAAAGAAAGAAAGAAGAAGGAAGGAAGGAAGTATGGAAGGGTAGCATTTCTCCTTAGTCACATGTCACTGTTCATGTAGCTTACATAAGCTATATTAAAGACTTTTTAAAAGTGGAGTTATACACAAAGTTGAGAATTTGGCTTTCACATCCATAAAATGAGTGACAAGAAGTTTAATTAGAGGATGTTGAGAGAGTTAAAGTTGCAAGGCAGTTAAATGTGATGTTAATTTGAACTAGTTATAAAGTTAAAATATTCATACGACATTAATTAAATGTTGTTACAAAGTTTGAACTATTAAGTAACCTAAAACTAAGGGAGTTTGCAAGTCACAATTCTGAGTTTTGAGGATAATTAAGATAAAAAGTCTCAGAAGATCTCTGAGCTCTCCTTCAGGTTTAAGTGGTGTTCCAAGAGGCGAGGACCCCTCACCCATGGCCTTAGATGTTAAATTTAGAAACTTGTCCGTTGGCCTGTCACTCGGCTCCATGGTAACTTGAATTTCAATATGGACATTTTCCCACCTGAAAATCTGGATGACATCACCCACCAATTCTACCCTGGGGATAATGAGCCATTGGTTGAAGAACCTGATGTCATCCTCGGGACTGAGACCAATGAACTGACCTTTCAGAGGACTTCACCAATCAACATTTTCTTTGGAGGCAGGACTGTGGGAGATGGCAGGAAGGGCCAAAGAGGGGATAAAAGGGGGAGCATGGGTTGGAGAGCTTTACTTTTTGCCTGCCACCTGGCTTACAGAGGGAGCTTGCTAGTGACCTTTTGCAAGGGAATAGCCTGGCCATAGCCCAGTGCTGGAATATTGGGCCAGTTTGTTAATCTTTACCTTGCTTAGGACTACCCTTAGCTAGACCCAGTACTGCTGGATTCATAGTGTTGGGAGAGTTGTCCCTTTTTAGTTTTGTGGGCACAATCAGAATCTCTAATCGTTGTGGACCCAGACTTTTCTTTTTATTTAATTACTCCTTTTTTGTTTAATAAATCTGAGTTTTCTTTTTATCAAAACTTGAGAGTTGTCTTGTTTTTGACAAGTGTTTTTGACAAGTGGTGATGATGGCTTTGAGAAGGGCTAGGGCAGGGATGCAAACAGAATAAACAGAGGTCATAATTCTTGAGCAGTTGATCTTTTCCCCAGAAAATAGTGAAAAATGAAAAGAATGTGTGTCTACATGAGGCACATTTCTGTCACTATGTAAAGATAAACTAAGAAGCATTCCTTGATTTGTGCTAGAGAAGGAGAAACTATAGAATGATATAGTTTGATGTCACCTTTCAATAAAGAATATTATATAAGTCTTAAACAGGGACTCAGTTTTCTCACTTGGGACTAGCTGCCTTTCACCTGTGTGTCATTCTGTACATCTTGGCCTAATTCATGCCTGCCTGTGTAGTAGGAACAGTTGCCCATTACAAAGTGGCTCACAAGATGATTTCTTGCATTTCAGTTTTGCCTGTTGCCTCCTGGCTGACCCTGAGAAAAGTCTGTCTCCATCTTGTCCATTCACCCCTGCCCCCAGTCAGGTGTTTATAGATGTCAACAAATTCCTCCTGACCCTTCTCTAGGCTATACTCTCCCAGATCTCTTAGCTTCTTGTCATGTGACAGAAACTCCAGTCTCATAACCACCTTTGTGGCCCTTTACTGAAGTCACTCCATTATGTCTATATCTCTGTACTGTGATGCACAGCCTGACAGGAGCACATAACTGGTTCACGGACAGTTTGGCATCTACCAGGTTCCACATATCCTTTTCAGCAAAGCTGCTCTCCATCCAGTCAACTTCTTGTGTATGTTAATGCATCGAGTTATCCCCCTTCAGAAGATAACTTTACATGTCTGTACTGGACTTTGTGATGTTTTTCCCAGCCCATTTCACCAGTTTGTCCAGAAGCCTCTGAATGGCAACACAGCCATTAATTAGTCACTCCTCTCCATTTTGCTTTATATTCAAACTTGCTAAGGATTCACTCTCTCCTTATCCAGGTCATTTTGGATTCAGAATCAGTCTCCAGGTTATACTACTACTGACTGGCCTCAAGTGCCTCTTTCCACAACCCTTTTTTAACTGGCAATCCTGTTTTAAATCCACTTCATTGTCGATTTTTCTACCTGATACTTAAACAGCTTGTTCATGAGGATATTATAAAAGACTGTTGAAAGTCATCACTTAGCAGACATTCGTTACTGTTTTGCTTATCAGATGCTAATATTATGAAGCTCAATCACAGAATAAAGTTTTGTGTAGAGGCCAGTACTTCTAAACTCATTGTGTTTGGCAGCAAATATTTGATTGATTTCACTTGGTGATGAACATGCAGAAGATCTTATGTAGTTAGGGCTTTGAAGGACCAGGCCATAATGTGTTAGTCTCTGCCACAGAAAAAAATTATTCTCAAAGGGTAAAACAATTGCTGCTGCCATGCTTTTTAACCGTGTAACACGGCAGAAGTTCAAATAAGTGAACTGCAATAAGTTCAATAAGCAACATTTGTCTGTCATCTTCCATAAGTTAATTTCCGAAGTCTGGACTATCTGATGTGTGGAAAGAGCGAGATTAAAAAAGAACAGAAATCTTCAGACAGTTAACAGTCAAAGTGATGTGGTGGTGTCATCGAACTAAACAGCCATTAGATTTTACTTTGACATTAACCTGTTTATGTTGTCAAGGTTAAAAAATAAAGAGTAGGTGTTTATCACTGTAGGTGCTAGCTGTTACTTGACAACATAGGACATAAGAGTTTAAATCTATTCACACTGAATTCAGCAGGAATTTTGCCAATGGTTTTAATGGAGTAAGGGTTTGGCCTTCATTTATAAAGAAAATCACAGAACCTGCAGTTCTAGTATAAGAACTGCAAGGAGGGATAATTTATAAGGGAGATTTGTTAAAACATAGGACCTAATCTTGCAGAGCTAGCACTAGCATAATTCTTTCAACTGTTAATAAATTAGAACAAGGAAGCCTATGGTTCATAAGTAAATAACATATAAAGTAAGAAAAACATGATGAAAGGGATACAAATGTTTACACAGAAGACAGAAGCACTCCAATTTTAGATTGTGGGCTGAATACATATACATTAAACCCCAGGTTTTAGACAAAAGTAAAAGCATTATAAAGAGGAATATTTGCAGTTGATTCAATTAGCTTAAAAAAATAAAAGAAAAAGTTTAATATGTATTTAGAATGGTAGTTTCTGGAGACACAGATGAGCATCAAAGGATAGAAATTTGATAAATCAAACCAGTAAGTAATGACTTCTTGGAAATAATTGTGTGCATGCAATCATTACCTGATACTTGTTATCATTACCTGATACAAGTGTGTGCATTCTATGGCCTGCTACTGACTTGTTGTTTTCCAAATTAGCACAGGTATTAAAACTGTAAACTGGATATGTTCTTATGGATTCATCATATAAGTTGTAACCGCTCTTCCCTTTACCAAACATCTCATAGTCTGCGAAGTGTTAAGCTATAAAGCAGTGCTCAAAGAACAAATTAATTCATTTTTTTGCTTTTTTGAAAACATTAGTGATGCTTGAAATAAAATGAAGACACACACAACCCCTTGAAAAAGTAGGTCATCTGTGACAGCATAGATGTAATTTGGAGTAAGAACAAAGAAACAGTGCTGTAAAAAGTATGCAGCCCACTAGTGTCCCACTGCTAGTGTCACTCTTCTGCACAAAACAGTCACTTGGAATTTCATAGCAATAGAGATGTTGGAGTCCATCATTCTGTAAGCAACTAAGAGGCTTTTTACAGGTGAGCAGTTTTTTTATAGTCTAGTTACTGCAGCAGTATAATACATACTAGCCAAGTAATTGTGAGAAAATATTAAATAAAACTTTTATACAGATGCTACTGACCACTGAAAATATTATAAGAGTTATTTAGTCATTGTCAGAAGGTAATAAAAAATGAAGTGCCTTTATTGTGATTCAGAAGACATAAACTAACAAGAACAAGTGAAGTTGCTTTTAATTGTTTTTGTCACCATCATTCCATATGATGACAATTAAATATTACTATTAAAAACAATCATATTTGTATATGCCGTTGTGGTTAGTGATATCCACACAAAGTGCTGAAACTTGAGCACCTATACCTGGACCCACTGGCCCTGCCTCACCCCATTCATTGGGGGTGGAATTTCCAGCTTCCCATTTCAAGACCAATCATACCCTTTTCAAGAGTGGGAGGTGCTTTGGAGGAAATTACTGTCATGCTGTCAGATTGGAGCTCCATCCTCATACTTACTTGAATGAGCTGTTCTGTTTAGGGGAGCACTTTCTTTTGGTATCTCCATGGGGCAAGTTATTTCATGACCATGGATACAAGTAGGACAGAGGTAGTGCCTTCATAGCCTCAGTCTTACCAAGAAAGACTGGTGAAGGGATTCAAGGAGAAGAAAGTGGATGCAGATCAAGCCAGAGTTTATTTGGGTGAATTTGGTTCATAGTATACATAGACAAGCTTCTTCAAAGGTTTCTGAGGAAGCTGATCAGTATCTTCATAGGGCTGCTCTTCAGCATCTTTAAAAAAATGAAAACTGGAGGATATCTGAGATGATTGAAGGGAAAACAATATTACATTTTGAATCAAAAAGTACCAAAATAACTATCTGGGGAACTACAAACTAGTCAACCAACTCTGATACTAGGGTAGGTCATATAGTGGGTCTTACTGAAAAAATATTTCTGTGCCTGTGATTGTTAACCTTGAATTATCAAGGATAAAACATGCTTGATGCATTGGATTTCCTTATGCAAGAAAATAACCAGACTTTTAATCATCAGGAGAGGAATGGGTGTCCTTTACTTCATCAGGGCTATTGACAGTCTTCCATAATACTCCATCCAAGTTAGGATAATACAATCTGAATGGGAGAGAAACCAGATGTGTACAAAACTCCTTGCAGCAACTGATTGCGCAGCAGGTTGAGTTGAAATGAATTGTACTCTACCAAGTTGCTGGTAACAAGTGGGGCAACAAAGGGACTGACCCTGCTTAGCATCTTGATTGTTACCATGGAGGAGTTTGTGGAATGCTTGCATATAAGGTGTTCTGTAAACAGCAGACAAGGGGGTATCTGTTGATATTCTTGAAGGCATGGCTGTCGTCCAGAGGGATCTGGAGAAGTTGGAGGAATGGGTTGACATGAAATTAATCATATCTAACAAAGATAAATACAAACTCATACACCTGGGAAGTAATATATCCCTCACAACTGTACGTGCTGGACACTCACTGCCTGACAAACAGCTCTTTTGTAAGAGGCTTGTAGGATGTGGTGGATCGTAGGAGCCTGTGGTGTGTCCTGGATGTGAAGAAGGCCAACAACAACTCTGTGAAGAGAGTGGGTCTCTACAGGACTAGGGACCATTTAGCCTGGAGAAGAGATGGCTTTAGGGGAACCTAACAGCAGCTCTTTGTCATTGACAGGCAATTGAAGATGCACCAGCCAGTCTGTTCATATTAGAGTATGGGGAAAGGCTGAGAAACAATGTGCAGGTGCTGAAGCAAGAGAGACTCAGGCTGGATCACC
Organism: Rhipidura dahli; assembly: GCA_013399225.1. NCBI lineage: Eukaryota > Metazoa > Chordata > Aves > Passeriformes > Rhipiduridae > Rhipidura > Rhipidura dahli. Next base: position 122,901 of record VXAC01002485.1, on the reverse strand, counting down.
CAGAGAACAGAGCAGCAGAGCAAAACAGGCCAGAAAGTTAATGTTGTCAACCTAGTCTGACCTTGTACATGGGACAGCTAGAGGGAGGTTGATCTGGAGATGTCTTCAGCCTAAATTGTGTCTGTGTCCCTATACTTTGGTCTTGTTTTATGTATGTGCTTATAGGGACATGCAAAACCAAGGGGCAGCTGGATTATAAAAACAGTAGAGGAGTGGTCAGTGAGGCAGTCAAGTTGAAGATGCCATTTCAAGAACCTTTACAACAGACTCCGCTTGCCACCACTTTGTGACTGACTGTCCTGTCTGCTTTGACTGCTTACATAAATGTAGTCTTACGTCAACACCACAGTAAATTAGTTTTGCTTTCAACAAACACTCTCAGTATCTGTACAACAGCTGTATGAAGTAGTGTAATCAATTTAGTCATTTAGTCAGTCGTGTAGGGGAATTTTAGATAGGTTTTGGCATGCAAAGGCAGCTTTTTATTTCTTACTATTTTCTTCCTCTGTCATGGTCAGAAGTTTAAATTCGTATTTGTGGTTTTGGTGTTATGTTATTTGTTGGTGTCATGTGTGGAAGGAGGATATATGTGCGAATGTCTTTAATGTCAGAAATAAGGACAATTCTCAGTCCAGGATCCAATTAAAGAACAATTTACTAATAAAAGAAAACCAAAGTAAACTCTTAAAACAGAAGAAAATTGAAAAATCCAGGTCCCGACAATTAGAGATAGAAATGGCCTGTCCAGCACTAACCCCACAACAGGGATTTTCAGCACCAGGGCAAAGGTTCAGCTAGCCTGCAACCCCAAATATTTATAATTATATCTCAAAGGTTGAGATAATGAGGCCTTCTTCCTGATGCTGAGCTTTCTCTTGGCTAGCCCAAGGAAAAAGAGCGGGCTAGTTCCTGGGACGGTGTCTTTTATAGTGTGCTTTCCCCGCCCAGGAACGTCCAGATCTGCCCCCTGTGCAGCCCCCATGGCTCCCGAGGATTGGTGTTTTTAAGTGGTGAGGTCACCTTTTCCCACCAATGGCTCATTGTTGTCAAGGGTTGGTGTTAAGGCGGGAAAAGGGCCTCATTGAAATTCATGGTTGCCATGGAGCCTGGTTACAGAGGTGCAGTTATGAGCCAAATTTAGAAAATGACAGTTATGAGCCTGACTTACAGACAAGCTTCAGAACCCATCTGGATTTTAAACAAAACTTAAACAGTCATTAAACATACTAGAATTACTATAAAAATTCCATTTCTTAATTGTAAACACAGAAGCACAACAACACATGCATATTAAAATTGAGCATTTTGTGTTTTAACAGTTAAAAGGACCATTTTGAAAAGAGGAAACTTTAATGTCAAAAGGGTCAAGGAGCAACTTGGAAATATCTTTAAAAACAGTAAAAGGGGTTTAAATTTATTAGTCTTCAAGTCTAAAAATTGGAACCTTTTAATTAACTTTAATTAACTCATTGAAGGGGAAGTTTGAACATGCAAAAACCAATCCATTACTTTCATATATGACATTTAACACTTTTACTTTTGTTGATAATATTATCATTGTCAGATTCAGAGTAGGGTTAAGACAGAACTATACTGAAAAACCTAGTACTTAAAAGTTGGTATGAAAGTGTAAATATTACAGTTTTTGGTTTTGTTTTGAAGAAAAGAGGCTCTAGCCGTTATGCATGTGAAAATAAAGTGTCTGAGTCAAACAGAGAAGTCTAGATATTCCTTTAAGTTTTGAAAGGTCTGACTTATTCCTGGCACCTTTATAAAAGTTTGGAATGTGGTGGCAGAGCCCCAGTCAAAAGTAGTCTCAAAAGTAGTCTCAAAAGTATCAAGAAAACCTTCATAGTATCTTCAAAGGAGGCACTTAAAATGTTTCACACTGCATGTGTAGAAACAGAAGAGGGAATGGTATTTCTGTAGTTTCTGATTCCCCATTTGTCTTGGCATTTGAAAGCTAAGGTAGGAAGATGGCAAATGTAAGTTCTGATTGCAACAGGGCAATAAGCAATAGCCTTGTAGGGGAGAAATGGCCTTTTCCAGCTTTTAAATATTGCAGGGAGGTAAGCCTTTTTATTGCTTTTACCTGCCTGGGATTGTCTAATTCCTGTAACTGTTATTAATGTTACTGCACACATGCACATTTCAGACAATTTTTCAGAAAGCAGATGCTCTAAAATCTATTAGAAGTCAACTGCTGACAATATGCAACTAAAAAAAAAAAAATAGGATAAACTTTAGTCTAATGTCTTTTCCCTAATCTAATATCTTTTCCTACCCTCTCCAAACTTTCCCTTTTTTTGGGCAGAGTATTTACACATCCTCTAAACAATTAAAAACAAACTGATTCCATTTCCATTACAAAAGGTAAAAAAGCATGTATGTATTTCCAGTCTGTTTTAACTGTATGTGACTTAGTTGCCTGGAACATAATCTGTTAAATTATTTCTGAGCTTGAAAAGCAGGCAGAACTGTGTCTGAAATCTGGCACTCTCATGGCCTTCCAGACCCCTTAGGAGTTGTGGGTTTCCATCCAGGGAAAGTAACAAGTACCCAGAGTTAAAAACAGACAATCTAATGGTTTCCTAGCCTTTGCCTTCAATATCTCCGGGAATGAAGTGGAAGAAGCTGCTGAAAAGGTGAATGGGAACAAAGAAAGATGTATAAAAGGGTTTATTGTCATAAGAGTTGAGTGAAATAGAGTAGAAGTTTCCTGCTTTTTCATGAGCAATTTCAACTGGCCATTTACCCTAGCACAAAAGGATGTGGGGACTGCCCTAACAGAGAAATTATTTTGGATCCTATTGTACAATAAATTAGTCAATGTCTTGGACATCTGTGTCTGAGCTGACTTTTCTTTGCCTCAGAGGTTTTTGACTTCTTCGGTAATGGTGAATAATAATTAAGTTCCTACAGAGTCTTCCACTCTGCACCTCAGAGATCCTTCTTGTAACTATGACCTCTCCTATCCTTCTCGTATTGTTTTAGGGTATAACTGTCTCAACATTTCTACAGAGGATTCTCCTTCCAGACTTCAGCTACTGAGGAATAAATGATGATGTGCTGTGACCTTTTATACTAGCACTTCACAGCCCCATATGAATTGCAATTACATTTTCTCTTTTTGACATGTGTGGCCCCTCAAGGCTTTACACAGCTGACTGTCTGTGGCAGGTCTCTCCTGAGTATCAGAAACAAGATTGCCCAGATGAACAACAGCTGCACATTCAAGTACAGAATTATTTCTCATGCAAAAAGTTATAAGAATTATTCCTGGAAAAATAAAAAAAAAAAAAAAAATCCAGAGATGAGTGAGACATTAGTTAGTAACACAAATTCTGGGTTTTTTTCAATTGAAAACCCATTCTACTCCTACTTTGACAGTATCCGTTTATAACCGATACTTATTAAACATCTGTGGAAACTAATAGTCAGTCATTCAGTGATCTAAGAAAAAACATGGGTAGCAGCCTATACAATGAAAGGTGCTGGGATTTATATGTTCCTCTTGCTAAGAAACATATTGGAAGTGAGTGGACTTCTAGAATTAAGTAAATTTATCTGAGAGACGATAGATACCCAAATATGGAGACAGGGGATATACTTAACTACCTTGAGAAGCTATATTCATACTTGTGTTCACTACTATACTACCAGAAGCTACATTCGTATTTGTGTTCACTTATCAACATGTTTGTTAATAAACCTTTAAGTCAGTTTAGTAACAAAACTGGAATGAGCATCTTGGTCTTGTGATTTTTCTTTTGATTCCTGTTTTGTGGATTCTACAATAGTGTGAGGAAAAATGTCTGCAAAAAAGCAAGGAGTTTGTTCTAAATGCTCTAGGACATCAAAAAGATTCAGAAGTCTCGCAAAAGAAGAGCTTTAAGAAAGATAACCATTAGCACTGTAAGAAATTAAAACACTGCCTCTCTTAGAACTTTTACATTAGGAAAAAATATCCTCTCCCATTGCCCCATAGATCTATGGGTAAAAAGTTTTGCATTGCCACTATTCAGCTTGCAATTAAATTGTTTTCTGGAGCTTGTGATCTTTTGTTATCAGACCAAACAAGTTCTCAGTGTGTTATGAAATGCATTTTAAAAAAGTGTTCATCAAGTTTGTTTCCTTCTTGCTGAAGGAAAGTAAGAAAATGCCTACAAATCAGTATTATCTTTCTAAAGAATAATTACTTTTTTGTTTGTTTGATTTGCCATATGTCTTTGTGCTCAATGTGACTTATTTACAAAAAAATCTCTTGGCAGACCAAGACTAGAGATGACTGCAATATTTTAAGAAACAGGGAGACATTTATGTCTACTTTATAGAGCTTTCTTGAAACTTATATTACATGGTAGATCTTCAAGTGTGGAAAAGCAGTAGTCTGGAATCAGTACAAAAATTAGGTGAAAAATATTTGCTGAAAAAGCAGCTTGCTTTTAGAAATACCATTTGACATTCATTTTTGACCATCACTTTTTAAAAACATGGCTTCTTAGACTATCTTCAACACATATCTAGTCTTCAGTGTCATCCTTGTGCAGACAAAAATATGTATGCAAGGAGTGCTTACTGGTTTCTTAGACATAGGAAGAAATATAGCCTTTAAAGAAGCCTTTGATAAAACAGTCTTATAAATTAAAACAACAGAAACAAAGTCCATAAGAAATCTGTTATTTGGATGGTAACAGAATCTTAATTTTCATGTATTTTTTTTAGGTTGCATAGCATGCAGTTATTAGAGTTTGAAAATAGAAACTTAGAACATCCATGTTCCATAATGCTTAAAATACTGTTAGAGAACACATGAATATTTTTGGTGAAAGCTACCAGAATACTCCAATCAGGCAAACACTTTTAATATGATGACTAACAAGATGGATCCATCCTGTACATGGTAGATTGGAAATTACCTGGAGCTGTGATATTATTGGTTCTACTTAACAGCTTGTGAAAAACTTGGGGTGAGCAAAAAAGCCCCCAAAACATGATATAAGAACAGAGATAAAGCAATTCAAGGAAAACTGGCATGAAATTAGAAGAAAAATCAATCTTTGATAAGGACAATCTTTTACCTTAATGTGAACTTCCAGCTGACTAGGGAAACCTGTTTATGAAGAAATGAGCAATCCCAGAAGAAAAACAAATTGAATTACAGGAAGACACTTCTTACCAGTCTGAACTAGTTCTGTATTTTTTGCTAAAGTGATCAATTTTCTTTTATTCAAGTTATCAAATTGTCTCCTCAGAGATTTTCAATTTCTTTGCAGCTGGTGGGTGTTTGGATGAAACTGAGGATAGAATTCAGCTCACATTTTTTTGAAGGGCTTTGGTATCTTTCAGGATAAAGAATTCAATGTAAATGTAAGATTATTATGTAGAAGAAGTGCTGTGAACTTGGAAAGCAATTAAAAAAGACAATGTAGAAATTATCATCAGGTTCATGAACAGAATAATGAAGGCTAATACATCTTTTACAGAAGTTGCAAAAATGCAAATGAATAACAATGTTTATTTAGAAACTATTATCAGTGTAGGCTGCGATGTGTTTGGAGATACAGCATATTTTAAAATGAAAGACAAAATTGCTGGAGCAGCTAAAAGACGAAACAATAAATTCTACTAAATCCTGAATTCCAAGGTTATCACTGGAAATCTGTAGGGTTAATGACAGTCAAGGAAATAAATAATATCTGTTTATGCAAAAGCTTTTGGTTGGTTTAAATATTAACATGATACATTTGTTATATGAGATTGTATTAATTTTTAGGAGAACAAAATGGAAATAAAATCACCTGTATTATGTTCTCAGTGCTAATATTGTTCTGAGTGAGCTGCCAGGAGCTCTGATCTTAGCAATGTTATTGTACCTGATACGGCTATAAGAATATTAAATTAAAGCTATGCTTGTACTTTGGCAAATCTGAGCCTAGAAACTTAATTTCTCTTTGAATTTTGGAAAACCTGATTTTACTGAATTATATAAAAAAACAGAACACTTCTGCACAGTATCTTTCTCCTCTATACTTCCAACATGTATGTGTGTGTGTAAGCTAAAATAAGAATTAATTGAGGAGTGGTGGTGGTAGTTTTTATACATATATTTCCCACTGAATTTTAATTTCCTACAATAGTTTACATTGATTGTGTGCGTAGACCCATATCCTTGTGCTAGGATATCCTTTTGGTATAAGAGGTCAAACTAATCTCAAAATGATCCCACTCAAAATGAGCAATTCTATATAGAAAATTATGCTGGTTTTGGCTGGGATAGACTTGCTTTTCTTCATACTAGCAGCTTTGAATTTGTGCTGAAAACACAATTTGTGTGTTTGGATTTGTGCTGAAAGTGTTGATAGTACAGGGGTGTTTTTATTTCTGCTGAGCAGTGCCTACACAGAGTAGGTTGGAGGTGCACAAGCAGTTGGGAGAGGACAGTTGACCCCAGCTGACCAAAGGGATATTTCATACCCATGGCGTTATGCTCAGCATGTAAACTGGGGGGAGAAGGGAAAGGGGGATATTTGAAGCGATGGCTTTTGTCATCCCAAGTCACCATTACTCATGATGGAGCTCTTCTTTCCTGGGGGCAGCTGGACACCTGCCTGCCAATGGGAAGTGGTGAATAAATTACATTTTTTTATCTGCTTGCATGCATAACTTTTGTTTTACCTATTAAAATGTCTTATCTAAACCCATGAGTTTTCTCAAGTCTACTGTTCCAGTTTGCTCCCCCCTTCCACTGCAGAGGAGTGAATGAGCAGCTGTGTGAGGCATAGTTTCCACATGGGGTTAAACCACGAGAAACCATGAGAAAACATCTTCTTATGGAGAGAGCTGCTGTGGTGGCCCAGCCACCTTGGGGCTGTACAACATCCAGTGGGTGGATTTCCCCACCCAGGACTCCGACCTGGAGGGCAGATCTGAGGGCGGGACAGAGGTTTAAGGTCACCTCCTACTGGAGATGTTGCCCCTGCAGCATCTCCTCCCCTCTTTCTGCACCCTTCTCTGTTCCCTCAGTTCTCAATGTACCTTGGTCGGTACATTTTATGATTATTTATAAGCTTAGTTGTCTATGTATTAGGTTCTGGAAAGTTCTTCCATACTTGGTTCATGATTGGTTTGTTTGTACCAGTTCCTCCCCTACCTTCCCTCCATTGGCCAGTTGTCAACCCCTGTAAGACCCCTATTGGTTTGCTCTCTTGTGCTTCCATTTTTTCCTGGGCCAGAAAATGGCATGTATTCCCCAAATCCTTGCTCTTGCTGTTGTCTCCCTTTTGGTGCGCAAGACCTGCTTCTCCCAGTCCCTCTGGGACTGCAGTAAAAGCCTAGAATGCAAACAGCACAAGAGCCCCTCTTTCTTCCTTCATGCTTGCCCTGCTGCTTCGCAACACCACAGCTGCAGATTGCTCCTTAGTGAGCCTCCAGCAGACAGCTCCATAGAGAGCCTGCACCATCCAAACAAGGACTTCGTTTGCCTTGCTGCCGAGGCACCAAATCCTTGTCACCTGCCAGGCCACTGAGCAGCCAGTGGCTGGAGTGACAGAGAGTTGTGTGAGGTCACTGCTAGTTTGCTTTTGGTCTTTACTGGAAGGCTGTGGGGATGAGTGGGGAAAGGTCGTAGCTTCCAGTACCTGAATGGAGCCTACAGGAGAGATGGGGAGGAGCTGTCTAAAAGGACATGTAACAGGACAAGAGGCAATGTCTTCAAAGTGAAAGAGAGTAGGTTTAGTTGAGGTATTAGAAACAAAAATAATTTGAGGTTTCTAAGGCACTGGAACAGGCTGCCCAGAAAAATTATGGATACCCCGTGCCTGGAAGGCCAGGTTTCAAGGCCAGGTTGGCTGTGGCTTTGAGTGGCCCGGTGTAGGGTTTGGAACTAGGTGATCTTTGAGGTTCCTTCCTGCCCAGGCTATTCTATGATTCTGTGATTCAGTGACTCAGTCTGGAACACTATGGTTTGCATATCTAAACAACTAAATGGATGGAAGGACTAGGGGGGTTTTGAGGATAGAGGGTTGTTGGTGTTGCCATGCTCTATCTGGAGGCCAGTTACAGGGAATTTCTTGGGGATCTGTCTTGAACCTATCCCATTCAATGTACTCTTCATCTGTGGTTGTGTCGTCACAAAATTTTTGCATGAACCAAACCAGGATGTGATTGATACAGCTTTTCAAAGATCCATGGACAACTTGGAGGAATGGACTAAAAGGAATGCTATTAAATTAAACAAGGATAAATGCAAAGGTCTGTGGCAGGTATGGACTGCCCTTTTAAGGTACAAAGGCCCTTTGTATTGCCTAAGCAGTGACTGACTGACGAAAAACTATTGAAAAGGCTTGGACATAACCGTTGCACAGAAACTGATCAGAAACACAGGCAGTAAGTAGATTGAGGAAGGTGCTAATTTTCCTTGATCATTTTCTTGACATATTAGATCACCTCTAGAGTACCATATCCAGTTTTACAACCCTCATTCAGATTATTGGTGTCTTGGAAGAAGTTTAATTTGCTTGGGGTATTAAACAGGCGAGTACAAATTTCTCAAAGAATAATGCCTCTTTTGTTTTAATTAAGTAGTTAGCAGCTTTTTTTTGTGTAATCTATCTCTCTCTGTATCTCCTGCTCCCTAACTCCAAGGTACCTGCAGTTTGTCCATGCCTTTTTGATTTATAACTAGCACTGGTAATGGAAAATAATAAGCACAAGGAACAGAAGAATGAAAGTTCAAACTGAATACTTACAAATAGAGAAAAGAAACCAAGAAAGTATACATAAACAAATATCTTAATATAGGATTAATTTTGTTTCAGTGAGATAGTTCATATTTTTATTGACCTTATTTTTCTCATAATTTTGTGATGCATATTAAGGAATAAAGCAGAATTTAGTAGGAACTCAGGTTTAGATTTGTGCTATCAGCCTATTTCAATAGGGAATAGTTACCTAAATCTAGACAGTTCAACTGAAGTCTAAGGCTGGCTAAAACAGACCAGAGGAAACAATGGGAACCATTGTAGAGTTGCCAGAATATGTCAGGAAGTGCTAAAGTACATACATAAGTCGCTGATATCAAATTTCAATCACCCTGATATTCATTGCAATAAAAATTGATAATTTTTTTTTTAAGTTACACATCTTCAAAAGCTGCTAGTAGTGGTTTTTGACTGTTTTAGTATGAAACCAAGATCAAACAAAGCATTCTAACTTGAGATAATATAAGCATGTTAAATTAAAAGGGGAATATGGTGGAACAAAAGCATGATAAAGCTATGTATTAAAAAGCATATTCATAAAGAAGAACAGTGCATGAATTTGGCATATCTTTACAAAGCAGATAATGCAAACAAAATATTCTTCTAAATCAGTCTTACCAGGAAATATCAATACTGAAATTTTATGTCCTTTTCAAATCTAAGTTTTCTAAACAATGGAGAAGGTCTGTGGACTGTCTGTTCTATTAGACTACTTCTACAAGGCTGGTGGGCTCCATGTCTAACAGGAGCCAACATCGTGCTCTTGTGGCAAAGAAGGGTAACGTGGCCTGCAATGGGAAAAGTGCTTATGGTGGCCAAGGAAGGTGATCCTGCCCCTCTACTCAGCTCTGAGATGGTAAAGGGACTGGATCATTTCATCTGAACAAAGTCTGAGATAGCTGAGCTGTTCAGGCTGGAGAAATGAAGGTTCAGGGGAAACAGATAGTCAGTGTGTACAAATAGCTGAAGAAGGGCTGCAAAGAAGACAATGCCAGGCTCTTTTCAGCTTTAATTAGTGACAGGATGCAAGACAATGCCTGAAACACAGGAAATTCTTTCTGAATGTCAGAAGGCACTTTTTCACTGCAAGGGTGACTGAGCACTAGCACAGGTTGCCCAGAGTGGTTGTGAAATCTCTTACCTTAGAGATATTCAAAAGGCATCTGTACTTTGTCCTAGACAAGCTTTCTAGGTGATCTTGCTTGAGCAGGGGTAGTTGGACAAGATGATCTTCAGAAGCCTCTTCCAACTTCATCCATCCTATGACTCTGTGATAAAAACAGTGAATTAGTAATAAAAAACAATTACTTGAGAATTTTTTCTTAATAAATAGAAAACTTTATAATTTTGGCACAATTATATACAATTCTACTTGCATGGGGTTTTTTTGCAGATATTTAATAATTTTTGTCATTTAGTAATTTATCTATTTATTTCTTAGTTCCTTTTACAAGGCTGCTCACTTACAGAAAGAACATATCTGAAGAGAATATTAAGAAAATTTTCAGTAGTCATTTTTTTTTCCTTTAGAGAGGGATATACCTTGGTGCAGAGACACATAATAAAGACCTCTGAACATCCCAGTGGAATTGTAAGTGGCACATTCATCTTAGTAATGATGTATCATAGAAGATGCATGTATAAATAGGTGTAAATCTTTAGACAAGTTTTGTGAAGAACAGAGTTATTCTTTATCTCAGACTAAATTAAAGAGCTTCATGGAAACTACAGTGTTAAGTGTAAAAAGGATATTGTCATCTTTGATTAGAATGGACAGGTTTTCTCCTCACAGACATACCAATTAACTCAAAATAAGATTTTTGAATTGCTTTGGTTTTATGCAAATAAAATGAATTCAGTCTTTTGACTAAATGTTTAGCATTTATAGGTAGCAGGAAAATACATTTTCTGTATTTGTACAGAAAATAACAGAAATATGCTGTTATGAATTACAAATTTTTGGCTACTTACTCCCACCAAAATCTGCTGTAAAAGTCTAGGTTCTGTCCTTTAAAATGCTTATCACTTCTTCAGACTGAGGGCCTGATAGTTGTGTAGTTTTAATGGATGAAATATTTACTAATTAATTCCCTCCTGCAATTCTAATTCAAACAGCCTAGTTCCTTATATTATGCAACACAACACAGTGATTTAGTGCAGCTGTGCAAGAAGCGGTTCACAAGGAGTGATCCTTGTGCATAAAAATTACATCTGCAAATGTGCCTATGTCTTGTATGGGAGTTTAGCATAACACCAACACAATTCAATTAAAAATTACAAAGGCTTTATCATTCTGCTTAGATCAAAGAACAAATAGCTGTAGGTAATTCAATTAAAAATTACTGATGGAACATACTAGTAGTATCTGTTGTTTAATCTAGAGTGGTTTATCTTAATTTATAATTTGGTCTATATTTCTCTGTTTGTCTTCACAGTAGTGGTTCTGAGTGATTAATAACTACTGATAGTATTCAGGCTTGTCTAAACTTGGTGTGAAATTCAACTGCAGAAGCATGTGTCTGTATCGTTGCTTCTCCCCTGGTCTTGCAGATATTATGGCTGAAAGTGTTACCACATAATTTCTACTACTGCAAAAATGTTTCATGTATGATTCATTTTGATTACCTGTGAAATGACATGGAGTGTGTTGGCTCGGGCTAGCCAGTGCAAGATGCCAGTCTTAGAATCATAGAAGCATATCGAACTTTGGGTTGGAAGGGATGTTTATAAATTAGCTTATCCAGCTACCCTGCCATGGGTATGAACAGCTTCCATTAGACCAGATTGCTCAAAGTCCCAGCCAGACCAGACCTTGAACATTTCCAGTGATGGGGCATCCACAGCTTCTCTAGGTAGTCTGTTTCATTTTCTATCATCATAGTAAAAATTATCTTCCTTATGCTCAATCTAAATCTACAGTATTCATTTTAAAACTATTGCCCCATTTCCTGTCACTACAGGCCTTTGTAGATAGTCCCTCTCCATCCTTATAAAGCATCTTTAAGGGTTGAAACACTGCCACAGGGTCTTCTTAAGCTTTCTGTTCTCCAGACTGAACAACCCTGATAATTCTAGCACCTGAAGGGGGCTTACAGGAAAGTGGTGAGGGCTTTTTTACAAGGGCCTGTAGTGATGGGACAAGGGTAATGTCTTCAACAGAAAGAGGGCAGATTTAGGTCCAGTGCTACTTCTTTTCTGGTTGGGCTGCCTATTACTGGATGAAGAAGTTACCCCTGATATGTCTCAAGAGTGTCCGGGGTGGTTTATGTCTTGCTGTGCTGCTTTTCCAGCAGATGTCAGGGTGACTGAAGTCCCCCAGTGGGATCAGAGCTTGTGGGTGTGTTTCTTCCTGAAGGAAGAATACTACATCACCATACTCCCTTATGTCCCACAGCCTACAGTAAAAACCAACTGCATGATTTCCTTTGTTAGCTTGGCCTTCAGATTTTTACCTGTTACTCTCAACCCATCCACTGCTGCTTTTCAAAGGCAGCTTTGTGCATTCAATCCATTGTTTACAGAGAGGGCAGCCTCTCTGCCTCTCCTCCCTTGCTTGTTCCTGCTGAATGGTATATAGCAATTTTTGTTACCTGTGTGTCTTGGTTTAAGCCCAGCTGCCGACTGAGCACTATGGAGCCACTCACTCATACTCCCATCCCAATGGGACAGAGATGAGAATCAAAAGAAAGACTTGTAGGTTGAGATAAGAACAATTCAATAATCGAAAAAAAGTGAAATACAATAACAATGAATATGATTATGATAATTAGTTAGTTAAGGAAAAAAAAGACAAAACCGAAGAAAAGCAAGCGGTGCACAATACAGTTGCTCACTACCTGCTGACCCCCCCATAGTGCACTGTGACTACCCCTTCTTTCAGCTAACTCACTCAGTTTACTGGGCGTGGTACTCTGTAGAGTTTGAGTCACTTGCCCTGGCCATGCTCCCTCACAGCATTTTGTGTACTTCCTAACTTGACAGAGCAGAAGACACTGAAAAGTCCTTGACTAAGGGTAAACAACACCTAGTAACAACCAAAACATTGGTGTGTTATCAAGAGTATTCCTGTCCTGAATACAAAACACAGCACTGTATCAGCTACTATGAAGTGCTGAAGTCTATGCCAGCTGAAATCAGGACACCATGCTATGTGCATTGGTGTAGTGATAGGTAGGGCTATTGACTGCCACTTATTTAGAGAAATACACCGTATTTGATCCCCTGGCCACAATCTAAGCCACTAAGTCATTCACTCAGTCTCCCTCTCTAGCAGGGCAAGGGGTGAAAATAAAATGGACAGGATCATGGGGCCATGGTACAGACAGAGAAATCACTTACCCGTTACTGTCACAGGCCAACCAGACTTGACTTTGGGAAAATTAATTTAAGTTATTACCAATTAACATGAGAGTAAGATTGTGAGAAATAAAATCAAAATTAAAACAACCTTCACCATCCCCCTCCTTTCTTTGCAAACTGAGCTTCAGTCATGACTCTTCTTTGTCCTCCCAAACATAAGCAGTGCTACAGTTCATCTCTGCTGCTTCTTCCTCCTCACACTTTTCTCCTGCTGTAATGTTGTGTCTCTGCAACAGAACACAGTCCTTCACAAACTTCTCCAGTATTGATCGTGGACTGCAATTATCCAGGAAGAGTGTGGGTCCTCCATGGAACAGAGTTTCTGCCAGAAAACCTGCTTCTGTGGGCTTCTCCATGGACTGCAACTCCTGCCAGGAGCCTGCTTCAGCTTGAGCTCAGGCTGCAGCTTCCTTTGGGGCACTTGTACTTCCTCTAGCATGGAGTCCTCCACAGATTGCAGGGTGGATATCTGTTCCACCATGGTCCTACACAGATTGCAAAAGAACCTGTGTGCTGTCACTGAGTCTCTCTTGGAGTCAGCTGGAACTGGCTCTCAGACATGGGAAAAGCTTCTGGTGTCTTGTAGAAGCTCTTCCCATGAAAACCTTGCCATGAAAACTCAATACAGAATTCTATCACAGGTGTTCCCCTCTTGATGCCTAGTGCATCAGCAGCCCCTGTCTCTTTTCTGTTAGTCAAAATTCCATCCTTTTCTTCCACTACGTCTAGTTTAAAGTTCTTCTTATAGGTACCTTTAGATACTTTTGCCTCTGTATACACTTACAAGCTAATTACCCTCAAAAAAAAAAAAAAAAAAAGGACTCAAGCCATAAACTGCATCCTAAGAAACATCCCCAAGGACCCCTTCTGAAAGGTTTTATCTGCAACAGAAGATGATCTTAGGAACAGAATTGAATCATGCAGAGTCTCCAAGTCTACAGGGATTATGCAGCTGAACAAGCACTGGCTCTGTTTTACTGGCTTTTGTGCCATGACAGTGTCTGTGTAAGTGCTGGTGCCATGGGTGTTTCCCAATGTATTGGTGAGGGATGAATGCCAGGGTGGTGGCTTGTGACCTGGATTTTTCTATCTCACTCTTTTCTAGCTCTTTTCAGACCACTTGTAGTCAATTACATTTTTTTTTTTTTCGTTGCTCTATGTGTTTGCAAGAGTTCTGAGATCATGAACTTTTGGAAACTTTTCCGTGCTTTATATGAAGCATTGTGATCAAAGTCTGTATGGCAGACTTATCCCTGGGGTTCATCTGCTTTGTGTCAGAAGCCTTATGTTGGTTTCGTCCTTCTATTTGCGGATAAATTTTAAAAGGAAGTTTCAGACATTCGTGGAAGTGACTCAAAGTCATTCTTCATTGCCAATTTAGTTACAGTTCACTTGGCGTTTTGAACTGCTTTAGCAACTGACTGCTATTCTTTTGGAATGAACTAGAAAAGTATAAGCAGCAGGTAAAATATATTAAAAGCTGCATTCACAGGGATCTTCTCACTGTTAAAATGATCATAATTTTCCAAACTCACTTGAGATGTACACAGTATGTATCCTTCCTATCATCTCTTTGATGTATTTTATAAAGTGCTCTTAATTATAGTTTTCTTCAAAATATCCATTTTCCTATTATGTAGATAAAATACGTGTTCAAAATGCAGTTTCCCTCATTGTGTGATATTCTCATTATCAGAATCCGTAGTACTGGAACAGAATGACCTAAAACAGAGCTTGAAAGTCTCTGAGGTCCTTCACCTGGCCTGTTATTCAGTATCTGCCCTGAGCAGACTCATAGTTGGGTGAGTTTCCCTACTCTCTCTTCTCTTTTCATCAGTCACCCTCACTTCCAGAGACACATTTTACCTATTATTCTGCAACTGCCCCTCCCCAAAGAAAACAAACTAAAACCCCCAAACAGATAAAGAAACTCCTCACTATTTACTCAGATATACAGTGTTTGTGTGTTCTTGTGAAACCAATGCCGGTGTGTATATGTATGGGCATGAATATGTTTATATTTGTGTGTGTGTACATAAACTTGTACAAAATGCGAAAATTTATTTGTTGTTAATTATAAGTCTATATATTACTGTATTAAGAAAATCAATGTCTCCGTTTCTGTTTATAGATTTTTTTTAAAAAATTGAATACATTAAATATGAACTTAAAATACCAGTCAAATAATAGTTCTTTTTGTTATATTCTGTTATAAACTGAGAATGGGAACAGAAACTGCCATAAATTAGGAGAAAGTTTGCTAGATAAAGGTGTAACAAGAATGTGACCAAACAGCAGAGTAGCAGAATAGCATACCCAGATGTGGCACAAATGTCAGTTGCTTTTGAAAAACAGATTATGCATTGTAAACACAGTAACCAACTTTTCTGTCAGACTGATAATCATTTCATAGAGTCCCCAACATGGAGAAAGTGATAACAGTATTTCAATTCCATGCAGTTATCTGCTCTGGGAGACTTCAAAACTCTCTTAAGATCATTGTCTTACTGCTAATTCTACTTCCTTTCCCTATAGATTTTTTATACATCAGTTGTTATAAGAGTTCTGAGATCATGAACTTTTGGAAACTTTTCCGTGCTTTATATGAAGCATTGTGATCAAAGTCTGTATGGCAGACTTATCCCTGGGGTTCATCTGCTTTGTGTCAGAAGCCTTGTGTTGGTTTCCTCCTTCTATCAAGTCTTCAAGTCTTCAGAGATTATGCTGAATAAGCATTGGCTCTGTTTTACTGGCTTTTGTGCCATGACAGTGTCTGTGTAAGTGCTGGTGCCATGGGTGTTTCCCAATGTATTGGTGAGGGATAAATGCCAGGGTGGTTGATGGCTTGTGACCTGGATTAATCTTGTCTAGCCTCGGCTTTCAAGTAGCCACATCAAGGCATCACCTCAACCACTAAAAACCCCTTTTAGATAAGAAATGGAGTATTTCTTAAATGAAACATGAATCTACAAGATATTGAGATGATGAGTCTGCATGCAGATTGAATCATTGGGCAATCCCAGAGGACATATCTTCCCATGACAGCTTCAGCTGGGTTTGTGAGGACTGAGGGGCTGACCTCTTCGCTCTCTGCAGCTTACTGAGTAGGGGAAGTGGAGAGGGAGTTCTGATCACTCCTCCCTGACCTCCTGTGATAGGATGCCCGGGAAGGATTCACAGAAGCATCAGGGGAGATTTAGGTTTGACAATTAGGAAACATTTCTTTGCCAAGAGAATTGCAAACACTAGAGCAGGCTTCTGAGAGAGGTGGTTGATGCCCTATACCTGTCAGTGTTTAAGAGGCAGTTAGATAATGCCTTTAACACTCCATTTCAACTTTTGCTCAACCAGAGCTGTTGAATTAGATGATCAGTGAAGGACCCTTCCAGATGAACATAACTCTTCTAGTATACTGTAGTCTCACTCAGTTCTTCCAGTTTTCTACTTAGAAGATCCAAAAAAAACCTTTCTAGACAAATCTGATTCAACAAACACCATAAGCCAATAAGAGCCTCCTGTCTAGACAAAGCCAATACTTTGAAAATCATATCTAATAAAATATTCAAAAGTTGTTATGCCAGAGACTAATTTCCTCTGGAAAATGAGAGAGATATTCATCTTCACTAAATAAACCATTTCATGTGAGCAGAGTCAACGTGACTCACCTTAAGTACATCACATGAAAAGACTAACAATCTTAACCAAGTTCATATGTGAATATAGAGGTAATTTAGGCAAGTACTGCAGAGTAGGGAGAAGGCACTGACCCAGGCAGCAGGTCCCAGAACAGCCAAACTGTTCTCCCTGTACTCAGGTGTCTGGCTGATGAGATTTCAAACACCCCAAAGTCACTCTAACCTACACTGTCTGCTCCCAAGGTTTGGAGTTGACAGAAGCAAAGATGACTTGGAGCTGCTTTCTGCAGAATTCCCTGAAGCTGAACTAGCCTCATCTCTTGTGACCTTCTAAGGTGGCAGCAATAGGAGCAGTCATAGCAGTTTTTTTCTCCTCATGTTGAATTGCAGCTCAAGAGGAATAAAATATGTCGTGTACTCTTGCAGGCTTGAAACTGAGCAGCTGCTACTGGAGAATAAATAGTATTATAGTATTTTATTACAAAATTTGTAAAATGTCATGGCTACTGAAACGGGTATGATAGTGTATGCAAATTTGGGATTGGGGAAGAGAAATTGCATAACATTTTTTATGTTAATCGTGGAATCCTAATGATTTTAACATAGTCATGGACATACCTAAATAAAAGTTGCTAATTTTACCTTCCTTAGTTCTAGTTAATGGATTTTAAATTGTAATCCTGCAGAGAAATCTTGCTTGAATCACTTGATGAGTTCAGTTGATACACAAATGATATTTGCTGTATTTTCCTACGAAGGCCACAATATCATCTTATCAAGGAGTAGAAATTTTTGCTATTTTAATTTTTTTTGTTGTTGGGTTTTTTTGATTTTTGTTATAAAGAAAAACACCAAAACTATACCTTTATTACTCATATGAAAATGTAGTTTGCTCTTATTCTGGTTTCTGCTCTTATTCTGTTGTGAACTGCCTTGGGTACACAGTAATTCTGTTTCAATGATTCCCAGTAACGAACTGCTGTTTTGCAAAAGAATCACATAATTGCAGCTCTTAACATTTTGTCTTTCATTGTCTTTTTTTTTCCTTCTGAAAGCGAAAACACAGTTACAGTGAAAGAAAACCATTATTAAAGCTTGCCAGGTGCTTTCCCTTTTATAGGGCAATATACTAAGCTGTTTTCAAAGAAATAAAGAGAATATATCAATGTTTTGACCATTATCAAGGATTTAATCTGTATTATAGTTTTACAAGATTGTAGGATGTGTCATGGTACAGTTTTTCTGATGCAGAAGTAGATTGCATGCTTGCAAAATTGTTTGGAAATAGCTGTCATGATTTTAGTGGAATGATGAAGTTGCTCATTTTTATTTATCCTCAAAAGCAGTAAGGGAGAATAAATTTCACTGTTCTAGAAATTATTTCACTTCTTGTGTTTATTTGTGTGAGGTAGTCCACACAGGAAAAGATTCTTTTTTAATTTTCATCCAAACCAACTTTCTTAGTTGAAAGCCTTTTGTTTACAGAAATCTTGGAATCCATATATCATATAGACATACAACATCCTTTAATATATTTTAGAATTCTAATTTAAAGAAAAAATAAACTATGGTTATATATAATTGGATTGAAAGTTAGCTATAGCAGTTGGGTGATACTGGATTGATTTCAGTGGGAACATTGACTTTTGTCCTGTTAACTTTTTTTACTAGCCCTAGGAAATACACCTCTCTAAAGGAAAATTTGAATAATTAACTTTCCTTGGCATCATGCATTTTGATGTTTCTTCTCATATGACTGTTAACATGTGAATTTTTAAAATTACTTTAACTAAAGCTCCACGTTCTCATTTGATTCAATAAAGTATGACTAGTTGCTACTGATCAAATGTTTGGTGGGGGAGACAGACAATAGCTAAGGTTTCCACAGAAAAGTCACATACACTTTCTTTCCAAATGAGAGTGAAGTTATAAGACTGCTCTACTGAAATGCCTACAAGCCAATTTAATTAGTCAGCTAAATGAAACTGTCAGAAATTTAAGAAACATGTTTTTAGTAAATTATAGCCTTAGGTATTTCTTAATTTGCTCTTTAACTTCAACAGGAAAACCTGTTTATAATGTACTATTTGTTCAGCATGGATGAAGGTCACTTCACATTTGCTTTTATCTTCTTGCTGTCTGGCCATTCCTCAGATGTTTGAATTTTAATAAGAAGGAAGGTGTTTGGAGAGATTTAGTGAAAAAGAGAGAAAAAAATGACATTTAGGAGTTTCTTAATAATTCTGTTCTTGCTGGCAACAAAATTAAGATCATGTTTTTGTTTCAAATGCTAGATTATGGAAATGAATGCTACAGACAAAATTAATAGGTGTAAAATTATGGTAATTATAGCCATGGTAACTAAATTTCCTCATGCATTAGAAACTAAAGACCTGTGATACAGTACTTTAGGTCAGGCATGGTATCACTGACTCACAGCATATCTGCTCACAATAACCCTATTATGGAGAACATCTAAGTGCTCTTTAAAACACAAAAATATTTCATCATTAAAAAATAACACCTGAAAAGAAAGGGAGGAAGAGGAAGTAAAAAAGTGTTAGGCAGAGATGCTGAAGTGCTATAAGCACAGTAGCCTTTCACTTAAATTGCACAGTTAATTACTGGAAACCACTTTTTTTTTGGAAACTGTGTTGGAAGATGGAGTGATGGAACCCATCCAAACACTCTTTGGCCCAAAAACTTTGCATTGTCAAAGTCTTTTTTTGTGTGTTCACTGCAAGAGTATTCAGTAACCACAGCATGGAAACCATATTACCTTGATTAGCAGATTGAAAGATCAAACTTATACAGGAATAGAATTTTTCAGCCATTACTTCTAGACATACTACAGAGTTTACCTGTACTGCCTTAAGAAAAGTGATTGAATATACTTGTGCTTTCTCAGATCTGTGTTCTACAAGAGTTAAAAGGAGAGATAACACCAAGATTTAGTAATGCATTTGTCAAGAGTGTTTCTAAATTAACCAAATTCTTAAATTATAATTCCTACTTGTGTTATAACCAGAATACTCCATTATGTCAATTCTATGGAAAGAAAATAACTAATTTCTTGAGAGGTTGGCTTGGTTCTATCCCAGAGCCATTAGGACTAAAGCAGTGTCAGAAAAAGAGGCTTCTCATTAAGCAATCTGTGTAAACACAGAATCAATCAGTAGTATCACTAGGAAGGCATGATCTGCTCAGCCACACTTTATATCACACAGTTCAGCTGGCTTTGGCCTGGATTTTTTCCTGTCTTTGGGTTGGAGTCTGAGTACAGAGACAGCTAAAGGCTGGGAAATTAATACTTCCTTCACTGTGTTTAGTGTTTGAAATTTGCCACATCAGTATTATCTGAGCAGTGCTTGTGATGTGTAACCTCTCTGTGACATGTAAACAGTTCAGCAAATTCAGGAATACTGACTCCTCATTTCTGTTCGAGAACTTAGATGTTTATGAAAACTGAAGTAAATATATATAATTTTGGTTCCCATGCAATCCCGTCACCTTCAGAAGACTACTACACAACCCATATATATATCCACAAATTCTCCCAGTAAAAAAAATCTGTAATTTCCTCTGATTTTTTTTCTTTGAGTGCCAACAATCCTGCTTTACCGAGTAACAGCTTGGAATGCTGTCTCTGTGCCAAATTAGATTAATTTCTTTAGATAAAGAAATTGACACACACGCACAAAAGTAGCTGCTTCTTCTCATTCTAAATTATTTCTAGGTTAAGCCTCTTCTAAAGGATGCAGTCTCTGGTATGTCTGTATAACCAAGGAACACAATGTAAATTAGGGTAAACCTGTGATGCAAAGCAGGCTAATGCTGGGAATTTGACACCTATAATGTGTCTTCATGAATTTACTTCTGAATGATTCTAGATTGCTTCCATGCTCTGAATTTTCATAAGCAGATGCAGAATGTCTTCTGATTTCCCTTAGTACCAATGGAATCCAGTTTGCCAGCCACAATCTCCCTATGTGTTGTATTCCAAAGAGGTGTAATGGAGATAATTCAGTTCAAAACCTGCTCATAAACAGAATAGCAATGCAAGTGCTCTGTTTACACCTTAGATACTAGAACAAAAATTAAATAAACAAAACAGGCAGTTGCCTACTGCAAGGTTCAAATCAAACACAATAAATTATTTGTGGGACAAATGATATATGTCTTTTTAAGTATGTTAAGGTACGTTTCTTTAGACAGTATGATACAATTTCATTTCTCTATCTTCTGGAAATCAGAATTTGAAAATCCTCCACCTGTGAGTATTTGCACATCAGATGCTTTAAACTATCTACAGGTAGATTTAGGCAACATGCCTCAGTTCAGTGCAGAGGGTTTGTTTGAAAAACGTAGCTTCGGGGATTCTGTATTTCCAAATAACTTTACTGATATTTCATTGTACTGTGTAATAACATTTTCCAGAAAATAACATAGTTCTGAACTGTCTCTTTCAAATGAAATAACCTGTCATTTACTTTTCCGCTGGGAAAATTTCAGAACAATAGCCTCTTATTTAAATCTGACTAATACCATTACACTCATTACCAAAACAACAGTGCCCACCTGAGAAACTAGAGTGAAGTGAATAATTGATTAACTCTCAGTGAACACCTAGCCCATGAGCAAATTTTAAGAGAAAAGATTTGTAGAGTGTGAGACTGAAAAATGTTGGACAAACATTTTGTACATGTAGAAGTTTCATTTTTATTAAGTTCTTCTGATACGCTGCATGAATTATGTGGGCCTGTTTTCTTTCACAGATGTATAGGCATAATTCTAAGATTAAATTTTCTGGACCGGTGCTCACTTTTCCTAAATCAAAACCTTGAGAATTCATAGGATTTATTTAAAACTCATTGCACCTATGAACACTGTTTTCAATTATTTTGTTGTTGTTACAATGTGAACGAAAAATTATGATGAAAGACCTTTTTTTGGCTGGTAATTATCAATGCTGTCCTCACTACGTAGTCTTTTTCTAGTGTTGAGGTATTTGCAATTTTTATTTAGTATCTTCTCAATTTTAATTTCAACTGTTCTTTGCAAAGAAAGGTTGCTAATATTTTCCCTGCTTTTCAAATGGAAAATTTAATTATTGAAAGATTTGGCAATAGCCAGGATAAGCAGTATTCCATCCAAATCTGTGTGTTTGAAACACCCATCTGGGAACATCAAGTTTGGATTTTATTTTTTTAAGTTTATGTTCAGTTATTCTCTGAGCTTTAGAGAGAGACAGACTAGATTGTGTTTTGTGCCAAAGATCTGTGGAAGACAAATCTAAGCAGCAGATGATATCACTGTTGCAGTATGGAACGGTATCAAAATCTCCAAGTGACTCTGTCATCAGTTTATGTCAAGCAGTAGAATTTTTTTTTTCTTTTTTTGGGGGGTCAGGGATAGTACAGTGTACTTGGACTGGAAGACAAATTGGTACACTAAAGTTTATGAGTTCATGAGTTCCTTTAAAACAGTGGTGATAAACAGTAATGAGAGTAATTGATACTGGTGATTAATACTGGGTTTACAGAAGGCAGAATTTAATACTTTGGGTTGCTATGGTGGAATGCTGGTGATTATATGCTTTCTAGTTTAGACATCCTGTCATATCTTTTTGGCTTCAGAAGGCTCCTAACCTCAGACATGAGAGAGTCTGTTAGTAAATGAAATTTGACTGATAATGAATGGCAGTTTCCTAAAAGAATTGCTGTGCAGTCTCTTGTCAGGATTTCTTTGAGATACATTTTACTTAACAGAACATAAGATAGGCTGTGCCCTTATAATCCCCTTCCACTCATCCCATTTCCCTCCATTGAAAGTCTGAGAGGGATTTGGAATGATTAGCTCAATCCACTCAAAATCTGGGTGTTTATTGTTCAGAAGGACTTCCTATCGATATGATTTTCCTTTTGGAGCTTATGTAAAATGATGACATGTAGTGACACATATATTCTTTTGCCAAAATATAAATAGCAGACAGAGACATAAATACCTAAAGGAAAAGACCACATGTATATTCCCTTCCTTACTCCTGGCATTTCCTGCAGCCTTACTAGAGGTTCATTAGTATTTTCATGAAGAACCAGCTAGACCTGCTGGCTGCAGACTCCATCAGTCCCTCTGTTACACATCTCTCTGTGGGGCTGAGCTCCCCATGGTTCAGTGCTTATGAAATACAGGTTCTTTGTTCAGTGTTGATGTGAATGAGTCTCTGTGTCTTTTTTAAACTAGTTTTAAATTTATAATACCTGACAGGTTTCCTTAATAACACTTTTCCTATCCATAATAAAAATTACATTGCAAGCACATGAAAGGTTCTCCAACATCTGCAATATTCACCTTCTATGCTAATTATGCACATTCAGATTATATGTGACTCCCAAAATTGCAGAGCTGGAACAATATGAACAATTCCCAAGGATACCTATTCTTTCTTCTTTTTCTTTTTTTCTTCTGCTTTCCTTGACTTGCCTTCCCCTTGCCTGCATCTTGTAGGCAGAATCTTCTGAGAGGGAACTAAAATTTTCAGCAAACTATATAGGCAGATCCCTTGTTTCTGGTTTGATGTTTAGAATGGAAGTTCTGTAGGGAAGAGACCATCTTTTTGGTAATGCATGTGTAATGCTTAGTTTTATTAGGTACTTGTCTATGACTGGAAATTTTAGTTCTGAAATAATATAAATAGTGAATAATAATAAGATTTGGACAATGGACACTGAGGAAAATATTGTCAGCTAAGTGATTGGAACAAAGAAGTTCCCAGGGAACAGTCAGGAACTTTATTTCTTTAAGAAAACTTAATGTGGACTTATTATTTTTCTCTCTATTACAACACATCTTATTTTGGCGGAGTCTGTACTATCAAGTGGGATGTGATAGCACTCAGGAGAATAGTCATATTTGTGTTGTTCACACCATTTCTGATTAAAATAACTTCTCTCAGTCATTTGTAAAATCAACCTGTTTCCTATGCAAAGTTGCACTTTTTTAAGTTTTGACCCTGAAACTGTTTGCCCAAAACTTAATCATCACTAGACAGACAAGATAACTTTTAAAGGACTATGGCTTCTTAGCCAGTACATTTCCTTGTTGGCCTTCTAGAGCCCCACCCAATCCCTTCATCGTCTTTTACATCTGTCTTTTCCTGCCCATGTTATGGTTTGAACTTGGACACCACTGCTAGAATATCCACTAACTACTTCTACATGTTATGTAGACCCAAAACACAAAGAAGATATGTGATTTTTCTTAGAAAAAAAGAGGTCTGTAGTGATGCAGAGATGTGAAGATATCTCTCCTGTGCTTTAACCGGTTGTTAAATTTCATACTGGATAAGATTTATTTCTTCATAAGCCTCTTGGTGATGAGACCCCTGTGATCCTCAAGCTGGAGCTGATCTTCCCTTCTTTTTTTTCTCTTTCCCTTTCTGAAGCAAATACATCAGAGGAAAAGCTTCTGTTTTAAATCTTTGCTTTATTTGAATGTTTTAATGCTAAAAAAAATAGAATGACTTGGAAATATAGCAAACCCTTATGTGCCGCCATCAAACAATCTGAGCAGGGGGCTTAAAAAGAAGTGCCATGGTACTTGTCTTCTCTGCCCTTGCCAGGCTTGTCCTCCCCTCTGCTTGTGAGATGCAGTTTGGCATCTTTTGGTGGTTTCCTGGGTGACAACTACCACATCCACTGTGTTCCCAGGAAACTTTTTTTTTAATCTCGTACCTGATGGTAGCTTCAGAAATGCTCTACTCTTCTATGAGCCATCTGAATGCTGGCTTTTCTAAAGCTGTTGTTTCTGTTTCTGATCAGTTAGTTAGAGGAAAGGGATTTCTCTCCATCCCCAAAAGTCAGATATTTCTTTGTGTTTATCGAAGGCAAGTCAAACTTGTGCTTTCCAGCTACCTTCTTTTTAATAAAATAAAGGCGTCACAGTAACCACACAGTAAACTGTGAGCAAACAAGCATCTCCACAACTTTGTTGTACATGCTAAGAGATATGTGCTATTGAGTATTAATAAATTGCCACCAAATCTTGATCAAGCATAAAAATTGAACTGAACCCTTTTTCCCCTAGTGGTATTAGGTCTGGCACATATCTGTAGATGGACAAAAACCTTTCTATTTCACTTTTGTTTAGGTTACTGGGATCCTATAGCTATTTATTTTCATTATTAATGCTGAGAAAATTAATTAATTAATTAATTAAGTCCAATTGATTCAATGCAAAGCATCTAATGTACTGTTTTTTAAACTCTTTTCTTCCCTAATCCAACCTGTAAAATAACATTGGCATAAACAGTTTCTTAGTTAAAACATGAAACAGTTCCAATTGCTTAATATCCCCTAATGGAACTGTGAAAACACATATAAAAATAGCTGCAGTTAATTTTTTTTCTCTGAAATTAGATCCACAAAAATACTGGTTTAATTTTGCAAACCTTCTGAATAGCAGAAAACATTTTCAGATGCCTATTGACAGAATGTTTTGAGGCTTCTGTAATGACAAAGTTCTTCTGAAAGGTGGTAAAGTATTTTTTCTTCTATTCTTGATAGATTGCATCGAGGCTATTGTTGGCAAGGCTATTAATGTACCATTGAAAGTTTCAGGTGAGAGCACAGTTCTGTCATACCACACTCTGTGTAGACGTATAATGACCATATAGTGGATTTTGTCTTGAACAGATATGTTTAAGACATTCCTTTGAAGAGAAAAGTCATGTCACTGAAACCATGGAAGTGCTCTACTTCTAAAACAATTCTGTGTGTAAGAATTACTTTGATAATACTAGAATAATGTCAGACTAATTCTCCTCTGGTTTGTTTTCACAAAAATGTAATTTCACTGATTTCAACAAATACATACCAAATTTGCATCATGGTAAGCGAGACTCTGACTCATGGTTTATTTTACCTACTTGCCAGTTGATTGCAGAGTGCTTGTGTTGACAGGCACTTAAATAGTTATTAAAGGAGCAAAGGGTGAATTTATAATAGTTTTTTTCTTAATGTAATCCAAATATCTCTAGATAGAAAAAGCAGCATTAAGCAAACATAAAGACAGTTCTGGATTCAGGACAAAGAATTTAATTTGATGTAACAAATTAAGGTTTAACAATGAATATTATCTATGTCAAGAGGTAATAAAGAATTGCAATTAAGAACTGACCCCATTATTAACCTCTAGCTATTTTTGGCATAATTTAAACAAATTATTAGGATTCTTAATTAGGAAGGAGAGAACTTGCACCAATTTTATCCTTTTCTTATTTCTTTGTGTGTCAGAAAAGAAATCAGTTATTATGTCAGCCAATAAAACAACATTGTTGCTGAGAGGATCTAAAAGCTTTGATCTAAAAACTTTGAATAAATCACATGTATTGATTAATATCTTAATTATTTTCACTTATACTATAAATACTTTGCATATGAGGAACTCAAACATGAGATCTGATAATTTTTTCTTGAAGTTAACCACTTTAAATTTAGCTGTGGTCTATGACTGTAGAATAGATTTAAAATCAGTCTTTAGCTGTCTACCTTTCAGACCAGCTTTGAACAAAATTCAAAAGACGACCATTTTTAAGACTTTATTTTGAAAAAAAAAGGCCCACAAAAATCAGTAATGTTTTAATTTAAAGACCTTTTGAAAAATGAAGAAATAGTCTGTTTCTGCAGTACATGAACATAATTGGTAAAGACATTGGTATTTCATGGCAAAGTCATGTTTCCTGGTGCCATTTCTATCATCACCCTTGCCTTCTGATACCAACACTGATGACTATTTAATATAATGTTAGGTACATTTTATGAGCTTAAAATATAAATTACTTAGTTCATACTGTTCAGGTTTTGTCTTTTGTACAGAGTTTTTTTAGTTCTTCATTCAATGTTAATTCCTTAAATTCAATTGCTCTTCTAGATCTGGATAAAGCTGAGGAGGTACAGATGCAAATGATGATAAAATCTTCAAGTTCCCTGAATATTTATCCACAGAATTTATGATAGCTTTGTGTCTTGTCTGTGCAGCTAGTCAAGCAACTATCTTTTCTGGAGAAACCTTCCCAAGCTTAGAGTAGTTGAAAGCCCTCTCATCTCCTCCCTATTCCACCCTTTTGCTTATCGAATAACAGAGCAACTTGCAAAGCAGAAACCTGACAGCTCTGAAGCACTGACGTATTTTTAGGTGTGTGCTCGGAATCAACTTGTTGATTTATTGTAGTCCTTTTTTATTGTTTCTTTATACTTGCTGGGCAGTTTCTATATTTTCTATCCTGTTATGCTTGCTTTCTGTCTCATATTGTCAGCTCCTTTTTCTGATACTTTTCAATAGAAAGGAAAGCATGAAAATCAGTATCTCCCTCAAGGCCATTAAAGCCAATCATTAGTAAGATAACAGTAAGTTGGCATAGCATATTTAAATTTGAATCATTAGAGTCCAGTGCTTGATGCTTCCTTTCTTCTTTACCAGCTGCACACTCTCCATGCCAGGCTTTATGTTTGAGAGCACACTGCTTATTCTGTGGAAAATGCTCACCCTGTAGAAGGGCTTTGCCTGGAGAGTGGAGGTAAACCAGCTTGAGCTTTATCCTATTTACAAAAGTTACCAAGGAAGAATGGAGAAGGGGTCACACCATTTCTGGTCTTGAGGAATGCTGAAACCAGACTGACTCATCAATCCCAAAGTTAAACATTCTAAGGAAGAACAATATTTCATTAACAAATGAGGTGTGGCAGATCTGATAAATGAACCAATAAGTGATGGTACTGATAACTTATCCAAAGCTGTTAGGCTGACACGCCCAGCCTAGAAATGTATGACTGACAGTCAATCACTTTATTCCAGAAAAGCCCAGGCCTCCTTTTCAATGGCAGGGACTTCTAACACACCCCTTCTTGGAGTGTGTGTGGAGCTTCCCCCCTTGAGTGGGAATGTCTCTAAAGGTTACTCCTCAAGGCTGATCAAAAGAGATGTGCCAATGGTCATTGGTATAGGTGAGTAGTGTCAACTTCTACGTGGTAATAATTTTGCTAGTTGTAATATCATTGCATATATTTTTCAATAAGTAGTGCACTATACTAACAGTTATAGCTACGTATGCTATGCAGTAAATACAACTGATTAGATTCCTTTAGTCTAATTGTTATCATTGTCATAAATTTAAATAATCAATTTTATTAATATAAATATATTTGGTCTGCAATCCTTGATCCTGGACAAAGTTGTTTAAAGGCTCTATTACACCTGTATAAACCTTTAGACATGAACCATTGACCATGTTTGGGATTAGGACTGGATCCAGTCACACCTGGGCCCCTCTTTGAGAGGGAGTTTCGAAGTCATGTGGCCCTTTCTGAAACTCTTCACTCAACAAGAGAGTCTCCATGATAAAATCTGTCCAAAGCTTCTCTTCTGCTTGTAGTAGCTTCCCCCACACTTCTTCAAAAAATGTGTTCTAAAGCTAAAGCCACAGATATTACCTTCTGTTGTAAAAACCAAACCAGAAAACAAATTGTTCTGCAAGAATATGGTAATTTTCATCAACATATTAATGAGCAATCTCAGAAAAAAGCAAACACACAATTATATAGTTTAGGTGTTGAAATGAATTCTAGTCACCAAAGTCCTAAATCTGAGAGATCTAAGGGACTTGGAGGAGAGAAGGAGTTTTTAAAAGTACTTTCTTAAATGAAAAGGCTTGTGAATAGCTTTAGGCTTTTGGTAACGCATGTTGTTATATTCCCACATCATCTCTTCTTTGTGAGACAGAAAACACTGTGTACCCCATCTCGTTGCACTAGGTGTAGCATTTAAAATGCAATAAAAGTTGCTCTTTCACTCCTGTGTACAGTATACCTTGCAAAAATTCGTGAAACATCTTAAAATTTTATTTTTTAAAGTCCTATTATTAAATACTTCAGTTATGCTTTTTGTACATAATTTAGGATACAGTAACAACTAATGATGTTTTACACAAGGTTTTTACACTCTGATGCCCAATTATTCTCTTAAATATTCTTAAAAGAAAAAATATTGAAAATTCTGAGTCAGGGACTTACAACTAAAATTAGCTTATTTGAGTGCTGATAAGCTGCAACAAGAACAGTAGATCTGGACTGTCGTGTCTAGATGTTGAATGGCCAAAGGTCTGGGACATGGGAAAAAAGAAAGGTGAATTCCAAGTTTTGTATTTTCATCTTCTAATCAGCATCCCACAGATGAGTCTTCTGTTTAATGAGCAGTAGCTGTTAAAAGGTGCTCAGATACTGACTGTGGTGCTAAAAATGCTACAGCTGTGTAAGCAAAGTGGATATTCAGGTTGGTTTTCTTTAGGCACTGTGTCAAAAGAGATAAAAGAAACAGAATGGAAGAGTGTTTTAAGGAAAGTAATTAGAATGAGCAGGTGAAGTGCCTTACAGTACTGTGAGGAAGTAATTTGAAGAGAGGTGTTGAGATATGAGTAGGTGAAATATTTGAAGGGTCTTACAAAGTAACGTCAAGTTAGGTCAAATGAAAATGAAAAATGCAGTATAAAGGATAGCCTTTT
Organism: Rhipidura dahli; assembly: GCA_013399225.1. Classification (NCBI taxonomy): domain Eukaryota; kingdom Metazoa; phylum Chordata; class Aves; order Passeriformes; family Rhipiduridae; genus Rhipidura; species Rhipidura dahli. The sequence continues at coordinate 93,589 of VXAC01002485.1, read as the reverse complement.
GGCCTCAAGATAAAGGTTTGGTTTGATGTTCTTAATAAGACGTAACAGAGGAATGAAGCAAAATAAGGTGGGTGAAGAAATCATTATACAGAGTACTCAGTAAAAGAGTTTTAGGAGAACTTCTGAGTCAGAGAATAAAAACTAAATATTCCAGTTGGAGTGATGCAATTTTTATAAGATACCAGAAGTCCAAATATACTTTAAAGTATGCAATGTAACAAAAGAAGATCTATCAGAATCCTTGGAACAGTGTCAGAAAGAGAATGATGTGCACAGATCATCTACAAGTAACTTGGCAGAATTTTATGCTATTAAGCAAAAGTGTATTGAATGAAGAATACTTTGAGAAAAAAAGATCAACCCTGATACAACTGCCCATCCACTTACAGATGCATGTCAGAAAATCTAAAAAGAATTTAAAGAACTGTAAGACTTATATCAGAAACAGTGGAAGAGATTTGAAAGCTCTCAATGGAGTAATGGCTCTTTCTTGATTCCAAAAGTAGTCATCCTCTAGAAAAAGCAAATTCACGTATAATGCTGGGTTTTTTCCTCTAATTCAGTATTATTTTTCTTTTTCTGTATTGGTGCAATCCTTTCAGGCCTACACCAACAGGTAGTCATGAGGTTCAGGATTCATGCCCTGTATTAATATTTTAATGTTTTTTGATGTGTTTTCTCTCATCTGTGTTATTTGGTGATGGGTATAAAGGGGACACTTTACAGATGTTTAAAATGTCTAGGTTCCCTTTTCAATTCTTTCTATTAGATGTAAATAATTTTTATTCAGTTCACAGATTCGGGTCTGTACTTTAGCATACCTTACTTTAAATGAAGCTTATCAATAAAATAAGGATTTCCAACAGTATGTAATAAACAGATTTATCATATCATGCTGCAAGAAAAGACAAAAGACATGCCACATTAAAATGTTTTTCATACTGTTGTGTCTGTTCTTGTCATATTCACAAAAAGGAAAATTGACCTTACACTGGGTACCACTGCAGAAGTAATACCTATATCACAGCTATGCAGCCATATACTCCTTTAACAGGACAAGAAATAATTTATTATCTGTTTATATCAGTAAGTTGTTACGTCATTACTGACAACTGAAATAAAGTGTAAAATCATGGCACAGCTGAAGTGCTTAAAATACTTTGAAGACCAAGACAGGGGTTCAGATTTTGCTTAACTTCAGTTTGTGTATGATGAAGAGGCACCTAAAACTTTTTGAAAGCAAATACAGAGATAGGAATGATACTTTCATTTTTGAATCAAGTGGTCCAGGCTTAAAATATTTAGACCAGAAATTGAAGCTTACCAGCCAGAGGAGTGTTCTTATGGCCATTAAGATACTGAAAGAAAGTTCCTCTGGGACAAGGTTTGTGATGAGAAAGTGATACAAAAATAATAACTAAGTACTTGTATGTCTCACATACTTTCAACAAGTACAGTGAGCTAAAGAGGAATATCCCTGCTCTGAAATTTGGTCTCTGCCTTTATTGTACTATACTGATCCCTTCTATGATGTACCCAAGAGAGGATGAGAAATACATTAGACATCTTATTTCTCCAGGTTTCTGGCTGGCTGAAGGGAAAGTAGCAGAACATTATATGAACTAAAGCCTGACCTAGGCAGTTTTAGCATGTATTAAGTCTTGTCCCTAAACTCATTCAGGCACATCGCATTCGCAGTAAGTGATGCTCCCTTAAAAGGCAGATGTCTGGCCAAAAGCAGCAATCCCTTCAGTTTCTGTAGCCCTCTAAGCCTATTCATGCTCCTTGACAGGTGTCTCCTTTTTCCCTGAAGTAACAGAAAGAAAATCACTTTCGCTCCTCTTTGCTTTCCTGAGAAAGAGCAGCATCTGAGCTGTGTTCAGACTGTCACCCTGTATAATCCTTGGTTAAAGCAGAGCAGCTGCTGAATATCCTGGTGTAAATGGCGTAAGATTCATACTCCAGACACATCTCTATCTGTCAGTTCATATTAAGTCAAAAAGAAGAGAGTGGGATTTTAAACTTCTTCTGGCTGGTAGCAAATGGTTTGACCTCTGTCAAGTTTAAATCATTCATTCACAAATAAAGTTATTTTTCTGATACTGTTTTTTTTCCTTTTTTTTTTCTTTTATGTTTGTTGCCATAAAATAATTTGTTTTCCTATGGGTGGTAATGATGAGTGGCTTCTTGTTCTGTTCTGCAAGGGAAAGAGACTGCACATCATGGATTTAGCCATGTTCAACTGTAGAAATTTTGTCATCAGTACTTCCTCTGCCTACTGTAGAAATAATATTATTTCTACAATAAGGGTCTTTTTTTGGATTTCTAAACTGAGACATCTTGCTGACAGTTATTTGTGGGTACTTGGCAAATACAGATCAAATATGAACCTTGTAAAGGAGAAACAAGGACACAAAATATGGAGCATGGGAAGCTTAATCTAAGACAGCATGAATTTAATTTAAAATCTTTAATTTCCTGTTTATGTAGTGAATCTCTGAGCATAATTTTTATATCACCAAAGTGACTGAGTTCTATTACTTTTCAGTCTACACAGAGTTGTGGTCTTCTTTTTTTTTTTTTCCTGCAGGAAAGGGACACCATGCAGGAAAGAACCTGAGGCTGTGGTCAACAGCAAACTGACCATAAGCTAGGAAGAGACTATCTGGCAGTGAAGGCAAATAGCTTCCTGAGCTCCATTAGGAAAAGTTCTGACAGCAGGTGATCCTGTCCTCTCCATTCAACCCATGATGAGACACATCTGTGTGGCTTTTAAGGGCTTGAAGCATGATGTGGGTATGAGAGAGGTGGAAGTGCTCACAGTAGAGAAGACTCAGGCATTTACTTATGTGTATAAATATTTTATAGGAGGGACTGAAGAGGGACCCACTTCTCACAGGTAATGGACACAAATTGAAATGCAGGATACTCTAGCTAAACAGAAGAAAATACTTTCTTCTTCTTTTTTTTTTTTTTTTTTTTCTTTCCCCGATGGGCAAGTACTGGAACAGGTGGTCCAGAGAGGCTGGGGAGCCTTCATTCTTGGAGATACACAGGACCTGACACATCCAGAGAGTAATGCAATCTCAATGACCAGAGCATTGGACTGAGAATTTCCAAGAGGTGCCTTCCAGCCTCAGCAATAGCAGGTGGGTGGGTTGATCCTGGCTATCTGCTGGGTGCCGACAAACTCTATAATTCCTCCTCCTCAACAGGACAGACGAAGAAAATACAAGGAAAAGTTTGTGGGTCAAGGTAAGACAGAGAGGAAATTCAGCAATAACTGTCATAAATGAAACAGACTTGACTTGGGGTAATTAGTTTTCTTCAAACGAATCAGGTAGAATAATGTGAAGTTAAGAGCAATCTAAAAATGCCTTTGCTCCACTCATTCTTTCTAACTCCTCCACCCCGAGTGGTGCAGGAGTATGCAGAATGGGTGTTACCGTCAGCTTAAAGGACTTCATCTCTACTTGTCTTCCTCTGCTCCATTGTGGGGTCCTACCTATGGGAAACAGGTATTCATGAACTTCTCCAATATGTCCTTCTCATGGGCTTCAGTTCCTCAAGAACTGCTCCAACATAGGTCATTCAAGAATGGACTGCTCGAGTGTGAGTCCCTTATAGGACCGCAGATCCTGCCAGAAAACCTACTCCTACATGGCCTCCTCTCCATGGGATGCACTTCTGCAGAGATCATGCTCCAGTTTGAATTCTCCATAAGCTGCAGTTTCCTTTGAGTCATACATACCTCCTCTGCCATAGAATCCTCCATGGACTGCAGGTGGATTTCTGTTCTGCCATGGATCTCTATGGGCTGCAGGGGCACAACAAATCTGCCTCAGCAAAGTCTTCCCCAGGATCTACACCATATCCTCCTCCTTCTGCACTGACCTTGTTTTCTTATGATCCAGATTTGAATAGATGCTAGGTCATATTGAAAAATGAAAATTCTCACACTTCACATATCCTTACAAATCAGTATAGCTGTCCAGGTTTGTTCTCATCACTACCTCCCTTATGATTTTTTCATCAGGTTTCTGTCTGTATGTTCTTGCTCATGACCTCCTTTTCTCATTACTTCCCTTTGCACTGAAAAAGGCCCTGACCAGATATGTCAAGGGCAAGACATGCCCTTTCCAAATACCCTTACATTTATCTATTTTCTTCTTCTAAAAAGCTGACTTCCAGCTTTAAGAAAATTGAACAGCTTAGAGATTTGGTCTCTGGTTTCACCAGGTACCTGTTCCTGCCTCATAGTTTCATGCAAAGTGGTTTAGGAACAGCGATTGCAGAGATCAGAAAAAAACAGTCACTTTGACAGACTCTTGCAGTCTGATGAAAATATGGCTACCAGACAACATAGCAAATACAAGTGTTGAGTGTTGGGATGTGTTCATGTCCGTATTACCAGCCTTGAGGAGATGAAACCTGTGGGATCATAAGACACATTTTCCCACGTCCTAGGTAAATTAGTCTTCGTGGATCTTTCTCCTTTTCTTATCTTTAGGCTTAGCTTGGGCTACTTGCAATTTGACCATACTGAATTTACAGTATTCATTTTCTTCTGTTGTGAGTTTTGTTGTTGTTGTTGTTCATTTGTTTGGGTGTTTTTTTGTTTTTTTCAGAACACTGAAGACTGATTTTATAAAATCTTCCTGTACAGACATCTTCCTGCACTGCAGCTGTTAATGCATTATCCCAGTAGTGTTCATGGAAGTCTGTTCTGGTCTCAGTGGTGTGTTATCAGTTATTGACATTCAAGACAAGATAGTCATGCCTGGAAACTGCTCTGGGCTGTCTGCAACATCTCTTTCAGTGTCAGACTTGAAATTGATTGAATTTAATGAATAGGGTGTTGCAATGGAGAGACAGAGACTCTTTAGGAAGACTAAAAGGTGAATATAGGGAAGGGGAGATGCACTTTATATGAGAGCTGCTGGAATGTACAGAGCTCTGCCTGGGAATGGATGAGGAGACAAATGAGAATTTATGGTTTAGGATTAAAGAGAGGACAGGTAGAGGTGGCTTTATAGTGGGTGTCTGCCGTAGGACACATGACCAAGAAGAAAAGACAGATTAGACTCTATAGACATAGAACAGCTTCATGTCTACAGTCCCTGGTACTCATGGGTGACTTTAAACACCCCAGTATCTAGTGGAGGGACAGTACCTTAGGACACAGGTAACCCAGGACCACATTCAGGATAACCTTTTTTGAGTGACACAAGGAGAGGTGCTCTGTTGCTCCTCATAATCACTAACAAGAATGGATTAATCTGGGATATGAAGATCAAAGACAGCCTTTGCTGCGATGCCCATGAGATGGTGGAATTCAGGATTCCTGGGACAGTGTGGACAGTGAAAAGCAAGCTGGCGCCCCAGAAAATTCAGAAAAGGCTTATGTTAGATAAGGCCCTGAAGGGAAGAGTGGTCCCAGAATGTTGTTGATATTCAAAGCTTGGTTCCTTCAAGCTCAAGAGACTCCTATCCCAGTGAACATGAAGTTAGGCAAAAATCCGAGGAGGAAAGTATGGATGAAGAAAAAGCTTCTAAACAAACTCAGACTAAAAATAAAGAATACCAAGGGGTGAAAGCAAGGTTGGGTGACCTGGGAGGGATGCAGGACCATTTCTCAAGCAACCAGGAATAAATTTAGGAAGGCTAATGCCTAAATGAAATTATATCAGGCCATATACATCAAAGACAACAAGAATGGTTTCTGTAAGTATGCAGGCAAAAGAAGAAAGATGGAATAATGTGGACCCATTGCTCAGTGATAAAGGGGACCTGGATACACAAGACTTGGAAAAGTCTGAGGTAGTTAACATCTTGTTTGTGTCAATCTCTTTCCTCAGAGACTGGAGGAAAGCCTGGAACAAGGATGCATCCTTGGTGGATAAGGTTCAGATCAGGTAATATTTAAGCAAAATGGATATACATAAGTGCATGGGCCACATTGGGATGCACCTATGAGTGCTGAGGGAGTTGCTTGGAATTGAGAGGGCACACTTTATAGTCTTTAATCAATCATGGCAATCATGGGACTGAGCTAAGTGCCTGAAAACTGAAGGAAAGAAGATGTTTCTACTATCTTGAAGAGCAAAGAAGGAGGACCAGGGAGTAATATACCAATCAGCTTTACCTCACTTTCGGGGAAAGTGATGGAACAACTAGACATGATAAAATTTTCTAGGCAGGTGAATAACAAGAAGATGATCAAGAGTACTTAGCATGGATTGAAGGGGAAGTCACGCTGAACCAACCTGATAAACAACTATGATAAAATGCCTGGCCTGGTAGACGATGGGAGAGAGCAGGGTATATTTTATACCTGGGCTTCAGTTAGGCCTTTGACACTGTCTCCTCTAAGATCCTCATACACAAACTCCTTTTGTATGGGCTGGATAATCAATTAGTGAGATGAAATCTTGCCAATGGCTGGGCCTGGAGGGTTCTTATCAGTGTAACAAAGGGTAGTTGGAGGCCAGAAATTTGTGGTATGTATCAGAGGTCAATACTATTTAAAAACTTCACTAATGATCTACATGATGGGGCAGACTGAACCCTCCGTAAGTTTGCTGATGGTAGGAAACTGGAAGGAGTGGCTGATAGCGGCATGCTGACATCCAGAGGGACTACAACAAACTGAAGGTATGTGCTTTCTAGAACCTCATGATGCTCAACAAGGGGAAGTGCAAAGTCCTGCACTCACAAACTGAGTCCTCACAATGTACCTGAGGATGGAATCTTGCGTATCAGAGGGTTCTCTGGGACCCACTGATCTGGAAAGAAGCTCGACAGAAAGGCCTGTCAGGGACCTGGTGGACGCCAAGTCAAAAAGAAGGCTAATGATGTCTTGAGTTGCATAAGGGAAAGTATTAACAGCAGGTTAAGGGAGGGGATCCCCTCTATTCAGGGGTTTAGGCTATACCAAGAATTATGTGATGAGTTCTGCACTGCCCAGCACAAAAGAAAGATGGAGCTTCTGGAGACTGGCCAGTGAAGCGCCACAAAATTGATGGACTTAAGCGCTGTGAAGGAAGGCTGAGCAAGCTAGAACTTCTTGCCCTGGAGAAGAGAAGCCTCAGGGGAATCCTGTTAATGTATATGAATACGTGAAGTAAGAGTGCAAAACCAGACTGCTTTAAGAAGTGCCCACTGACAGGATGATTGGCACAAACTGAAATACCGGGAGTTCTCTCTGAAACTGAGAAATTGCTTTCACAGTGAGGGTTGACTGAGCACAGAGCACAGATTGCCCAGAAGGGTTGTAGTCTCTTACCTTGGAGATAACCAAAAACTGTGGGCCTGGGCAACTGACTCTAGGTAGCCCTGCTTGAACAGAGATAGACCAGATGACTTTCAGAGGTTACTTTCAAGCTCAACCATTCTATGATTCCATGATAATGCCAGTAATTCCACAGGGTGCCTAATTGTGATCACTGGGAGAGCATTCAGCTCATGCATGTGAAACTTGTCTCCTAAAGCATGTTTCTTGATACATAGTGATATAATTTGTATTATTTTTGTCAGAAAAAGAGACAGTCTTGAATCCAGGATCCACAAAAGAAAAGGTTATTTAGGCGTCAGCTTAAAAAAAACCCGAAACATCTAAAGCCCGGGTGCCGGGATCAAAGACTTTAGCCTGAGCCTGAAGAGAGGCAGGTGCTCAGAGACAAGGGTCTGCTGCTCAGGAATAGACTCCCCAGTTAAGCCGGGTTGTCTGTCTGTAGATGCCAAAGGGGCAGAGGCCGTTTATCCTGAGCAGGGTACTCTCGGGGCTAATCAACCGAGCAGTGGCCGAAGGACCCGAGGAACAAGCCTTTTTATCAGTTCTTGTCCCTGCCTGGGAATGCCCCCTACCACCCCTTGTCCTGCCTCCGTGGTCCCGGAGCACTGGATGGTTCAAACAGTGAGGTCACACCTGCCCACCAATGGCTCCTTGCCCTGCCTCCGCGGTCCCGGAGCCTTGGATGGTTCAAACAGTGAGGTCACTCCTGCCCACCAATGGCTC